>VXBP01002931.1:604852-637189 GCA_013400115.1 Rhinopomastus cyanomelas | reverse complement strand
TTGGACTAGATGATCTTTCGAGGTCCCTTCGAATCCGTAATGATTCTATGATTCTATGATTTTATGATTCTATGACTGCATAGTCATCTCATTTTTCTGCATGCTTCTGAATGACTGGAGAGGAGCTTAGGGGTTTAAAAGTGGATTCCGCTCTGTGATGTCCCCAAGTCAACAAATTATGTCTACGATGGCAAACCGAAGCCTGGGGAACCCGCAAGGTGGGGATGAATGGTGTGTGAAGATGGGGTGCTGACATGGCTGGAAGCTAAGGATGGAAAAGAGATGGATGATCATAGAATCACAGAATCATAGAATGGCCAGGGTTGGAAGGGACCTTCAAGATCATCTAGTTGCTAGAAGGTCACCTGGGAGCTTCCTCTTCTCCTGGATGAACAACGCCAACTAGCTCAGCCTGTCCTCATAGGGCAGGTGCTCCAGCTCTCTGATCATCTGAGTTGCTCTCCTCTGGACACCTTCAAGGAGCTCTGTATCCTTCTGATGTTAGGGACTCCAGAACTGGACCACAGTACTTCAGGTGGGGTCTCACCAGTGCAGAGTAGAGGGGCATAATCACCTTCCTCAACTCTCGGTCAAGGACTACCCAGAGGCAGGGTGAGGCTGGCGGTAGGTCAGCAGGCAGATCACAGGGACATGGCTGCTGGGCAGCTGCAAGCCTCCTGAGCAAGACCCTGCAGCTCCACGTGGGGCTGCGTACAGGGAATACTGTCAGGAAGGGAGCATCCCACGCTTAGTGCTTTAATGGGATTTTCCAGAGTACTTTCTGCCCTAGTAACGGAAAAGGAAGCTGCCTGCCGCTTCCCAAGGCTGGCTGAACGTGTGCAGTGCTGTGGCACCTGCTCAGCCTGCACTTCCCCAGAGCCTGGCAATGCAGAAGCAGCCAGCAGATCCGCAGGCACAGCATGCATCGAGCAGCTGATCACTGTGAGGAGGAGGCACATGGAGGCGGCTGGGAGAAACGGAGAGGACTGACCTAAATAGATGCTGAGCTAACTTATTCGCTTTTCTGCTTTATTCTTTAACATGACTTCAAAACAGATTAGGACTTCTGGTTCCTGTCAGCTCTGCAGCTGATGCTGGGATCAGGCTATTTTTGCCCTGATTTTTTGCATCTCTCCTGCTGAAAAGCACAGCAGAGCCCGGCTTAGCACTCTGCTCGCCTGTCAGGTGAAAGCTCCAGTGGAGCCACTTGCTACCTGGGAGCACAAGGAAGGGCTTCAGTTATTTTGAGCTTTTGCTTGACCTCATGCCCAGGAAGGTGTTCAGGTTTTTGCCTGCTTTATGTGTTGTTAAAAGCAAGATTTATATCCAATTTAGCTAGCTGGCGAGAGGATTGGTGAGTTGGTACGGCGTGAGGCAGCCTCCAGCCCATCTTCCCCCAGGCAAGCTGCCAAATACAGCCCCAGGCGCTGCAGCATGGGGGCTTTCAAGGATAAACCCAGAGTCTGTCTCAGTTCTAGCCACCCTCCCCTCTCCTCAAATCCTAGCAATCCCCTGAAACGCTGTCCAGCAGGAATTTATGATGAGAGAGTCGCAGAGCCCCAGCTGCTCAAAGAGCTGCTCAGGCTGCGGTTCACCTCACGCGCTGCACGTGTCCTCTGTGAGCCCGCAGCACGTTTTACTGCTGCTGAGGTTTAAAAGCCACAAGCTGGGGCGGGTGGGGGGAGGGTGGGAAATGATGCCAGTGCAGTCTGTCTAAACTCAGTGCTTCTGCGCAGACACAAGGCAAGGGCATAGGACAGAGCAGCTCCTGCACAAAGTGGCTGCTCACCCAGACTCCAGCCCGACAGCCCTGTACTTTTCATTAAGCTCTGTCCCTTGCGATATCAGTTTAGGCCAGAGGCTGCATCCAGCATCTCTGACAAGAAATTTTTAAATGGATTATTTATCAACCTGCTTGATTTCCTTAGGATTTCTAAGCAGTATAAGGAGCCCTGATGCTGTTTAGCTCACAGCAGCAAAGGCATTTCAGCTCACGCCGCCTTCACATTGCTGCAGAGTTTTGTGATGTTGCTGGGAGTGGGATAGTGCAAATTAGCAGAAATGAAGAAGTTAATGAGGCTGTAAGTTAAAGCCTTCCAAAGTGGCTTGAGGCACTGAAGGGAAGCAGGTGGTTGCAGGGCTTTGTAGGTGCGTGCTGCTCTGTCTGGCACAACCAGCCCCTTCTCCTGCCTTTGCTGGGTGAACTGGGACCTGGTTGGATCCTCAGCATGGTCCATCCTGCCAACCCACAGTGCACAGCCTGGCCCATGTCAGCTTTGATTTCCAGGGTTTTGTGGTTGGTTTATTTTTTTATATATATAAAGTGATATAAACTTCAGATATGATGGTCTGCTCTGAAGTTTTGTCCCCCTATATTCAGAACCAGAGTTTGGTGGGTGGTGCCTTGTCTCCTATTGAGGAGAGAAGGGCACTGTTCTCCCTCAGACCCTCTGGGATGCTGGGATTCATTGCCTGTGCTCTGATTGCACAGGACTGATTAGGACAGAGTTAAAGCCAATTCAGTGTCATCCTAGGATTTAAGATCCATCATGTGGGCACAACTCCTGCCCTTCCCTATAGAGGTAGGGGGCTGTGATAGAGGGGAGAATCCTTTAATGACCCAGTGCTGGCTCTGGATTGGGGAGCAGGCTGGTTTTCAGCCCTGAGGCTGCAGATCTAGTTTGGCTGCTCACTCCTCTTTATCTGTGCAGAGAGGATTACTGAGAAGCTGTGTTGACAAATGCTGTGGCTAAAAAGGAAAATAAACTTCCACACACAAAAAGATGGCTTGTTTGTGCAAAGTGCAGAGGGAATAAAGAAGCTGCCAAACAAGCTGACACTAAACCCACTGCTTACCTGCAGCTCATCTGATACCATGGATGAAAACTCAGCTGCTGCAACACAAGCCAAGATGTTTTTTCTGCAAAGCAAGAAAGTAGGTTATTGCTCTGGAAGAGCTGGGGAAGGGGAAGAGGATAAGCAGGGCCTGATCCTGCTAGGTGCTATGCCCCCTGCACTCCTTTGGAGTGAGCCTGAAACCCTGGCTGGCAGCCTGCTCTGGGCATTTGGGGAAGAGACTGCATATGAACCCTTTCCAAACCTTTCAGGGCTGCCAGGGGCAAGGCGGCAAGCAGAGCATGGTTCCCTAGCCCTGCACTTGTAACCCAGGCTCCTGGAGGCAGGAGACATTAACCTGGTGATCCTCAGCACTCATGTAGCATACCTCATCTTCAAAGTGTTTTGCTGTAGGAGCAAATAAATGTCCCCACGAAAAAAAGCCTGCACATCCCGAGTCCTGCACTGATGAGACACAGTGGCCAAGGTATTTTTAAGCAGCAATATGGTCATAGAATGTTTTGAACTGAAAGAGACCTTTAAAGGTCACCTGGTCCCTAAGCTGGCAAACCTCCTCCTGGAGGCTGGAATCCCATGGCTCATGCATGAGGCTGAGCTGTGTGGGTCTGTGTCACTTGGGGCCACTCAAATCTGTCATCTAAGCTAGGTCTGGGTCCCTGGAGAAACTGGATAGGCAGAGAGGGAGGATGTCTGGATGAGCAACAGACAAGTATGTCTTGGAAAGCTGGAAAAACTGCAATGGCTTTAGTGCTGCAAACAACTGTGCCGTGGCTATTCCAAAAAGACGTCACTGTCTTGGCCCTGCACACAGATACCTCTGTTCTTCTGTCTGCAAGTTAAATGGGAGGATTAAAAACCCCAGCAGGCTGTGCTGCCATTCAGCAAGACCTGGACAGGCTGGAGAGCTGGGCAGAGAGAAACTGAATGAACTATAACAAGGGTAAGTGTAGAGTCTGGCATCTGGGCAAGAACAACCCCAGGTACCAGTATAGGCTGGGGACTGACCTGTTGGAGAGCAGCGCAGGAGAAAGGGATGTGGGGGTCCAGGTGGACAGCAGGATGGCCATGAGCCAGCAGTGTGCTCTTGTGGCCAAGAGGGCCAACAGCATCCTGGAGTGGATCAGAAAAAAAGGGGGGTGGTTAGCAGATCAAGAGAGGTTCTTCTCCCCCTCTACTCTGCCCTGGTGAGACCACATCTAGAGTATTGTGTCCACTTCTGGGCCCCTCAGTTTAAGAAGGACAAGGAGTGCTGGAGAGAGTCCAGTGTAGAGCAACAAGGATGATGAAGGAGGTGGAGCACCTCCCTTATGAGGAAAGGCTGAGGGAGCTGGGTCTCTTTATCTTGGAAAAGAGGAGACTGAGGGGTGACCTCATTAATGTCTATAAATATGTGAAGGGTGGGTGTCAGGAGGATGGAGCCAGGCTCTTCTCTATGTCTTCTAGTGATAGGATGAGGGGCAATGGTTGTAAACTGGAACATAGGTGGTTCCACACAAATATGAGAAGGAACTTCTTCAGAGTGGGGGTGACAGAGCACTGGAACAGGCTGCCCAGGGGTGTTCTGGAGTCTCCCTCTCTGGAGATGTTTAAAACCCACCTGGACATGTTCCTGTGTGACTTGGTTTAGGTGATCCTGCTGTGGTGGAGGGATTGGACTAGATGATCTTTCGAGGTCCCTTCCAGTCCCCAGTGTTCTGTGAAAACATAAGAGGAAGGATAAAAATCAAGAGGAAGATCTCTCTTACCCACAGCAACTAGAGACAGGGAGGCTCTGGTGACTTAAATCACCTGGAGGTTCTACAGAGACCCACTTTGCATTTGTTACCTGGTCACTTCTTGGGAAAAGGTTCATTCCCATTTTGAATTGCCTGTGTGGATGGAGGTGGGATAAACTGCCTCTTCAACCTCACTTCAATTAACATAAGCTAAATTGTTGCCTTTCTCTGCCTTGGTGAGCAGGTCCTTACCTGAGGACTGCTGTCCTCCTCAAGTCCACTTGAAGTTGAAATGAGGGGCTTCAAATGCATTGAGAAAGCAACAATTGGAGAAGCCTTAGGATCAGAGGGGAGCTGCATCCTTGCTCCATGGAGCTTGGGAACAGGAGGAGCAAGTGGTCCTGGTCCTTTGGTGAGACCCTGCCTGGATTTGAGGAAACATAGAACAGAATCATAGAATCAACAATGTTGGAAAAAACCTTCAATTTCATCAAGTCCAACCATCCACCCTACAACCCCCAACCACTAATTCATCTCCCCAAACACCCTGTCTGCCAGTTCGTTAAACCTCTCCAGGGATGGTGCCTCCACCTTCTCCCTGAGCAGCCTGTGCCAAGGCCTCCACACTCTTTCTGGGAAGAAGTTTTTCCTAAGATCCAATCTGAACCTCCCCTGGCTCAACTTGACCCCATTTCCTCCTGTTCTATTGCTAGAGCCTGGGCAGAAGACGATAACCCCTGCCTCACTCCAGCCTCCCTTCAGGTAGTTGTGGAGAGCAGTGAGGTCTCCTCTCAGCCGCCTCTTCTCCAGGCTGAACAGCCCCAGCTCCCTCAGCCTCGCCTCACCAGACCTGTTGTCCAGACTTCTCACAAACCCAGTTGCCCTTCTCTGCCCCCTCTCCAGCACCTCCCTGTCCTTCCTGTACTGCAGTGCCCAAACTGCATCCAGTACTCGAGGTGCTGCCTCACCAGGGCTGAGTATAGGGGCAGGATCACCTCCCTGGTCCTGCTGGCCACACTATTGCTGCTGCAGGCCAGGATGCCATTGGCCTTCTTCGACACCTGGGGACACTGCTAGCCGTGTGTTGGCTTTCTCCAGAGAGAGCTGCACTCTCTGTTCTCCAGCAGACAGACCTTCCCCTCTGCAGTACCAAGCAGACCTGGTGCTATTTCCTTTACTGCCTTTAGAGGGGCAGGAAGCCGTCTGCGGCATCTGTCACTTGATTTTTAGGGTGCAGCATCTGCTGCTTGAGTTTCGCTGTATTTTTGGACCTTTTCAGAAGGTGACGCTAACTAAGCAATCAGATCCCCATCAACACCACGAATGCAAATACCTCTTGGTGTGCTCTGTGGCTGCTCTCAGGGCTGCTTCAATCTTGAAAGGCTTCTTATCCTGGCTGACATGAAAAGTTCCCAAGTGTTGTCCTGTGATATGAAGGATAGAAATTATTGAGCAGCCCAGGAACACTGTCCTTTCACAAAGTCAGTGCTGAGAAGTGGTTGACACTCTCCTTTGCACATCGTTCAGGTGGAAACCTGACTGCACCATGGCTGCACGGGAAACAGTCTGGCTGATTTGGGGTCTGAACAACAGGTCTAATGAGGAGAGGCTGAAGGAGCTGGGGCTGTTCAGCCTGGAGAAGAGGAGGCTGAGGGGAAACCTCAGAGCTCTCTACAACTGCCTGAAGGGAAATGGACTTTATCAGGAAGATAAGGTAATATGGGCTGTGGCAACACTTGTATTGGTCCCACTGTCTGAGCTGGCTCTCACAGCAGTGGATGCACTGGGACACAGGACTGCTGAACAAAGGAGCAGTATAGCCCTTGCCTCTTGCAGTCATTTATATTAAGAATGGTCTGATATATGTTGTGGCCAAGATGAAAACACATTCCTTCTACAGTGATTTCTTCCAGGCTTTTCCAGCTCCTTCATGAGCTCAGTTCCGTAGGAAGTAACTGGCAGGTGAATGCCTTGAAATCTCTTACACCCTTGGCACTCAGCAAGCCTGACATCCAAAGGCAGTGGGGAGGACAGAGTGCCTGGGCAAGGTCTGTGGACAAGGGATCTTCAAGCCTTGTTTCACTAAAGCTCCAAACCTGAAGCTTCTTTCAAATGCTTTAGTGTAACAAGTCAGGCCACAGCGGCGTGGAGTCAGGAAGAGGCTGCAGGACAGACCCCAGCAGCACTCACTGTCTATGGGCATCTGAAACACCTCTCCTTTGCCCCACCACTCTCTGTCATCACACTGTCACTCCTTCAATAGCTGAAGGATCCTGAAAAATCACAGCTAAAGCTTTTTGTTCCAGGCACCTGAAACAACATTCTGTTGGAATGGAAGCACTGAACAATTTCTTAAAACAATTCTTCCTCCTGCCATTAAACACTGAAGAAAAGAGCACTGTGGGGGACCACCACTTTTACTGAGGCAGGCTGGCACAGTGCTGGGAGCAGAAAGAGCCTGATTTAAAGAGCAATGAGATGGCAGGAGCTTGCAAAGCACAGCTTGGTTTGAGCCTCCCATTGTCCAGGTGCTCCCTGCAGTATCCTCATCCCGGCAGCTCCTACTCTGGCCCCAGTGACTCAACAGTACTGGAGGGTCTGACCCAGCATCACTCTGCAGCAGGGGATATGCCCAGGGTGGGAAGGAAGGCAGGCTGTGCAGCATGTGTGCTCTGTGAGTCCATCCCTGGGTTGCAGATTTGGTGACCAAACATCTACTGACCTGGAAACCATCAGGACTGCTAGAACACAGTGGCGCGCAGGCCCTGGCCATGGCAGGCTGGGAGCAGAACACGTAGCAGTTCCTGAGTGCCGAGAGTCATCCCTACCAGCTGTTTGTCTCCCCATCATCAGCTTCCTTGCTCTGCCTTATTTTTGTGGGGCGGAGGGTGGCAGAGATTGAGAGTTGGTGAGTCTCTGAGTTTTGCAGTTGCTGTAGCAACTGTGGTGTCTCTGGTGACAGGAGCACACATTTTCTGCAGCTAGCCAGAGTGTGATCTGGTTACTTAGAAGCACATGATTTTTTTTTCCCTGCTAGAAAAAAAGCCCCTTGCTCTGCCCCCAGCAGCAGCAGCCAGAGCCCAGGAGGTGCTGCTGAGGTGCAGGGCGGCCCACAGTCACCCACAGAAGATGCTGCTCTTTGTGCTCTTGGAGGATCTTCTGCCTAAGTCAAAACCTCAGCATCTCCTACAGACCCTATGATGCTAACAAGGCACCCTGGCAAGGACAACCTGGCTTTCTTTAGCCCAGTCTTGAAGGTAGGGTGGGATGCTGCAGCCACCCAGGCTCCTCCTTGGGGCAGCCCTGAATTAATTTCCTCACGAATTACAACATCTGGTTGGGAGGGAGGAGGGATCAGTCTTGATCAAAACATTCTCAGGAGCAGAGGATCAACACAGGCTTTGTTAAGTTCCTTTCTTGATTACTGACTTTTAAATAACAGAGCCTTTCTCACAGGCTGGATTAATTGGGTGATCATTTCCATCTTGCAAGGCTTTGCCTCCCGTTATTTGCCTGTTTCCATCACCTTTGGACATCACAAACCCTGATCTCTCATCCTTTTCTCTTTGAGAAACCAGAGAGATGGAGCTCCCTGAGCCAGCCCATGGAATGCTTTGGTGCTTCTGCCTAGAGCCTCAGCGACTTGGCCATCACGCTGGAGCTTGAGCTCCAGGCATGTTGGTCCATCGTGCCACACTTGTGCCAGGACCAGCCTTTGAGCTCCACCCTGCCTGCATAAGTTGGCTTTTTTTCCTCCAGAGACAGGTCTTTACATTCAGCTCAAACAAAACACACCCTGCTGGCCTCTGACCAGCACACCCAATGGATCACATCAACTGGGAGAACAAAGCAGATAAATATGAGGGCTAAAGCTTCAGCACTGCTTGGCTCTTGTGGCTCTGGGTATGGTTTCATTTGCAGAATTCAGCCCCAGCCTTGTTCTGCTTTTCCAGAAGCCCCTGAGCTCTGACACAGCCTTTTGATCAGTTGCCTTTGAGATGGCTGCAAGAGCTTGCAGAGAGGGCAGGAATTGCAATTAGCTTGTTCTTCACAAGAGGGGAAGGCAAAAAGTGAGGGAGTTTCTTCCAGCTTTCCCACCTAGAGAGTCCTCCCTATAAGCATATCCTGGTGAGAAACAAATCTTCCTTCCTCAGGTGGTCACTTTCACCATGAGAAAACAAACAGGGGTTGTCGTCACTCAAAATGGGTTTTTTCTCCCCAATCATCACTCAATGTGCTGTTCCTTAGCTGGCATTTCCAGAGCTGCAGCTGGAGCTTTACATTCCTCGCGAAGTTTTCTGGAAGAACAGGTTGGCTGTTTGGGGACTGCTTCACAGCTATTTTGAGTCTGGGATGTTTTCCCTTTTCTTCTTCAAAGTACAACAAAAAAACCTGTCAACAGGTCACAAAGAAGTGATCTCAGTCTAAAATACGAGCCCTGGCATGGGAGGGAATTTGACTCAGAAGCCACTTCCCATCTTTGGAGACTTGAAGTATGTTCCACTTCATCATCCCAAAGGTCTTTAAATGCTTATAAAAACAGAGTTTATTTATCCACATTGAGAACAGCCTATCTATTATCTTGAAGGCTGAATTCAGGAAGGGTTTTTTCAGAAATGTATTGGTTTCATTCCTACCAGTCTGAACAGAAGTTTTCCACCGAGTCTGTCAAAATACAACTGTTTCAATTCCAACTTTGTTCAGTCTTTAGCAAGACTTCACATTAATTGTGTTAAAAAGCATTTTACTGAGAAAGCAGAAGTCTGGCAACTCTTCCTGGCCACTAGCTATTCTCATTTGTGAAGTCTCCTTTGACAGTGGTTTGATCCAATGCAGTGGTTTTCTCCACCAGCAAACTCAGCAGTGTCTGGAGCCAAAGGGACCAGGCTCCAGGCAAGGATTGTTTGCTTCAGTTCTCAAGAGCTCCTACTGCTGTCTGGGCAAAGTCTTTCTGCCCTTCTCAAGGCTTCTCACACCTCCGCTGTTGATAAAAAAAAAGTGGTGGAGGCACATGGTCAGGCTGGGGCCAGAGATCCATGAGAGCAGGTCCAAGTACACACAGAATGGAGTCATTCCATCCCCACCTGTGGTGCTGTAAAGAGGACTTAAGGAACCATCTAACAGTTTATAGGAGTTTTGAGTTAGTCTGGTTTTGCATAGGGTGATGTTTCAGCCCACAGCTCAGCCTGCTGATAACACAGAGTCTGCTTTACAACAGAAAGGCAGCGATTCCCAGTCCTCTGCAGACCAAGAAAATTATCCCCCCTCCATCAGATCTCCATTGGATGCTCTGAGATTGTTCTACGGACAGCTTCAGAACCAATCTAAACTTCCCACCTGCTTCCTCATATTAGCCCTCCTGGCTTCCTTAAGTCAACAACAGAGGACACAGAGGACGACTCCCACTGCTCCTATCTCAGTGCAGCGGCTGTCTGCAGGATCACGGAATAGCAGAAAGTTAGGGGTTGGCAATGACCTCTGGAAATCATCTAGTCCAACCCCCCTGCCAGAGCACGATCTCCTACAACAGGCCACACAGGGCTGTGTCCAGGAGGGTTTTAAGTCTCCAGAGAAGGAGATTCCACAACCTGTGCCATGCCTCTGTCACCCTCACAGTGAAAAAGTTTCTCCTTATGTTTACACGGAACCTTTTCTGCTACAACTTGTACCGACTGCCCCTTGTTCTGTCATTGGATGCCACTGAGCAGAGCCTAGCTCCATCCTTCTGACACCCACCCCTCACATATTTATAAACATTGATGAGGTCACCCCTTCGACTCCTCTGAGCTAAAGAGACCCAGCTCCCTCAGCCTTTTCTCATCGGAGATGTTTCACTCCCTTCATCATCTTTGTGGCTCTATGCTGGGCTCTTTCAAAGTAGTTTCCTGTCCTTCTTGACCGGGACACAATACTCCAGATGCACTGTCTCCAGTGCACTATGGTACAAGCACCACAGTGAAACGCAACTGGGTCATTGGCATTTAATGGAAAAACTCAGCTCTACTACAAGTTTGCTACTGACTGTCCCATTCTGTGTCAGAGGGCAGATGCTCAGTGGCACTACATTGAGGTTGGTCTCCCCCTCCCAGAATTTTTTTCAGTGCCCCCAATGCCAGGCCAAACAGGATCATAGAATCCTAGATTAGCCTGGGTTGGAAAGGACGTCCAAAGGTCCTCTAGTTCAACCCCCCTGGAGCGAGCAGGGACATCCTCAGCTAGATCAAGTTGCCCAGAGCCTTGTCCAGCCTCCCCTTGAGTATCTCCAGGAATGGGGCCTCAGCTCCCTCCCTGGACAACACTGGTTGAACCAGTGTTCAACCACCCTCCTGCTGAAGAACTTCTTCCTAAAGAACTTCCCCGCTTACACTTTGGCTCCAAGAATCCTTTCAGGAGTGCCAGCACACACCTGCACAATCGTCACAGGGAAGAAGCCAGTGTTCTGGTAACTAAGACATTAGCACTGGAAGTCTGAGCAGGGTTCCCTTTGCTGTCATGGCTTGGCTGTAGGGAGCTTATGAGAAGAATAAACTAGAACTTACCTGAAATAGGCAATGGATTGAAATCTGGAGGTTTCTGGAAACAGCTGTGCTGGGAAGGAGTGTGTGTGAAGGGTCTGGTTCCAGGACTCCTCCTTTGGCAGTACAAAAACAAAAGCATTCGTGCTGCACAATGCAAACACTGGCAGGATGGCACCTACTTGCCTCCTCAGCCACCTCTGTCAGCACTCTCACTCTGTCAGCCAGGCACATGTAGATGCCTCCAACACAAGGATGGCCAGGACAAGCCCAAGCTTTATAGGAAGCAAAGATGTTCCTGTAGAAATGATTTGTTGGGCACTTGGGTACCTGTGGAGGGATCAGCTGGCCAACAGAAACCCAGAGAGATGAGCTTTCAGACACGAGGAATGGCTGTGACACCCAGACAGCACAGTCCAGCTCTTGTCACAGCTCTCCTTGATCCACCAGCAGTTCAACACAAACTTACCTGGGGACAATACGCTCCTTTAGGCTTGCAGATGAGTATCTGATATCTGACTCTTACGGCTACCAGAGTCCTAAGCAACTGAAGATATTTCAAATGGCAAAAAAGCCTTCTCACCCTTCTTTGCTGTCAGAGTGTCCTGCGAGATCTGGAAGCTTCCTATCCACCAGAGGATCGAGTCCACGGTGTGTTGAACATCAGGAAGGGCCTTCATTCAGCACAGGCTTTTCATTGCTGTCTTTGACTTCAGCGCTCCATTCAAGATTTTAGACCAGAGACGTGGCAGTTAGGGGCTGAGCAAGGCCTGGTCACAGCCCCTGCATGGAACAGAAACCATCAGTGCTGCAAATGTGTGCTAGAGGGACCTCACTGCCCACAGCTTAAGCCCAAGCCAGTTTTCAAGCTCCGGCATAACCATGACTACTGGAGGCCAGGCAGTGCAGTGTGTTGGGTGCCATGACTCTCACATGTGCTGGTTTTACACCTCTATCATTCACCAGCCTCATCAGAGCGAGCCCTGACTTCTTCCAGGCTTGACAGAGATGAGAGTCAGGCTTTTCCATTCTTTAGATTTTGGACATGGCCACATTCAGCCTGAAAAACCATCCTGTCACGTGCCCTCTACATGGCTGGAGAGAGCCTCAATTACACCATGGTGGCAACGCAAGGGCCACCAGCCCTGCTGTTTACAGGAAGCGCCGGCACAGAGCATGGAATTAGAAAGACCACAAGGAAGTGAGGGATTATTTACTGGAGATTAAAGGGCACAGAAAAACCACAGGACAAATCAGTGGGCCCTGAGCAATGCTAGTTGCTATTACAGTCTCCCAGCTGCTGGCATTCATAATGGTCATGCTGTGATGGGAGAATCTGGGAGGAATACAGGAGGAGGGGTGGTTGCTCTGCTTTGGACCAGTAAAACACACCAAAATATAGGCCTAAAACCTGCTGGAAGGGCTGGAGGAGTGTCTGCTACTCCCTTCACCTTTGTCAGCAATTCCTGCAGGTCTTTCTTCTCTCCAGGTATGATTCCTATCTTCGGACTGCAGCTCCAGGACTAGCAGCTCTGGCCAGACCTGCCTGCCAGCAAAAGCCTGGGTTAAACCCAGATCAGTCACAGAATCATTAGAGTCATTAGGGATTGGAAGGGACCTCAAATCAGGACAAAGCATAGCCTCAAACCTGGAAAAACTGGGGTGGGCTTTGAGGTCTGACATCTTGAGAACTGCAAGGCAGCTTCAGTGCCACTGGGTGCTGGTGTTTCTTGAAATATCCACGGAAAGTGGGGAAAGTGGAAGGTTAATCCTCATCCTCCAATCCAATCTAATAAAATCCAATCAATCTCATCCCTGTTTCCAGCACAGACTCATGAAGATGAGAAGGGAGCCTTATGAAGAAAGGCTGAAGGAGTTGTGTCTCTTGAGCTTGGAGAAAAGGAGATTGAGGGGTGATCTCATTAATGTCTATAAATATGTGAGGGGTGGGTGTCAGGAGGACGGAGCCAGGCTCTTCTCAGTGTCATCAGTGACAAGGGGCGATGGGTGTAATGTGGAACATAGGCGGTTCCACATCAATATGAGAAGGAACTTCTTCACAGTGAGGGTGACAGAGCCCTGGAACAGGTTGTCCAGAGTGGTTGTGGAGTCTCCTTCTCTGGAGATGTTTAAAACCTGCCTGGATGTGTTCCTGTGTGACTTGGTCTAGGTGATCCTGCTGTGGTAGGGGGATTGGACTAGATGATCTTTAGAGGCCCCTTCCAGTCCCTAATGTTCTGTGCTTCTGTGATTTTTCTGCAGGCTTTTGCCTGCTTTTGCTTACTGCCTAGAAACTTCAAATCCAGCAGTATGGTGGGAAGTGATACAGACAGGGTTTGTGGCCAAGCAGAGACACCTTACAAGTGACAAGACACCTTTATTTTAAGTGCCTCAGTCTGAGAGCCCATGAGTTCCCCTAATTTTTGGTGATGGTGACATGTCCTTTTCAGCTAAGGCTGTCAACCAGGAATTCTGTGGTTGTTCTGAAACTTAAGCCACAGCTGGATCCGGTCTTGTGTCAGCATTTGCTCACCTTTGCCTGCAACTCCAAACACACAGCTGCTTCTCCTGTGGATCTCCAGTCTGGCCATACTCCCAACCATGATTTCCCAAAAGATCTCATGAGCTTTTCCAGCTGCTTAGATAGGCTTTCTTCAGCATTTTCCTTCTGGCAGGTAAAACTGTTCCCATTGCTACCACCTTTGTCTGACAGCCACACTGGGGATTGTGCCCTCACCAGCAGGGATTTTTAGAGTAGCACCCAAACGTCCCCCTCAAGCTCTTTCCTAGGGAGTCAGGCAACTAATTTACTGTCTCTGCTTCCAAAACCATAGATATTACTTCATTCTCTTCTCTCTCTGGCCTCTGCAGCATCTCAGTGCTGCAATATCAGGCCACCACCACACGTCAAGTGACAGCACCCCCTGTCCATCTCCAGCATCAATGCAGACTGAGTTCCCACTGCCACCACCACCGGACATCTCCAGCAGCGCCATGGACCTCTGTGCTTGGTATGGGGTGGTGATTCAGCCCTGACTCAATGGGAAGGTGGTCACAGATTCAAACCCTAGCCCTGCTCCCTATATGGTCCGTGGTTAACAAGATCCTGCTGCAAATTACAGAGCTCCAGTAAAGGCAGCAGTGGGAGGCTCCCCTTGGCAAGGAAGAGCCCACAAAAGGCTGCCACTGACATTCCTGCCTTCTGCCTTGCTCTACATCCATGGAGCTGAATGATCACACATGGCATGCTTGACCCAGAGCAGAGCTTGGCTGCTGCTGCCACACCACAGGCTCCAGGTGGAAAGCAAACGGTAGCTCTGTAGATTTTTATTTTCTTTTCTGGGTTAATTTTCTTTTTTAGTCTTTTTCACTCTGTTCTCCTTACAACAAATAGAGACAAAGGATGAATGAGCTTATTTTACGGCCTTGGAGGAATCATAGAATCATTACGGATCGGAAGGGACCTCGAAAGATCATCTAGTCCAATCCCCCTGCAACGGCAGGATCACCTAAACCAAGTCACACAGGAACCTGTCCAGTCGGGTCTTGAACATCTCCAGAGAAGGAGACTCCACAACCACCCTGGGCAGCCTGTTCCAGTGCTCTGTCACCCTCACCGTGAAGAAGTTCCTTCTCAGGTTGATGTGGAACCTCCCATGTTCCAGCTTACAACCATTGCCCCTTGTCCTATCACTACATGACACCGAGAACAGCCCAGTGCCATCGTCCTGACACCCACCCCTCAAATATTTGTAGACATTAATGAGCTCACCCCTCAGTCTCCTCTTCTCCAAGCTAAAGAGACCCAGCTCCCTCAACCTCTCCTCATAAGGGAGGTGTTCCACCTCTCTTATCATCTTTGTTGCCCTACGCTGAACTCTCTCCAGCAGCTCCACATCCCTCTTGTACTGAGTAGCCCAGAACTGGACACAATACTCCAGGTGTGGTCTCACCAGGGCAGAGTAGAGAATACCCAGCTATTTTAGCCTGACACATGCTGCAAGAAGTGATGGCTAATAAAAGCTTATTCTTTCCTGAATGGGCTGGCTGGAAAAAGAAACCCGACCCCAAAGCCTTTCCACAGGCTACCATTTTCTTCATCTACATGGCTGATCCACAACTCAGAGGCTTCCAGAGCAAGACCTGACTTGCTGCACATAACCAAAGATCTGGGTTCACATTGTTTTTGAGGAGTCTGAGGAACACTATGCTCCCATTTCTCCTTCCCCTTGTGGGTGCCACCCAGCACCATGTCCCTGACCTGGGCTGTTACCAGGCAGAAGGGAGGGCAATGCCATCCCCCTGCAGACACCAACACACAAACATTTCCTTCTTTACATTCTCTTAATCTAGAAACTGTTGCGAGAAGGTCTGAAAGTCCTCAGTCCTAGCTGAGGCTCAGGCACCTACAACAAGTATCTCAGAGCCAACAGGACATCATTGATGAGAACCTCTGCTTCACAGAACCAGCAGTGCCAATAAATAGGCCAGTGGCATCTTCTACTCCTGGGGAGGAGGACTAGGAGCCAGAGCATGCAAAGAGAGCAGCTGCACTACAGCTGCTCAGTTGATTAACCCCACTCATTTTAACCAGGACTTTTTGGGTCTCTGCTGGCAGAGCCAGGTGCTGTCGCATGTGCAGCCACATCTGAAGTGGTAACCAGGCTCCAGAGCTGTATTTTCTCCATCATTTGCTTTTGCCACCAATTCACATAAGTTTCCTGGCTTCTGAAGTGGTAAAATCAAACATCAGGAGCTCAGGGTCTGTGAATGACGACTGTGAGTTTGGAGTCTGCTTCAGTCTTGTTCAGTGACATATGAAGGGTGGATGTTAGGAAGCCCTTCTTCACGGAAAGAGTGATCAAACACTGCAATGGACTGCCCAGGGAAGTGATGGAGTCCCCATCCCTGGAGGTGTTGAAGGACAGCCTGGCTTTGGCACTTAGTGCCCTGGTCTGGCCACTGTCATGAGCTGGGCTGGGTGAGCTCAGAGAACTTTTCCAGCCTCAATCATTCTGTGAGTCTGTAAGGGAAAGTGAAAGAAAATCCTGCTAATAGGGTACATCTTCAGCGGTTTCACCCAAGCCTCCCACCCCAAACAGTGCTTTTTAAAAAACAGATTAAAAAAAGCAGGAAATGCTGGTGAGTATTCCCTTACCACTGCAATTCCACTTTCAAACACGGCTGACTCCACAGCCTGGACAGGTCTATATGGCTACGTCCTGCTTTTCTTGCTTTATCCAGTGTTCAGATGGCTGCAAAAAGGAGCTAGAGCAGAAGCCTGGTGATAAAGCAATGGAAGCTGAGCCATCACTTCAATCTCCTGCCCCACCTACACAGGGCCTACCACGAGGAGGAGATTGCATCTGAGACTGTTCCTGCCTGATTGCTAGTGAGTGCAGGAGTGCTGCACTAATCGAAGGAATAAACAGCCACTTTTGTAAAGTCTATAAGATCAGAAGACCATCTCCAAAGAAGTGGAACATCTCCCTGATGAGGAGAGGCTGAGGGACCTGGGTCTCTTCAGCCTGGACGAGACTGAGAGGGGTGACCTTATTAATGCTTACAAATATGGATAGGGTGAGTGCTAGGAGACTCTGCTCAGGGGTATCCAATGATAGGACAAGGCGCAGTGGGTACAAGCTGGAGCAGAAAGAGTTCCACGTAAACATAAGGCTTTTTTACTGTGAGGGCACCAGAGCCCTGGAACAAGGCTTCCCAGAGAGGTTGTGGAGTCTGCTGCTCTGGAGATGTTCAAAACCTGCCTGAATGCAGCCCTGAGTGACCTGGTGTAGGCGTTTCTGCTCTGGCAGGGAGTTGGACTGGACGATCTTTTGAGGTCCCTTCCAACGCCGACATTCTGCGACATCAGCAAGAGCGCAGTGGGGCCCAGTTTTACCAGCTGTGGCTCCAACCTATATTCTGCCAGAGAAGCGGTGCTCTGCAGCACAGCCGAAGCCTCATCCTGTATCGAAGGCAGCTTTATATTCATTCACGCTGCGTAGGGACCTTCAGAGCAAAACCACTGACCAATGTCTTCAAGATGTTTCTGTTTGAACAAATTACAGTGAGGAACAAAAAGGGGATTTGCCTTTAACTGGGAAATACAGATTTTTATTATTTTTTTAACCTACTAAATGGCCAAAGCTTTTCAGCTGTGCTCCACAGTCTGCCAGGAGTTTCCTCCCTGCACCCGTGAGCTGCCAGCCAGGCTTCACCACTCAGCTGCTTCTGGAGATGGCAAGAGGAGGAGAGGACCAGCGCAAGGGGACATAACCTGATTGGGTCTGTGATGGATTCACCTCCTCAGAGCTGGGAGAGGCACAGGCAGAGGACTGGCTTGGTGACAGTGAGTCTGCTCAGTCGCAGACCAAATAGCTTAATGGAGACTGGATCAGACTGGTCCAGCTTTGTGGGGTTTGATTTAAACTGCAGTTATAAGGTGTGATTAGAGACAGGAGACGCTGTGCCAAGAGCTCATATATGAAACAAAAGAACATATATAAAGATAAAAAAATCCCTTCCCCTAAACCTATCCACATTTTTCCATCCTTCACCGTTTGCCTGTCACCACCAGATACCCAAGGAAATCCTGGGCTGTATGAGGACACCTTTGGTGTTGCTGCTTACAGCTGAGATCTCTACGAAGTTTGTCAGCACTGCAGAGGAATTTGGCTGCTGAAATACTGACACTGATGGGCTTGGTATCAATAGCAGCCACAGCAGAGCTTTGGAGTGACCAGCTGAGTCCTTCCTGCCACTGTGCCTAAGAGCAAAGGAAGCAGATGCTGTCCCTGAAGGCCTTGCACTGGTCAGCGATGGCAGGGATGCCTTCTTTTTGTGTTACTCCTATAACCAGAGCAGGTGGTGCTCTTCTGGAAGTGGTTAAACTCTGATCTTCCTGCCTTCAACTAGTTGTTCAAAACTCAATAGTTAACTTGGCAAATGGAAACCTCTGGAGATGTTAACGCAGTTCAGACCTTCAGCTCATGTGGATAAAACGGCAATTCAATAAAATTGCTGGTTCCTTATCTTCACACAGCATCGAGCAGTTAATTTCAAGCTTTCCAGTAAGCTGTAATATATCTTTCAACCCAAGAGGTTAAATAGGTCCCAGTCTATATACGTCTACTGCCAAGACAAATGTATGGTTCAGCAGCAGTAAAGAGGATATAAAAGACTCCCACGTTACAAATGTAGGAGGCAGAGGATATTTTAGCATGGCAGTGGTTACACTTTTGGCAGCTTTGCTGTAACAAGCTTTGTTTTCAGTGCCTTAAAATATTCCCCGTGCAGTGAGGACTGACATATTTGCTTTCAGCAGAGCTGTCTCAGGGGCCGGATTTGGTGAGCAGAGCTCAGGACCATGAGAGAACACAAAGCAGTCAGAATTAATATCACCCTACAGTTCAGGAATTTCCTCACAAACCATCAATATTTCAAATGCCACCAGGCCCAAGTAGGTCCATTTCCATGAACGCTGGTGGGCACGCAGGAGAAACTCGCACACAGTGCACTCAACCCCAGGGCTGCCTAAGAAGGTGGGGACAAAGCAAAGAAGTGGAGTGGGCAGGCCAAGGTCCAAAATGTGAGGGCAAAAGTATGTGAAACACCAACCCTGTGTAGGAAAAGTTTCTGGAGAGTTCCACTCTCTTACCACCTGATAGCTATGTCATTTGCCAGGATGCCACTTCCAGGTGCCCATCTGTATCTGTCACGTTACGATGCCATGCATAGCTGCAGATGTGTGTTGGCTTCCATGTCATTCCCAGGTCATCGTGGACTCTAACAATCTACTCAGGCACCATAACCTGTGGAGAAATCAGCATGGATGACTCACAGGATCACAGAATGTTAGGGATTGAAAGGGACCTTGAAAGATCATCTAGTCCAATCCTCCTGCCAGAGCAGGATCTCTCAGATCAAGTTGCACAGGAACATGTCCAGGCAGGTTTTGAATGTCTCCAGAGAAGGAGACTCCACAGCCCCAATGGGAAAAGTAGCTCCAAAACTTTGGTCCAAACAATTGTTTGAGTACAAAAGGAGACCTTGTCTCACAGCTGATGGGACAGCATTACAGCTCAACAGATGTTGCCTGATCTTGCCTGCCTCTGTCCCCCTATGGGGCAAGGCAGGGCTGTCCTCCAGGTCCCTGATGTAATCACCATGAAGCTGAGGATAATGTAACTCAAATGGCTGCCATTTCCCTTTGCTCTGGTAACTCAGCAAGACAAAGGAGGACATAAGAGAGAACTGCACTGAAAATTTAGGATGGATTTCCAGATCCTTAAAGCCTTGGCTGAACCAGAGATAGGTC
The DNA here is from genome assembly GCA_013400115.1 of Rhinopomastus cyanomelas. NCBI lineage: Eukaryota > Metazoa > Chordata > Aves > Bucerotiformes > Rhinopomastidae > Rhinopomastus > Rhinopomastus cyanomelas. The sequence goes on along the minus strand of VXBP01002931.1, from coordinate 617,786 downwards.
AGAGAAGAACAGGAGACGAGTGGCTTCCTATGGTCTCCTGACCCCTGCACCCCCAAAAGATATTTCTCAAGGTCCAGCCTGTGGTAGCAAAGGTTTTGTGTCCGTTCAGATGAGCTTGAACCACTTTATGTTTGGTACAGTCCAAACACCGGGAGATTTCTACAGTTATGGAGAGCTAAGCTTAATAATGGGGTAAAATCATAGAATCATAGTAGCCTCAAGGTTGGAAAAGACCTTCCAGATCATCAAGTCCAAATATCTGCCCTAAAAACTTCAACCACTAACCCATCTCCCCAAACACCCTGTCTGCCCATTGATTGAACCTCTCCAGGGACGGTGCCTCCACCTCCTCCCTGGGCAGCCTGTGCCAAGGCCTCCCCACTCTTTCTGGGAAGATGTTTTTCCTAAGATCCAATCTGAACCTGCCCTGGCTCAACTTGACCCCATTTCCTCTTGTTCTATCACTAGCCCCTAAGGAGAAGAGGCCAACCCCCACCTCACTCGAATCTCCTTTCAGGTAGTTGTGGAGAGCAGTGAGGTCTCCCCTCAGCCTCCTCTTCTCCAGGCTGAACAGCCCCAGCTCCCTTAGTCTCTCCCCATCAGACCTGTTCTCCAGACTTTTCACCAGTCCATGTTGCCCTTCTCTGCCCCATCTCCAGCACCTCCCTGTCCTTCCTATACTGTGGTGCCCAAACTTCCCCCAGTACTCGAGGTGCAGCCTCATCAGGGCCCAGTATAGGGGCGGGATCACCTCACTGGTCCAATACAGGGAGCAGGATCACCTCCTTGGTCCTGCTGGCCACACTATTGCTGATGCAGGCCAGGGTACCTTTGGTCTAACTGCACAATGCCATTTTGTCATGTTTTATAGACAGATACAGCCCCAGAAATTCAACCTAGCTACAGTTTCGAAGCCAACAAGAAAGCAAGACCTGTTATCATCAAGGCTCCTCGGAAAAGCTCATTGCTGCTTGTGCTGAACTTGGATGGGATGTTGGCACGGAGCAGTGAGGCCACGTGATGGCATTACAGTTTTCTGCTAATCTGTCCCAGTTGCGTGCTATTAAATACAAATCATGGTTTCCTAATCACCAGGTTACTAATTGGGGGGAAAAATGTATTTAGCTAGTGCTTAGAAGCGTCACGCTTCTGTACTTATGTAGAAACACATTGTACTGACCTGAGCATTGGGATTACAAACCCCACTCAGCTCCTTTTGCAGGACAACCCCCACCACATCTTCAGAAGTAGCTCTGTACCAAGCAAGGCTGCATTGCAAAGGGAGACTTGACCCTTTTTGTGTCTGGATGTGGGGCCTGGCAGTGCTTCGCCAGGCAGTGTTGCTGCCTGTGGCAGGTTTCTGTTGGATTTCTAGGACGTTAAAGGGAAAACAGAAGTCATTTTCACAGTAGATCAAGTATCAAAGGTATAAAAATTGCAAAGTACTTTTGCAATCTGCAGGCTGAGCCTCTACCAGGAAGCGAGGTGGATGGATATTCCTGCCTAGGGTGAAACTCCCCCCAGTTCAAATGAGCCGCATGATGGCACTGGGGCTCTGATCTCCACACACGCATGAGGCAAAGGAAAAGGTCTCGGCTTCAGACTTCAGAAGAACATTTTCATCTTACAGCCTCTCTGGAAGCAGCAAGGCAAGACAGTTCCTGAGGGGAAATCCCATGCAGTCTGAGGAACAGCTTCCTCCTCTAATGTTTGCAGCAGAGAGCAAGGAACCAAATGACCTCCTAGATGTCAGCAATGAACAAGGCAGCAGGTCCACCAGCACTGCAAGTCCTCCTGTGCATGAAGTGAGACCTTGGAACAGGCTGCCCAGGGAGGCACCGTCGTCCCTGGAGGAGTTCAATTAATGGGCAGACAGGGTGTTTGGGGAGATGGGTTGGGGGTTGTAGGGTGGATGGTTGGACTTGATGGTCTTGAAGATCTTTTCCAACCTTGATGATTCTATGACAATCCTGACCTCCACAAACACAAAGTAAGGGGGTCCCATACCCTTCGAGGCCAGTGGAAGCACTGGCACACATTTTGCGAATAAAGATGATCTAGTCCTTGAGGTAACCCTAACTCCAGCTCCGCTGTACTAACTTTCCTTTGTAAACCTTTCACATGGAGCAGCATGGGTTCAGTCTCTGCTGATCCTTCTGTTCCAGTGTACAGCGAGGCCCCAGCCAGCCAGCCACCCACTTGTCATTAGCTTGATGGGTAACTCAGCAGCAGAACTCACCTAGAGTTACCCTGGCCACAGAGCACAGCAGATTATTCCACAATGAAACAGCATGACAGGAATTATCCCACTCCGTAATTGCTTTGAGCAGACAATAAACCAGCTCATGCTGGTGGAAGTAGCCACTCAGAGGTAATAACCCAGTGAGTAACAATAATGGCAGCAGATACTTGATAAAAAGCAGGGGAAAAAAGAGAAAGCTTTCTCCATAATACAAAGAACGGATGTTTTCTGTTTGCTCTGTCTTGTTCAGAAATGCATTTAACTCTTTGGGGAGCAGTGAAATACAGCTCACCCGCACTCATGGCTCAGGCAGGGCTGGGGAAGGAGAGCATTGTTTCCCATCCTTTTCTCCTTTTAATCTGTGTTGGATTTCTACCCAGCTGCTCTCTAGGTATTTTATTTTCTTCAGAGAGAAACATCTGCCTATCAGTGGGGAAAACCACCCCCAAACCTGATGTGAGGTGTTTAGGAAAGGGCTTTGGGATACAGATGTGCTTGTGCCCCTCATCTATGTCCTGTGACAGCCTGAATGGGCTGATGGAGGGATGAGCTGTGCTCAGCTGACGAAACTCACCAAAACCAGGGGCTTTTGCCTGCTTCCTGCTCCTGAATGTGGCTCGTGACCACAGGCTGCTCATGCTATGGGTCTGGCCTCATGCCTGTGACTGCTGGCCTGCAGCTCCGCTCCCCTGGCCTGAGCCTGGAGCCTACACAGAGCCAGCCGTGCTGAGCTGCCCTTTGAGAGCAGGGCACAGACAGAGAGAGAAAAAGAATCATCAAGGTCACAAAAGACTTTCCAGACCATCAAGTCCAACCATCCACCCTACAACCCCCAAGCACTAATCCATCTCCCCAAACACCCTGTCTACCCATTTGTTGAACCCCTCCAGGGACGGTGCCTCCACCTTCTCCCTGAGCAGCCTGTGCCAAGGCCTCCACACTCTTTCTGGGAAGAAGTTTTTCCTAAGATCCAATCTGACCCTCTCCTGCCACAACCTGACCCCATTTCCTCTTGCTTTATCACTAGTCCCTTGGGAGAAGAGGCCAACCCCCACCTCACTCGATTCTCCCTTCAGGTAGTTGTGGAGAGCAGTGAGGTCTCCTCTCAGCCTCTTCTTCTCCAGGCTGAACAGCCCCAGCTCCCTCAGCCTCGCCTCACCAGACCTGTTGTCCAGACTTCTCACAAACCCAGTTGCCCTTCTCTGCCCCCTCTCCAGCACCTCCCTGTCCTTCCTGTACTGCAGCACCCAAACTGCATCCAGTACTTGAGGAGCAGCTTCCCCAAGGCCCAGTATAGGGGGCAGGACCTTGTTGGGCCTGCAGGTCACCCCATAATCCTCAAGCACCAGAAAGGGCAGCAATGTGGCAGATGGACTGTGACACAGCCCCAAGGATGTCAGTTCCTGTGGCTCTGGCTCAGCAGCAGATGCCTGGCACCAGACCTCTAATGATGCCCACTTTACTCAGCTCCTCCTGCTTCCCCAATGATGNCTAATGTTTGCAGCAGAGAGCAAGGAACCAAATGACCTCCTAGATGTCAGCAATGAACAAGGCAGCAGGTCCACCAGCACTGCAAGTCCTCCTGTGCATGAAGTGAGACCTTGGAACAGGCTGCCCAGGGAGGCACCGTCGTCCCTGGAGGAGTTCAATTAATGGGCAGACAGGGTGTTTGGGGAGATGGGTTGGGGGTTGTAGGGTGGATGGTTGGACTTGATGGTCTTGAAGATCTTTTCCAACCTTGATGATTCTATGACAATCCTGACCTCCACAAACACAAAGTAAGGGGGTCCCATACCCTTCGAGGCCAGTGGAAGCACTGGCACACATTTTGCGAATAAAGATGATCTAGTCCTTGAGGTAACCCTAACTCCAGCTCCGCTGTACTAACTTTCCTTTGTAAACCTTTCACATGGAGCAGCATGGGTTCAGTCTCTGCTGATCCTTCTGTTCCAGTGTACAGCGAGGCCCCAGCCAGCCAGCCACCCACTTGTCATTAGCTTGATGGGTAACTCAGCAGCAGAACTCACCTAGAGTTACCCTGGCCACAGAGCACAGCAGATTATTCCACAATGAAACAGCATGACAGGAATTATCCCACTCCGTAATTGCTTTGAGCAGACAATAAACCAGCTCATGCTGGTGGAAGTAGCCACTCAGAGGTAATAACCCAGTGAGTAACAATAATGGCAGCAGATACTTGATAAAAAGCAGGGGAAAAAAGAGAAAGCTTTCTCCATAATACAAAGAACGGATGTTTTCTGTTTGCTCTGTCTTGTTCAGAAATGCATTTAACTCTTTGGGGAGCAGTGAAATACAGCTCACCCGCACTCATGGCTCAGGCAGGGCTGGGGAAGGAGAGCATTGTTTCCCATCCTTTTCTCCTTTTAATCTGTGTTGGATTTCTACCCAGCTGCTCTCTAGGTATTTTATTTTCTTCAGAGAGAAACATCTGCCTATCAGTGGGGAAAACCACCCCCAAACCTGATGTGAGGTGTTTAGGAAAGGGCTTTGGGATACAGATGTGCTTGTGCCCCTCATCTATGTCCTGTGACAGCCTGAATGGGCTGATGGAGGGATGAGCTGTGCTCAGCTGACGAAACTCACCAAAACCAGGGGCTTTTGCCTGCTTCCTGCTCCTGAATGTGGCTCGTGACCACAGGCTGCTCATGCCATGGGGCTGGCCTCCTNAATGTGGCTCGTGACCACAGGCTGCTCATGCTATGGGTCTGGCCTCATGCCTGTGACTGCTGGCCTGCAGCTCCGCTCCCCTGGCCTGAGCCTGGAGCCTACACAGAGCCAGCCGTGCTGAGCTGCCCTTTGAGAGCAGGGCACAGACAGAGAGAGAAAAAGAATCATCAAGGTCACAAAAGACTTTCCAGACCATCAAGTCCAACCATCCACCCTACAACCCCCAAGCACTAATCCATCTCCCCAAACACCCTGTCTACCCATTTGTTGAACCCCTCCAGGGACGGTGCCTCCACCTTCTCCCTGGCCAGCCTGTGCCAAGGCCTCCACATCCTTTCTGGGAAGTTTTTCCTAAGATCCAATCTGAACCTCTCCTGCCACAACCTGACCCCATTTCCTCTTGCTTTATCACTAGTCCCTTGGGAGAAGAGGCCAACCCCCACCTCACTCGATTCTCCCTTCAGGTAGTTGTGGAGAGCAGTGAGGTCTCCTCTCAGCCTCTTCTTCTCCAGGCTGAACAGCCCCAGCTCCCTCAGCCTCGCCTCACCAGACCTGTTGTCCAGACTTCTCACAAACCCAGTTGCCCTTCTCTGCCCCCTCTCCAGCACCTCCCTGTCCTTCCTGTACTGCAGCACCCAAACTGCATCCAGTACTTGAGGAGCAGCTTCCCCAAGGCCCAGTATAGGGGGCAGGACCTTGTTGGGCCTGCAGGTCACCCCATAATCCTCAAGCACCAGAAAGGGCAGCAATGTGGCAGATGGACTGTGACACAGCCCCAAGGATGTCAGTTCCTGTGGCTCTGGCTCAGCAGCAGATGCCTGGCACCAGACCTCTAATGATGCCCACTTTACTCAGCTCCTCCTGCTTCCCCAATGATGCCAGGTACCCCCCTCTATGACCCCAATGGCCATTGGGAGCTCTAAGAGACCTACGACAATGAGGATGGGAGCTGGGCAAGATGGAAATCACAACAACAGAAATCATCAAGATATGCAAGATGAAATAGTAATGCCCAAGGGGATCTGTATGGGGTTTGATGATTCCAGTGCCAGCTGGGCACCACAGAACCTGCCCCAGCTGCGCCCTGCAACAGAAATAAACCTGAAGACAGCTCTCAGCAGTGAAAAGCTTATGAAGAGAGCTCTGCAGGAGTGCAGAGGCTAAGCACTGCTCATTAAAGCGCCAGGGAAATGTGAATGAAGCAGATGAATGGCTGAAGAAATGAATGAAGGAGAGAAGAGGAAGTGAATGAATATTGCATTGCCTTGGTGCCTTTCATCCCGGCGTGGCAGAACTGTGCTGCAGCTAATGGGCAGGAGCCACCAGGAATCCCTGGAAAAAACAGATTGGATGAGCCCTTCAGGGGCAGGCAAACAGGGAGCTGTGACATATGGATTCCTATCACTTGAAGCATGAGGCCTTCCCCAAACAAAATCCTCCCAACTCCCCTTTAACCAATGTGACAGATCATTACTTTTTGTTCTGGCCATTCCAGACACTTTGTGATTTCCATGGCAACGATATCCCAGCTGTCTCAGGCCTTTTCTGAACCTCTGTCACCTGCTGTTGAGTCACTCCAGTGCATGACCAGGAGCGATGAGCAGCAGGGCCAGGAAGGCTTCTTTTGGCACTATGAGAGGAGATTCTAGGCCACCCTTTTGCCCCCTAACACAGCCTAGCCCCAAGAGCCCCTGGGGACAGCTTCCTTGGCACAGGGCTTGCAGAGGGCTGTGGGGGAACCCATGGAAATGAAAAATAATTCTCTGGAGGTTCAGTTGTGCTGTTCTGGAGTGCAGTGGGCTGAACACATCAACTAGCCTGACTACAGTGGTCCAGGGCAGTTTACATGGAGACGATGGGCGGGAGCTAGCAACGCAGAGCTGGGTCAGAATCAAACCTGGATGCTTTGGATAGGAAAGGGGATCCAGCTTCGCTGCTGGTTTGGAGGAAAAAGAACACTCTCTTCTCCTTATCCACCTCCTGATGGGAAAACTAGCCTTGGATATGCTCCCAGCCCTCAAGCACTGCAGTTGTGCAGGGAACTCGGTGCAACCACTACAAGCAGCACACACAGATTTGGACAAGAGCCTTCAGCTCTGCTCAAACATAGTGTCCTACCTCACACCCTCAATGCCAGCCTGATCTTGCTTGGCTGTGTGGGCTTGGGGTATTATCCCTGCAACATCTTTTGGCTACTTCTCCAGCTCAGGGTTGCAGCACTACCCAGCATGGCCATGTGAGCCATTTGACAAGACATCAGTAGGATATTTAAGGCTGGATGCGAAGCTCAAGGACCATCTATAGGCTTGCAGTAGATTTTCAGGCTGACTTCAAAAGCCCAAAGCCTTCTGTGCTTGAGGGTCTATGCAGACACCACCACACTGAACACACTGGTGCTGTTGACCTTGCTCACGCAGTAATGGCCTCTGCTGCCAACAGGACAGGGAACCTAATGGTTTGTTTTTTCCCCTTTGACAGACCAGGGAGGATTTAGGGCAGCTGAGTGCCCCAGCAGGAGCCTGAGCCCATCCAGGCAGAGCATTTCCCACCCTGTTGTCAGGAAGGGCCTGTGGCACAACATACATGGCATCATGCCTCACCCAAGCAGGCAAGTAGAGCACCTTTAGTCTGTCCTTCTGCAATTGCAACACTGCAATGGTTTTTTGCCTGCCAGAGGTTTGCAGCCCTGCTTCCACAGCAGCCAGCATTTTTCATAAACCACACTGAATTTCATGTTATCCCTGCTGAAGTGTTGCCCTACAACCAACACAATCACTGCAATCTGAAGTGCACTTCACGTAGTTCATCCAAACACTAATGGGTACCAAATGCAGGGCACAGAGCCTGCTGCCCTGCCTGTCCACAGGGACTTTGGCCTCTGGATTCAGCAGCTACAGGCTTGGCCCCAGGCAAGAAGATCACAGAATCATAGAATCATAAGGGATTGGAAGGGACCTCGAAAGATCATCTAGTCCAATCCCCCTGCCACAGCAGGATCACCCAGACCAAGTCATACAGTCAGTCTGGGTTAGAAGGGACCACAGGATCATCCAGTTCCAACCCCCCTGCCATGAGCAGGGACACCCCACCCTACACCAGGCTGGCCAGAGCCTCATCCAGCCTGGCCTTAAACACCTCCAGGGATGGGGCCCCAACCACCTGCTTGGGCAACCCATTCCAGGCTCTCACCACTCTCACGGTGAAGAACTTCCTTCCTCACATCCACTCTAAATCTACCCATCTCCAGCCTTGCTCCATTCCCCCTAGTCCTGTTGCTACCTGACATCCTGAAAAGTCCCTCCCCAGCCTTTTTGTAGGCCCCCTTCAGATACTGGAAGGGTACAATAAGGTCACCAGAGTGGAGCAGAGGGGGAGAATCACCTCCCTCAACCTGCTGGCCACACTTCTGATGCAGCCCAGGATCCAGTTTGTCTTCCGGGTCGCAAGCGCACACTGCTGGCTCACACTGAACTTTTTGTCCACAAGGACCCCCAAGTCCCTCTCCTCAGGGCTACTCTGCAGCCAGTCACTGCCCAGCCTGTATTAGTGCTCAGTGTTTAGTATTTAGTGCTTAGGATCCGTTTGCAGACTGAGCCAGCAGCTTTCTTGAGTGAGGCTAGCTGCTCTGAACCTCTGCTGGAGTTTTGACAGCTGCTTGAATAAAGACCATCTATTCAGCTGCACTTCAGGCCAGGACCTGAGCGATGCTCTATCCTGCTGTGACTCATGCTGAACTTCTTTACCCCATAGTTTGTGCTCCTGTGTGTGCTTGGGGTCAAAACTCCCAGTTCAGTTTTGGACCAGTTCCTGAGCTCTTGTTGTAAGCTGGCTGGTTTGGAGTTATCATTCAAGCTTACTGCTGTGGTGACTTCTCTGAGTGTTTCAAGACTGCTCTATGGAGGACCCCAGCCAGAGCACCCAGAGCTGGAGTGAGGGGTCTGGAGCTTATGGGCCTGAGAAGGGACACATTTTTGGGAAGGCAAGGGAACACCTTTCCATAACACTGTCAGCTGCCCTGCAGGAACTGCTTGTGTTGATGAATGCCTTAGCACTGAACTCACACACATTCAGACAACTTCATCAAAAACAGGGGTTTAAAATAAGAAAGACCATAAACTCTGGGCTGAACAAGCTATCAACATGCCCTTTATAATTAAAATAGGGTAAAGAGCTGAGGTTTATAGGAAGTATAGGGTATAACCCCTACAAGAGGTAGGAGTGTAGCATCGCAGCTCCTTTGCAGCTAAAAACCCCCATGGCTCCTATCCTATGATCCTATGCAGAACTGCAGTGCTGCTCCCTCCAGACATCACTTGGTAGAGAAGAAGAGGGGAAGAAAACAAACATACGACAAATTGAGGCTTACCTCTGTGGTTTTGTCTGCCATCCCCCACCACTCCCTTCAGCCTAATCAGTCTCTTCCTCTTCAATCAAGGCCAATTTGCAAGAGGAGCAGCTTCCATTGCCTGAGTGCAGAAGCCTTTAATTACTGTCATCTGGGAGGCTAGGCCAGGCTCCCCTCTAGTGCCTCTTCATACTTTTTGGAAGATGGTGATGCAGGACTTGACACTCCCAACATGTCATTTGTCAGGTTTTATTTTAAACAAGTGCTCACTGCCTGTTAGGAACTGGGGAGAAGGTTCCTGACAGTCCACCTGCGCTGCTGTTGCATGGACATGATGATTGCATCTGTGCTGTGAGCTGGTTTCAGCTGCTTGGACTGGGAACCAACCTGGCAGTGACTCTGCCTCTCTGCTGTCTTTCATGTTTCTTGACTGGGCTCACAGTGGGCATTAACTGGGAATGGAGGTGAGAATATAAATGGAATCAGACGGGAGCAATGCAAATTCAGGAAGACAAGCCTGACTCTTAGATGAAGTGGCCCCTCAAAGCACCCTCTCCCACACAAGTCCCCAGTTCCAGCCCTGCACTGCCAGGAGCACATCCTCAATTGGAGTTCACATTCCTCATGCACAGTGGTGGTTTGTGTATGAGTCAGGGGATTGTATTTTATCCTGCATGAGAAAACACAAGCACAGACCCTACAGAAACCCAGCTGGCACAACCAGCAAGCAGGGATGGGAAACCACATCGCTGCTCCTTCCTACCCTGTTGGGATGAACCAGTATGAGTTACCTTGAACACAGCCTGAGCTGACACCTGGGACTCTGCCAACGCAGTGACCGTGCAGCTCACTAGGATATGGTGTAAAAGATGCCAGGAGGTCTCTAGATGCCCCAGACCAGCACCCATGGGACACACATGCTCTATGAATTCTACCCACCAGACCATCCCTCTGGAGCATCACCCGTGGCAGGAAAAAAGGATTTCTGGGGAGCCTCAGCCAGTGGGTGGCACTGCAAACCCAGCAGTTAGGACAGAAGGAGCAGCCCAAGGAACTCGGTGAGGAGCAGCAGCACACCCTCTGCACACACACTGCTGCACAGCTCCAGCTGGACAGCCCCAGGGACCAGCTATGAGCGTGATGGGGGTGCAGCAGCCCGGATGATGGGGGAGGAAAGCTGCTGGGATGGGCACAGTGGGAGGTGAGGAGGCATCGGCAAGGGGTTTGAGGTGCTCTGGTGGTGCAGGCCAGCAGCAGTGAGTCTTCTGCTGGTGCTGTGGGGTCAGACCAGGGATGTGGCAGTCATCAGCCCTGGAGGTATTTAGAAGACATAGAGATGTGGTGCTGAGGGAACTGAAGCTGTTCAGTCTGGAGAAGAGAAGGCTCCACAAGGATCTTAGAACAGCTTCCAGTACCCAAAGGGGCTACAAGAAAAGCTGGAGAGGAACTTTTGATGAGGAATCTAGTGATAGGACAAGGGGGATGGGTTCAGGCTAAAACAGGGTGAATTTGGATTTGATCTTAAGAAGAAATTCCTCCCTATGAGGGTGCTGAGGCACTAGAACAAGCTGCTCAGGGAATTTGTGGCTGCTCCATACCTAGAAACGTTCAAGGCCAGGTTGGATGGGGTTCTGGGCAACCTGGTCTGGAGAGGTGTCACTGCCCATGGCAGGGGGTTGGGACTGGATGATCTTTGAGGTCCCTTCCAGCCTAAACCAGTCTATTCTATGACTTAGTGGTCACCTGGCAGTGCTGGGTTAATGGTTGGACTTGATGATCCTAAAGGTCTCTTCCAACCTAAATGATTCAGTGGTTCTGTGATCCTTTTTCTCTCCTGCTGTGATGTCCCAGTGGCTGCTGGGAACCATAAACCTTTAGAGGAGTGGGCCTAGATAGCCCCAGTCTGACTCCAGGACCATGAGGTTTTGTGCTGGGGCTGGGACACCTTCATAGAATCACAGAATCATCACATCAGGAATTTGAAGGGAACTCAAAAGATCATCTACTCCAATCCTCCTGCCACAGCAGGATCACATAGACCAGGTTGCCTTTGAAGAGGAAGCCAAAAGGACAGGGAGAAGGAACCATGAAGGAAAACCACCATGCTTGGACTGGAAAAGGAAACTGGGCTTTGAGGGTCTGCAATGTCTGCCTGGTGTGCAGCAGCCTGACAGCTCTGCCTCCAGACAGAGAGTCACCATTTCCCCAGCAGCATCCACACTGACAACTCAGCTAACAGGTATTAGTCCTGGCAGGAGAAAAGGCTTCATCCAGTGGCTTGTAGATGAGCAGGAGACATGGGAAAGCAAGCTCAAAAGGATTTGGTTTTCATAGTGTTNTCCAATCCTCCTGCCACAGCAGGATCACATAGACCAGGTTGCCTTTGAAGAGGAAGCCAAAAGGACAGGGAGAAGGAACCATGAAGGAAAACCACCATGCTTGGACTGGAAAAGGAAACTGGGCTTTGAGGGTCTGCAATGTCTGCCTGGTGTGCAGCAGCCTGACAGCTCTGCCTCCAGACAGAGAGTCACCATTTCCCCAGCAGCATCCACACTGACAACTCAGCTAACAGGTATTAGTCCTGGCAGGAGAAAAGGCTTCATCCAGTGGCTTGTAGATGAGCAGGAGACATGGGAAAGCAAGCTCAAAAGGATTTGGTTTTCGTAGTGTTTAATATGTGTCACCAAGGCTACCTCCAGCATCTCTCTTCAGCAGGGAACATGCTGACTGGCACAGCGGGGGTGGCTGCAAATCCCATCTCCTGCTGCCCACCTTCACAATTACAGAAGCACTTTGGTGCAACCCTCTCCAGACTGGGGAAGAGCTCCGATACCGCCCTTCTCCAGCAAACAGCTCTGATCGGCTCCTAGCAGTGAGCACTCTGTAATTACAGTGTATCCCACTAACTCGGGATGTGCTTAATTGGGAAATCCACTTACTGGGGTGTCACCTAGGGAACTGATTAGAGCTTGACAACACTAAAGAGCAGTGCCTGCTGCTTTATGGGAAAGGTAATTCTCCTACAGGGAGATGCTTTCAGGTGGCTGAATCATGCTCCTTCTTCCACCACCACCTAGTGCTCCTGCTGCGTGCTCCTGCAACAGATTCAGCCTCTCCCTTAAGCAGGTTAGAGTCAGGCAATGCACCAGCTGCTACTGCCAGATCCTGGCTGTCCTCTGCACTAGTGGAACAGGCTGCCCCTGCCATGTGAGCCAGCTCACAGCTGACCTGTAGTCTGGACCTGCACAACCAACTCCCTTCCCAGTTTGAAGATGGCTTTCACCCACACCCAGGACCTTTTTGGAAGAGGACAACATGCTTAGGGTTGGCCAACCTGTTCTTTGCAGCAAAAGACAGTGACCCAGGAATCAATTGAATCATGGCTGAGCCAGAGCTTTGGAGACAATCAGCATCCCTCACCATTAATCCCAACACTTGGCTTCCTCTCACTTCTTGCCAACACAATACCCAACAACAATCAAATGCCCAAATGAAAGGAGGAAAGGGACATGAGGACAGCCCTTAAAGACTGAATGTTGAGGAGAGGTCATGTTTTAAGCCTGGTTTCCTACAAGAGGGTCTATATGATCACACTGCATCTTTGTTCGTACATGTTCTATAGCCATCAATATCTGTCTATCTATTTATCTAATACCTTA
>VXBP01002931.1:538933-601644 GCA_013400115.1 Rhinopomastus cyanomelas | reverse complement strand
GATGATCAGAGGGCTGGAGCACCTCTCCTATGAGGCCAGACTGAGAGAGTTGGGGCTGTTCAGTCTGGAGAAGAGGAGGCTCCCAGGTGACCTTATTGTGGCCTTTCAGTATCTGAAGGGGGCCTACAAAAAGGCTGGAGATGGACTTTTTAGGATGTCAGGTAGGGACAGGAATAGGGGGAATGGAGCAAAGCTGGAGATGGGTAGATTTAGAGTGGATATGAGGAGGAAGTTCTTCACCATGAGAGTGGTGAGAGCCTGGAATGGGTTGCCCAGGGAGGTGGTTGGGGCCCCATCCTTGGAGGTGTTTAAGGCCAGGCTGGCTGAGGCTCTGACCAGCCTGGTGTAGGGTGGGGTGTCCCTGCCCATGGCAGGGGAGTTGGAACTGGATGATCCTGTGGTCCCTTCTAACCCTGACTGACTGTATGACTTGGTCTAGATGATCCTGCTGTGGCAGGGGGATTGGACTAGATTGTCTTTCGAGGTCCCTTCCAATCCCTGATGATTCTATGATTCTGTGTGACCTGTCCTAGGCATGCTCTGTCAGGAGGGTTGGACTTTATGATCTCTAGAGGTCCCTTCCAACCCCTAACATTGTGTTATTCTATGATCTGGATGGGCAAAAGGTAAGCAGAACCTCCTGTAAAGGTACTGGATCTAATACTGGATGGAGGGACCAGCATTGCCAATCACCGTGATTAATTGCATGACTAGAATCAGGCCTTGGCTTTCCTGCCAGCAGGGCAACCTCTGAGTCCCCATGTCATGTTCCTGCTCCTCTTTGGCTTCATGCTGCTCTAACATAGTCAGAAACCCACCAAGCTGTGTAATGAGATTGCTCCTCCATCACCTGCTCATGTTGGCTTAAGTGTCTACATGCTCTGCCATGACCCAGCACCAGGTGCTTGACACACATCAAGCCCAGGGCCTGGGCTTACTTTCCACTAAAACTGAGCCATGCAGAGGCTTAGCAAAGGAAAACATCCCAGTCACTGAGGCTCCAGTTTTCTGAGCCTCACAAGGAGGAATAAAATATTAGTTCAAGCTCCATTCCAGCTCCAGGAGAACAGAGTCATTTACTGGAGCCAAACAGGTTCTTCCCCTCCCCTGACACAGAGCCAAGCTGTTCTGTTGCCATCCCAGAGCTGCTTCACTGGTGCCAATGCAGCACTGCCATCAGTGAGGGCTCTGTGGCCACTGCCAGAGCTACTGCCTGCTGCCCGGTGCTCCTGGCAGTCAGTGCTGCAGTCACTACCGACCAACATGCAGGGGAGCATCACAGCCCTTAGCGGATAGCCGGTGCTCGTGGTCAGGTCCACACCAGTGCTTCTGGAACACTGAATGAATATTTATGAGCTGGAAGTTGTTGGTGCTCTGCGTGTCCCAACTCATCCTCCCCGGCAGAGTGACTGCAGGTCTCTCGTGTCAGCATGAGCAGGTCAGCCTGAGCAGACTGCCTCTCACATCCGTCCCACACCTACATGAAGGGTTGTGCAACAAGCTGGAGTGTCAGCAGCCCTCAGATTTTTACAGTGACATGTAAATCCCTATAAAAAAGCAACACTTCTCTCAAGCCTGACCACTCTTGTGAAAAAATTGTTCCTAATGTCCAGCCTAACCCTCCCCTGGTGTAGCTTGAGGCCCTCCCTTCTTATTCTGTCACTAATGACCCGTGAGAAGACACCAGCACCCATCCCTCTACAATGTCCCTACAGGTAGTTGTACAGAGCAACAAGGTCCCCCCTCCCCCCTCAGCCTCAGCTCCATTTCCAAACAGATGCCCAAGTCATCCAGGAGGACAGCAACTCATCTCAAATCACAGCAACATTACATCAGCCCCAGCCCTGCCCATTTGTACCAGCAGCTCCTGCTATGTAATCTCTGCTTCACCTTCAGGGTGCCAGAAGCCTCTACTTTAATCACAGTTTTTTGGGGCTGCCAGTGAGCCAGCACACAACAGAGGAGAAGCCATATGAGCTGCTGAAGCCCTGAGACCTGAGCATCTGTGCTTTTGTTTTTGGGGATAGAAATGTCTGTTTTCCAGCTAATTGCAGGGAGCTGGAATGGCAAAACTTAGCAATAGCTGCTAATTGCAAAGACTGGAGACCTGAGTCCAAACTGGGTTGATGCACTAAATGTAAACATGGGCAGGGAGAGAGCTTCAGGCACTCCAGCAGCTCACAGCTAATTAAACTGTGAGGAATTTGTTTCAGCAAGTTGTGAGCCGTTTACCTCTCCAGTGCAACTGAGCCCTGGTGCAGTGTGTTTTACCAGGAGGGTGATGTTCTGCCAGCTAAACACAGCCCAGCTCAGCCCGCAGTAGAACTAGTACAGCTGGATGCTTCAGGTTGGTCCTGCTTGCCAGGTAAGAAACCAGCCACTTTTCAGGGGATCCCCATATACTGGCAGCCTCCAGAGGTCCCTTTCTAAGGACCTGGGAATCCCCAGCTGCTTTTGTTCCCCATGGAGACCCCACTTCAAGGCTGTCACACCAGTGACCTTACTGTCACCAGTAGATCTTGTCCAGGCCCAGTGGTACTCCCCGGCAGCCATTACTGAAGCCAGCCAGCCAGTATCTCCACAGCAGAGAGGCTCCCAGAGGACAGGCTCAAACTGCTCATCTGGAGCCACACATTGTTTTTAGAGGGAAATCCTGTTCCTTTCTACAAATGGGGACAGTTTTTACCGACACACATCCCCAGCCACAGGCACTAGCGGTACCCAACACATCACTGAAAGAAAAGGACTTGCTGTATTAAAGGGAGTTGTGGTTTTCAAAGCTAACAGAGAGGAGCGCTGTAAATACCTGGCGGAAGCGTAGGCTTGGCTTATTAATAGACACTTGCTGTGAGACTGTAGGCTGGACAAGGCTTTCACTGTCCTCCTGATGTCCTTGGATGCCCTGAGTCCGTACTGAGCACAGGTCTCTGTATTCATGCGGAACACAGATCTGCCAGCTCACAGACAGGGTAAAGGCAGTTCACACTGGCGCTTTGCTCACCCAGGCATCCACCACTGCTGGGAGAAGCTTCTGACCCTGTTGCTGATTCCTATAAAAGATTCAGCCAGGGATTTCAGTGGGCCCAAGGAAGCAGGCAAGTAGGGTCATTCCCCCAAACCCTGAATCGCAGGTGTTTAACACCACCTGAACAGCAAGTAGCAGTTAATTTTGTTTCCTTTACACCCCAGCTCAACTTCTAGTTCCCCAAAAGGCTGCACAAAGGACTTACTTTCTGGTTTATCTCTTGTGCTGCTGTTAAGACAACTCCCAAGTTTTCTATCATGAGTCACTCCTTGATATTTAAAGCCATTATGGACTGGACCAGATTTACGCTCTCCTGCACAGCAAAGCCTTGCCCAGCACAGGCTGCCTACATCCTTTGACTTCTTCCTTTGTGAGAGCCACCACAGAAACCTAACACCCTACCTGCTGAGGATGTCCCTGCTCACTGCAAGGAGGTTGGACTTGATGACCTTTGGAGGTCCCTTCCAACCCAGCACATTCTATTATCCCATACTTAGGTGAAAGAGCACTCACCAGTCCACCAAGTGCCACAACTCCAGGCATCTCAGCATGGCCGCACAAGCTGACTTTATTCTTTCCACACACTGGCTTTTTTATCAAACAGAGTATCAGACAGACAGAGGGACTGCGTCTTGCCTAGGGAGGCAGGGCAAACAGTCCTCAAACAGCCCTCTTGCACCAGGTGAGGCTGGTGAGAGCTGTTCCATGTGCAGTCAGTTGGCTTCTCAGAGTGGCTTCAAGCGCAGGAGCTATCTGAGCAGGTCTCCTCCCAGCCTGCAGAGTGCTCAGGGGATAAAAATGATGCATAGAGTTCAGTTATTAAATAGCTATTTCCATTCACATCTTCATTTTTAGGAAATGTTACCAGGACATTGCCAATTACTGCCTAGAGATAATAGAAAAAGAGATGACCTCTGCATTGTGGGACACGGCCTGGCTTCCCTACCATGTTTACAGTCTGTGCCCTGAGCAAGGGCATGAATGGGCTGTGGTGGTGTCCTCCTGGAGTGAGAAGGAGACTGGAACTCTATCCTGTGCTTGGCCTGAGGGGTTAAAAGCAGGACCACTAGATGGGTAAAGAACTGGCTTGATGGCCACACCCAGAGAGTAGTTGTCAATGGATCCATGTCCAAGTGGAGGACAATGACAAGCAGAGTCCCTCAGGGATCAGTCCTGGGACCAGTCTTGTTCAACATCTTTGTCAGTGACATGGACAGAGGCATTGAGTGCACCCTCAGCAAGTTTGCTGACGACACCAAGCTGTGTGGTGCAGCAGACACACTGGAGGGCAGGGATGCCATCCAGAGGGACCTGGACAGGCTGGAGACATGGGCACAAGCCAACCTCATGGGTTTCAACAAGAACAAGTATAAGGTCCTGCATCTGGGTCGAGGCAATGCTAAGCACAAGTACAGGCTGGGCAGTGACTGGCTGCAGAGTAGCCCTGAGGAGAGAGACCTGGGGGTGCTTGTGGATTAAAAGCTCAACATGAGCCAGCAGTGTGCACTTGCGGCCCGGAAGGCAAACCTGGTCCTGGGCTGCATCAGGAGAAGTGTGGCCAGCAGGTCGAGGGAGGTGATTCTCCCCCTCTACTCCGCTCTGGTGAGACCCCACCTGGAGCACTGCGTCCAGTTCTGGAGCCCTTATTACAAGAAGGATGTGGACATGCTGGAGCGAGTGCAGAGGAGGGCCACGAGGATGATCAGAGGGCTGGAGCACCTCTCCTGTGAGGACAGACTGACGGAATTGGGGCTGTTCAGTCTGGAGAAGAGGAGGCTCCCAGGTGACCTTATTGTGCCCTTCCAGTATCTGAAGGGGGCCTCCAAAAATGCTGGGGAGGGACTATTTAGGATGTCAGGTAGCGACAGGAATAGGGGGAATGGAGCAAAGCTGGAGATGGGTAGATTTAGAGTGGATGTGAGGAGGAAGTTCTTCACCGTGAGAGTGGTGAAGGCCTGGAATGGGTTGCCCAGGGAGGTGGTTGGGGCCCCATCCTTGGAGGTGTCCAAGGCCAGGCTGGATGAGGCTCTGACCAGCCTGGTGTAGGGTGGGGTGTCCCTGCCTGTGCTGGGGGGGTTGGAACTGGATGATGGTTCCCTCCAACCCTGAGTGTTTCTGATTCCATGGCTTCTCCAGTGAAGTGATCCTGCTGTGGCAGGGGGGTTGGACTAGATGATCTTTCGCGGTCCCTTCCAATCCCTGATGATTCTATGATTCTTAACTGTCAGACTCAGCACTAAACTCTGCTCCCCAACACCAGTTCTGTGTGGCTTTTGAACACCTCCAGGGCTGGCGACTCAACTCCCTCCCTGGGCACCTCTTCCAAGGCCTAATGGCCTGTTCAGTGAAAACATGTTTCCTAATATCCAACCTAAACTTCCTCTACTGCACCTTGAGGCACTTCCCTCTTGTTCTCTCACCAGTCCCTCTTGTGAAGAGACTAGGACCTGTCTCTCTACACTGTCCCTTAAGGTAGTTGTAGAGAGTGATAAGGTCTCCTCTCAGACTACTCTTCTCCAGTCTGAACAGCCCCAGCTCTCTCACCCTCTCCTCACAGGACCTGTGATCCAGACTCTTACAGTAAGAGACACTCACCGAATTTATTACTCTGCACACCTACTTGCAGCTGGTCACACATGGGCACATGTCCTAATCAAGAGCTGACTGGGAAAGCCACATCAGAAAACTAAAGTCCTTTTTCTTGCACTTTAATGGTATCAAAACACCCCTATCCTCTTCAAAACCAGTTTCTGAAGCACTGGCCTTGACCTGCAAGAGGCTGTTGAACATCTTGTTCTGTCTGCATCCTGTGCTGGGCAAGTGTGGGATGCCAGTGCCAGATCAGTGGGGCACAATCACCTCATTGTGGCCACAAAGCCTCAGGACCTGCTTAACAGGACTCCTGCGCTAAGCCTTAACTTCGCACTACATTACGCCAGGTTTAGGCAAAGCAGGGCTCCCAGCAGGGCACTGCATGGATTTCCTTGCCCATGAAAAGAGACTTACACCTTCACATTTGTTCCTTGTCTCGAAATCAAATTTTCTCCAGGTAGAAGAGAGGGAAATATGATGGATTGCAATGAAGGAAGTGTTGTTCTGAGCAAGAGTGAAACAGGAAGGTTTACCCAGTTAATGCAGGATACAGCTGCATTAGGTAAGGGAGAGATGCTTTAATGGGAAAAGCCTCATGAGAGGAGGCCTTTAGGGCTCTTCTCTCCTGCACAGTAGGTGGGTGCTTCCAGGAACATGTTGGAGATGAACACTGGACTCTAGCAGATCCCTGTTTTACGGTGACGTTGAGCAGCTATAGGAGGGGGTTGTTTGTGCTACTTCACTGCAGCCAGGCACCAGCAATGAGCTGCTGACAACCGTCGAGCTCACAGATATAGTCAAACATGAGAAACTGCCAGCGTACAACATAATCCTTCTCAGGGCTCCTGTACCATCCACTGCAGAACCCAAACACACTGTGCAAGCACTAATTAAAAGGCCCCAGCCCCAAGCCTTGCCAGCAGCAAGGAATTAATTTTCCAGTGTGGGAAAACAAGCCTTGCTTGATTAAAAGAGACATTTTCTACTGCAGGAGTTGTAGAGAACGGTGAGGTCTCCCCTCAGCCTCTTCTTTTCCAGGCTGAACAGCCCTAGCTCCCCATCTGCTGCTCTTCATAAGACTTATTCCTAGAACCCTCACCAGTCTAGTCACTCTTCTAAGCACCTTCCCCAGCACCTTCATGTCCCTCTAGTACTGAGGCGCCCAAAACTGGATCCAGTACTTGAGGTGGGGCCTTACCAGTGCTGAGTAACTAGAGTCCAAGGTCAAAATAGCTTGTCCCTCTCCTGGTTCCTGCCTGCCCCATGCTCTCCAGGAACTCTTGGAGAAAAAAGTGAGATGCTGACACAGCTCTTGGGTTCAGCATGAGCACGTGGGAGCTACTTACTAACATATGCTACTTTGCTGTGAGTTGACTGACAGCCTCTGGCAGCCTGCAGCTGATGATAGTGTTTCACTGGAGCCCTCGGACAACTCTTTCCATGGTCTGCTTGCTGGTCACCACTGCCAACCCAGTCAGTAGCTGGTTCCTTCCCCTCTCTTGTATCCCATCACCACTTTGCAGGTTGGCCAGCCTGATCCCCTCTACCTCTTTAGAGCTTGGTGAACGCTTAAGAACCTTTCAGGAGGAAAATATTATTTTAATGCAAAATTACACCTTTGCCTTGAAGAAACAGGACATCTCCCCATTTGGCCACCACTGTCTTTAAATCACTGGTCACAAAATCACAAAACATTAGGGATTGGAAAGGAACCTCGAAAGATCATCTAGTCCAATTCCCCTGCCACAACAGGATCATCTAGATCAAGTTGCACAGGAACAGGTCCTCGTGGGTTTTGAACATTTGAGAAATAGACTCTATAATCCCCCTGGGCAGCCTGTTCCAGTGCTCTGTCACCTCCACTCTGAAGAAGTTCCTTCTCATATTGGTGTGGAACCTCCTATGTTCCAGCTTACACCCACTGGCCCTTGTCCTAGCACTAGATGACACTAAGAAGAGCCTGGCTCCATCCTCCTGACACCCACCCTTCACATATTTATAGACATTAATGAGGCCACCCCTCAGTTACCTCTTCTCCAAGCTAAAGAGACTCAGCTCCCTTGGCCTCTCCTCCTAACAGAGGTGCTCCACTTCCTTCATCATCTTCATGGTTTTGCGCTGGACTCTCTCCAGCAGTTCTGTGTCCTTCTTGAACTGAGGGGCCCAGAACTGGACACAATATTCCAGATGCAGTCTCACCAGAGCCGATTAGAGGGGGAGAAGAACCTCTCTTGATCTGCCAACCACCCCACTTCTGATCCACCCAAGGATGCCATTTGCCTTCTTGACTACAAGGGCATATTGCTGGCTCATGGTCATCCTGCTGTCCACCAGGACCCAGCCTGTCCAGGTCTTGCTGAATTGCAGCACCATCTGCTGGGGTGATCCACCTGGTTATGCCCTCACAAAAGGCTATCAGGTTGGTGAAGCGTGACTTCCACTTAGTGAAGCCATGCTGACTGTCCCTAATGACCCTCCTGTCCTTGATGTGCCTGGAGACAGCCTCTAGAACAAATTGTTCCATCACCTTTCCTGGGATGGAGGTGAGGCTGACCAGTCTGTAGCTACTATGGCCCTCTTTCTTACCCTTTTTGAAGACTGGAGTGACATTTGATGTCCTCTAATCCTCTGGCACCTCTGGCCTCCAGTGCCACTCCCCTGGGCTGCCTGAGAACCCCAGAGAGGTCACAGGGCTTAGCTAGAGGTTACAGCACAGAGGGGAAGAGTCCAGACCACATCAGAGACTTGTGCCAGGAGCATCTGCCTCGGCTCAGTATGGGGAGTGCTCCTGCAGTGCCCAGCAGCTTGGCTTAGTTACTGCACCAAGGGTTAGTTAGTTACTTGTAATCGGTTTTCCATACCAGCCTTCCTTTCCAGCCCAGAGTCGAGAGAAAGGGATTGAGGCTCTGCTGGGAGATGGGATGGCTTGGAGGGCTTTGGTGAAGACTGGTTTTCAGCTTAGCTCTGAAGAGGACTGGGGAATCACTCCACTTTTCTCATCATCCCAGCGGGTCAATTTCCAAGGAGAACAGGGATCTGCTTCAGGCTTGCTGTGCTTCTTGTTTGAAAGGGATATTCTTCTGCAAAGGAAAAGAGAGACCTTGGGAATCTGCTGCTGCCATTATGTTTTTGTGGGGATGACTTAACTGCTGGGAATCAACAGGACCATGAAGCAAGCAGCTCATGGGACTCTACTCAGAGGGCCTCATTCCCATTAAAGATCTAAGAAGAGCTGGGAGAGTAGTAGCAGCATGAATTCAAATTCATTCCTCCACAGTGGGGGTTTCCCCTTGCCCAGCAGGCTTTGGGGAAGACAGGCAACAGTGGCAGAGAGGGTCTACTCTATCCCAGCAGTTTCACAGTCCCTGCCTCATCGCCTTCCCAGGATTCAAAATGTTTGCTTCACCCTCCAAGACAAAATTATGTCAAGCTACAAATATCAAAATCCTTCAGGCCAAATCTTTCTCCATTCCTGCTCTGGTGAGAAGGGTCATTTCATAGAATCATACACTAGCCCAGGCTGGAAGGGACCTCTAAAGGTCATCTAGAACAATCCCCCTGCAGGGAGCAGGGACATCCTCAACTAGTTGCTCAGGGAGCAGGGACATCCTCAACCTGATCAGGTTGCTCAGAGCCTTGTCCAGACTACCCTTGGGTAATTTCCTAGGTAGAGATGCACTGCAAGAGCACTTAATGCAAGAGCTATGTGCAGTGCTCCCAGCAAGACTCTGCTGCCCAGCATAGCTCTGCCAGCACGGCCTTGCCAAAAACTTTGGCTCATTTATAGCACTGGAGCTGGTGTGTAGAAGCTGGGATGAACTGGAGATGACAGGGAACAAGGTTCAGACTTTGATGGGACTCCTTAGACTTAAAGGCGCTAGAATTGTGACAAAGCCATGGGGAAAGGGGAACAATGCTCCAAAGTTTTCTGAGATGGCAGCAGAAGAAGGAGTGGTCACTCTCACCTCTAAACATGGGTCCAAGGGCCACTTCTAACAGGAAAGAAGGTAGGATGGGGCTAAACAAAAGCATTGTCTGAACTAATGGACCATAGGAAAAAGGGTTCTTTCAGAGCAAAGGGACTACATTCCTGCTTTTGTTTACCATCCATCCGTGGCAGTTCTTCCCTCCTCTTAGCACACAGTTACACCTCAGCTAATGTCCTATAGCCCAGCACACCAATCACATCCTCCTAAAGTTGGACAAGAGGCTTGGCAGGAGATGAGACCTTCCAGCAACCCCTGCAAAGCCAACCTTGTGGCCCTTTGATGCAAATCTGGTGGTTCTTGTTTGCTGAGCTGGGACAAAGTGGGCAGATGTTGATTAGAAAATAATTGTGATACAGGAATAAAACAATTAATTATTGTCCCACTGGCAGCCAATACTTCTCCCCCACCTCCCCTTACACACTAAAACCTGTTTCCATGACTCAAGCAGATTGAAGGGGCTACAAAGAGCCTAAAGGAGGAAAAAAGCCCTTTCTCACTCCAGCTAATAATATTTCCAAATAATCTGTTTGAGGCAGCATTGTCTGTGAACCAGGAAAGCCTTTAAGAGCCCTTAACGCCTTTATTCAGATTTTCTCATCCTCCTCCAGACAAGCTGTGATTAATTACCCAATCTGCCTCGATCCCCCTGGGAAATGACACTCTGTCCTGGCCTTCATCCGAAGATTTGCAGGGTCCCTTTGTACCAGAGGCTCCTGCTCTCACCAAAGGCTCCAGATAAGCAGGAAAGGGCTGACAGAGATTAAACTGCTTCCAGCCAGAGGTTTAAGTTGGGAGCAGTGGTGGACGGAGGGCAGGGACATTAATGCAGGGTCTAGTCAATGTTCATGGCTTTTCTGTTTGCTGGTGTCTTGCAGCAGTGGGACTGTCCCTGGAAACCCATCTTTCACAAATTCCCACAGTAAGTACAGCCCGCTTGGTTCCCACCTGGATTTTCACATCCCTTCTTCTAGGCTTGCTCCCAGGAGACTTCCTTTCCTACCATTTCCCAGGCCTAACAAAGGCAGCTGGGGTGCTGTGCCCGAGATACACCCCTGTGTAGACTATCGGAGACCACTGCAGCTGACAAACTCCGGAGGTTTTTAACACCGCAGGCCAACCGTCCCATCCCTGAGGCTGCACACAGCCTCTCCTGGCTATGCAAAGGCAGGAATGAGCTGCTCCAAGGTTATGGTATCACCAAGCCATTTACTGAACCTAATTGTGGCAAATTTCCCATGCAGCAAACACCAGTCTCTGCTGCATTACAGATGACACTAAGTCCATGCTTGCCCACCACAGTACTTCATCCCTTGTAGCTGCAGCCCTCTGGCTATGTAAAGGTTAACATCCCTGCATGCTGACTGCTTCAGTTCCCATTGCTGTGGCAGGGTGGAGACACAAGCCTTCTCCAGGGACTATGGACATCAGGGACAAGTTTTATGAGTTTTCTCACTATGCAAAGGCTCTACAAAACCCTCATCTTCATGGGAGACCTGCATATTCCCATCACATTCAGAAGACCTGCCCACCTGCCCACTGGGAGGGTGTGAGTAAGTGGTGCACTGTGAGGCTGGCAGGTCCACACTGCACAGCCATGGAGAATC
The DNA here is from genome assembly GCA_013400115.1 of Rhinopomastus cyanomelas. Classification (NCBI taxonomy): domain Eukaryota; kingdom Metazoa; phylum Chordata; class Aves; order Bucerotiformes; family Rhinopomastidae; genus Rhinopomastus; species Rhinopomastus cyanomelas. Next base: position 590,434 of record VXBP01002931.1, on the reverse strand, counting down.
TGTAATTGATGAGTCAACAGCCATGGAAGCCTTCCTCCCAGGTCTGGAGCTGAGGTTCCATGGTTTCATAGCACTCGGAGGAGCTCCTTTCCAGTATAACTTCCCCCTCTGCCACTGAGGGCTGTGTGAGAACTCACCTCTGTGGTGTCTGCTGGTCTGTTTACATCTGCCAAAGGCAAAACCTCAGGGACATCTCATCTGCCTCCATGAAGCAGCATCTGAACACAATTCCTTACTGCTTGGTAAGGAGTACTGGCATTTCAAAATGTATTTGAAAATCAGTAATACCCTTGCCCCTTGATTAAAATCCTGTATTTTTTTAGTCTCTTGCACAAGAAACCAAGATCCAAAATCAAACAAACGCACCAAATACTGAATCAAACTGCAAAGCCCAGACCATGCTGGCAAAGCATTCAGCCAAATCATAGCCTTCTGCAGAAATGCTTCTGTTTTGACCAGCCTGTGTGTTTTTGGAGGCTGACAGATCCACCAAAGCCTTCTGATCCCACAGCAAGCAGCAGCAGAGGCTGAAGAGAGACACTGCATGGGAGGCAATGTTTAAAGCGTCCATGGTTTGTTTTTCACTTGAAACTACTACAAGTGTCACAGGGAAGGTGCTGAAGAGCAAAGCTTGTGCTCTGAACTGTCTGGGAAAGTTGCTGTCAGTGGGGTTACCCAGAAAACTCCTCACAAATGCCCTGGGAAGGGTGACCATCACCTGGGCAATTCTTTCAAATGTATCCCAGCAACTACATTTAGAAACAGTTGGATTGGTTGCACGAAAACTTAGCCCAAGAGATTGTTGAGGACATTGTGCTGGTGGCAGATGCTTCAGTTGCTCACGGTCCTGGGGCAGCACTAGGAAGGGACTGTCACTGTCAGGCACGGGCCATCTTCATTATCTTAATTTTTCATATCTTCATTCTATGAAGAAAGAGCTCTTCACAGGGGGAAATAATTTCTTTGGGCTTTGGTGGACGGCAGTGATTTAGCGATGCACAATTGGCATGTTTTGGTGAGCTCTGACTCCACGCACCTCACGTGCAGGTACAGCCGTGGGTGTACTTCACCGGCACCTTCTCTGGGATGGCAGAACCTTTACAGCCTCCTCTGGAGAGCACCTGGGCTTCTGGGCATCGAAAGCCTCATATAACATTCAAACTGCAGAAATCCCAGTGGGAAACTCCACTGAGTTGCGACAACCCTCGTGGGACAACACTCCCTGCTGCTTCCACCAGGCCAGGAGGTTCCGCCGCTCGTAAGGATGCTCTTACCAAGCACAGTGAAGAAACAGCTATGAAAAAAACACCTTTTGTGGTTTCACCTTAAAAGGTCAGTTGTGTTACCTGTTGTGCAACAAGCTCAGGATCTATGGTAGGTGATTAAACGGTCAGGAGTTATTAGATCATTCATGGGATAATCCTCTCTGTACTTGGCAGGACAATTGGTTATGATTCATAAATTCCAGCCACGTTATGATTCCCAAGCGGATGCGGTACACTGAACACTCTCTTCTGTAGCTTTCACAACAGAAAACCACGAGGGACTGACACAAGCAGCCAGTGAGACGCTCCTCAGACTGACACCCAGCCCTGGGGACAGCAGGAAGATGGCTGGGGGTCCTGTCTCCTTCATTTTGAGGGGACAGCTGAACTTCCTGTATCCTTTGTCACTGAGAATCATGCTAGGAGCTGGCTGGGGACAGGGCAGTGACATTTGTGGGGCAAGGGGAGGCAGCTTAGAAGGGAACACATAGGACAGAGACATCATTAGCCTGAGAGGACGGTCCACCCTCTCTACCTCCCAAGCATCCTGCTCTGGGCTAGGGGTGAGTAACAACAAGGGAGCCTGATTAGAGAGAGCTAGGTTTGTGAAGTGGATGCAATTGAAACCTCAGAGCTTCAGGGGTGGTTTTAATAGTCATGTTAAACTGAGTCAGTTTATGCCTCACTATGCTGTCAAGGTGATGTTTCTGCTCCTCTACTTTCTTTGAAGTGCTCTCACTGCAGCTCTTCAAGCCAAGGCAAAATCCACCTGAGCTGCTGAAAAGGAGCAGGAGAAATGTCTGTGTCCCTGAGCATCAAAACGGGGACACAGAGCTGGCCTGGGAAGAACAAGCCAACCCAGGGAAGAAAAACCCTTCAAAGACTATTACAGGCAAAGACAAAAATGATGTGTCAGGAAGATCCTGAGTGCAAACTCATGCAGATCAGAAGCACATAAGCAGGAAACCACCTGAAGGAGCTCCCATGCTGTCTTATTCCAGGGGCACGTGCTCTGGCCAGTTTGCAAGAGAAGAAATGGGTCTGGCTGGACCCTGGATCTGATCCCAAGTGCTTCTTACCTGGTACTGAAGCTACTGGAAGTGCTACTGACAAGTGAGAAACATCAGCTTTACTCTAAACAGCAGTATTGGGTCTTCAGGAGGAAAAGCAGATATTAGAGAATCATAGAAAAAAGCTCTCTGAGCTCATCCAGCCCAGCCCAGGACCTAACATCACCACAGTGGCCATATCAGGGTACTAAGGGCCATAGCCAGGCTGTCCTTAAGCCTCCAGAGATGGGGTCTCCACCATTTCCCTGGGCAGTCCATTTCAGGGTCTGATCAGCCTTTCCACGAGGAAGGGCTACCTAACATCCAACCTGACCCTCCCCTGGCAGCTTCAGGCCCTGCTCTCTCATCCTGCTGCTGGTTGCCTGGGAGAAGAGCCTGACCCCCACCAGACTACAACCTCTCTTCAGGGAGTTGGAGAGAAGCAAAAGGCCCTCCCTGAGTCTCCTCCTCTCCAGGCTAAACACCCCCAGCTCCCCCAGCCTCTCCTCACTGGCCTTTCCCTCCAGTCCCTTCCCCAGCCTCGTTGCTCCTCTGGACCTGCTCCAGCCCCTCAATCTCTTTCTTGCAGTGAGAGGCCCAGAACTGCCCCCAGTACTCAAGGGGAGGCCTCCCCAGTGCCCAGTACAGGGGGAGGATTATGTCCCTTGTCCTGCTGGCCACACTATTGCTGATCCAGACCAGGATGCCACTAGCCTTTCGTGCCACCTGGGCACCCTGCTTGCTTATGTTCAACGGGCTGTTAACTAGTACTCCCAGGAAGCTCTGGGGTCAGGAGCAGCCACCACTTCCCAAAACTCATCTGCCACTGGCTCCCAATCCCTTGAGACTGGATCCAATACTGAGCCCAAGATAGATGCACCAGCAAGGCTGGGGAGATGATGGCCCTGTGCCCATCGTTCCTGACGTCATCAAAATGTTGCATGGGTTGTGTACCAGTGTCCCCCAGCCCACAGGTACAAACCCACAGTAAATATTTCATGTTCCTCAATTGCCTCCAGCAAGTGCCTGCTAAGGAACTAATGGGAACATTTCCTTGTTGACATAGAGATACCTTCAATTATGAAAGAAGGCTAAAAATAAAAGAAAATTTTACAGTTCAGACATCTCTGGAGGTGGAGACAGGATGGGGAGCCGTCAAGGAGAGCCAGGGAAGAGATGTTTGTCAGATGTAAGGAAAGGCTACTTATTTTTACCAACAGAAAATGTCAAGAGGCAGCCTGACTGGAGAATCTTCAATCTGCCTTCTCCCTTAATAATCTGACCTCAGCTATTTAGGGTATGGGCTTCACATACACTCAGTAAGACTAATGCTAATGTCCTAATGTTGATAGTGCAGCTACATTGTCTAGCAAAAATAACCTGGCTGAGAGCAGGGCTTGGACCATCCACAGATCAGCCTTTTGCCACAAGAAACATTGACTAGTTTAGGTTGGAAGGGACCTCAGAGATCATCCAGTGCCAACCCCCTGCCACAGGCAGCAACATCTCTCACCAGACCAAGTTGCCCAGAGCCCCATTCAACCTGGCCTTGAACACTTGCAGGGATGGAGCAGCCACAACCTCCCTGGGCAGCCTGTTCCAGGGCCTCAGCACCCCCACAAGGAGGAATTTAGCTCTTGGGATCTTCTTAAATATGCTTAGTCCACTGAGACCGCAGTGAAGCTTGGAATGGTCTGTTCCCCAGACACCATTAAGCCACCTGGTTGGGAGTCACAGAAATAAATTGAGTTTCTGGAGGACTTCAACCTTTCCCAAGCACTGACCCTATGATCACTCCCAAGAGATCTCAGAGCTGAATCCAAGAGCTCAGCTACTCCTTTGCCAATGTCTGCTTATCAATGAAACAAAACAATAAGGAAAATGTTAAAATAACAAGCTCACCTCTGGTATCTCCTTAGGGACATGGGGGAAGGGAGAGTCACAGAGGATAAATTCAAGTCTCATGGTGACATATTTCTTGCAGAGCTCCAGTACTGCTGTAATCAAGGCAGCAGAACCACCTGAATGATGCAGAAAGAAGAAGAGGTCAGCAAAAAACAGGTACTTTGGTGCAGCAAAGAGCACACTGAAACACCAGAGAAAGATTTAATTACAAGAAGAACATAACTGAGTAATGGGGATAACTGTGCGCCCCTGTGCTGTCTGATTTCTGATGTCTTCTCTGCCCTTGCCACACCTAGAAGCATCTTTTGGAGCTCTGGGTTACCCTCTGGAGCTCCTGTTCCAAGTGGGATGTGAGTTCTGCAAATATTTTCAAGTGCTTACAATGCTCCAAGGCTGCTGTACGGACTGGTGACGGGGTCTTGCTGCTAAGTGAACCCTTATAAATTCACCTCCATAAAATCACCTATCTTATCCTACTTCCAAGAGACAGTATCTTCTCTTTACGTAGCCTCATTTACTTTGTCAAGAAACGTCCTCTGGTGGTGCTACAACTTACACTGTGGAGGTCCCTGGTTGATGATCATGTGAGGTTTGAAACAATGTTAGTGTCCACCTTCTCTAAATAAAACCCCTCTCTTAGTTTGGGAGGTTTTAAGAGCAGGCTCATCCACTGAGAATGACAAGACACCATCAACAGAGGCATCAAGTGCACCCTCAGCAAGTCTGCTGATGACACCAAGCTGGATGGTGTGTTTGATATGCTAAAAGAACAGGATGCAGTGGCTCTGAGGGGACCTTACAGCAACCTTCCAGTCCCTGAAAAGGGCTGTCGGAAGGCTGGGGAAGACTGTTCACAAGGGCAGGGAACAATAGAATGAGAGATCATGGTTTAAAGCTGGAAAAGGGGAGATTTAGGTCAGACATGACGAAAAGGTTCTTGAATCTGAGGGTGGGGGATCCATGGAACAGGCTGCCTAGAGAGGTGGCAGAGGCACCATCCTTGGAGTCATGCAAGATCAGGCTGGATGGGGCTCTGGGCAACCTGCTCTGCTTGTTGTAGGGGAGTTAGACTAGATGCCCTTTGGAAGTCCTTTACAACCCTATGAACACAGCTCAACTCAGCTGGACAACCACAGCAGCAGACACCTCTCTGGGCAGGTCTTCAATGGACAGTTTGCCCTGTTCGCAGCCATAAGGAACATCAACATAGTGAGAAGCCCCAGCTGCAAAGAGATATCTATGTGTCCACTTGCTTAACAAGAGCTGAAATCAGTTGGAACCCTGACGCAGATGGGCTCTGGAGTATGTACTCAGTGGCCTTAGATGAGCTGTTGCTTTCAAAGCAAACAAAATTGTCCCAAGAAAGTGCTACACAGATCTCAATTTACCAGAGTCCAAACAGAATCTGGACAACCTCCCAGAAGTCAATGTCTGCAAGAAATCTCAGACACTCCTGCCTCATCCTTTTAATGAAGTAATGTGTGCTCAGTACAGGCTTCTATTCTCAGTACAAACCAATGGCACTAATAAAAACAAAGAGAAGACAATAAATTGACAGGTAATGTGGTTACATGAGTCTCCAGGACCATGGCATGTGACTGCTGAGTGCAGCACAGCCATTTACCCAGTGAATAGGACAAAAAGGTGGCCATACAGAGCTGTCACCAATTGCTCCATCATTGGGGCTGTGCTAGGAAGGACACTTTGCTCCATCACTCTCCACAGTACTGAATTACTACCTAATTTAAGCTCTGAGTGAACATATCTATAATACACTGAGTGCTTCTGGCTTGCTCTAGCCTGGAGTAAAAGATATGTCATGTGCTCCATACAAGTGACCAGTGAAAAGGGAAGAGCTGAAGCCATAGAAGATCTCTGAGTGTTGTTATCTCTGTTTCTTCTCCATTGCAAATCCAAGTTACATGATGAGCATTGAGATTACCACAAAAGGGCCCAGTTTTCATCTCCAGATGGGAGCTGGAAAGTCTCTGGACCTTGCTTTCCCTCCGCAGGAGCTGTTTTATCCATCCTTTTGGCAGAGCATCACTCTCCAGCTGGACTGGGCTGTACTCTTTGAGCCACATGGGTGGATTTTAACGGAGTGGAGGTTTAAATAGCCACCCTCTGCCCTGCATCTCAAGCAGCCATTCTGTCATAAAAACATTGTGCATGCTTGAGGGATTTTGAGAACCCTTATGTTATCCCAAACCTAAAAGCATCTTCAGTACAGTGCAATTTCTGCAGAATTACCGTTAAACAGTGCGATGGTCCGGCCAGCTCCTGGGACAGCAATTCTATCGGCAGATGTGTTGAGCCCTTGCAGTTCACAGAGTTACTACATGCACTTCGGCCCCACAGAGGCCCTTTTGTTTGTTCCCAGTTTTCCTGAGATAACAGAGGATTATTGCTTCACATCTATACAGCTGGACTCCATAGTTTATTGGAGGGAAGTTCTCAGCCAGCAGTATTCACCTGTCTCCTGTCACATTTGTGACATTTAGGACAAGATGAAACGAGCTCAGGTTGTGCCAGGGGATGTTCAGATTCGATCTTAGGAAAATCGTCTTCCCAGAAAGAGTAGGGAGGCCTTGGAACAGGCTGCCCAGGGAGGGAGGGAAAGCACTGCTCCTGGAGGAGTTCAGCAAATGGGCAGACAGGGTGTTTGGGGGGATGGGGTAGTGGTTGGGGGCTGTAGGGTGGATGGTTGGACTTGATGACCTGGAAGGTCTTTTCCAACCTTAATGATTCTATAACGGACCACAGAAGACGGTTGCAGGATGATTTAGGGGTAGGCATCTTCTCATTGCACATAAACAGCTTTTTATCAGGACTCTTCCCTGTACAAGTTCCCTCCCCTTATGAGCAGCCATGAAAGTGCAGTCTGTTGTTGCCAGAGAAAACAGGAACCACAATGCAGCTGGAGAGCGACAGAGAGATGTTGTGCAGGAGCTGTGCTGTAACTGGGCTCATGACTGACAGTGATCTTTAGAGAAGAAGAGGGAAGAATTCAGGCTTCCTGTGAAGAGGGGATTATTATCCCACGCTTTTATTTCTTTCCTTTTCCTTTCCCAACTTGTTGTCTCCCTGTCAGACCTAAGGAATAATGCTCCCAGTGAATGTGCTTCATCCACAGCAAGGCACTAATCCACAGGCACAAAGCACAACGATGGAGTAATTGTGCAGAAAGCCTCTGTGACAGGAAATGACCCAGCATGGCACAAGATTGCTTGGGAAGATCTGCACATAGAATCATAGAATCATTAGGGATTGGAAGGCACCTCAAAAGATCATCTAGTCCAATCCCCCTGCCACAGCAGCATCACCTAGACCAAGTCGCACAGGAACATGTCCAGGTGGGTTTTAAACGTCTCCAGAGAAGGAGACTCCACAATTTCCCTGGGCAGCTTGTTCCAGTGCTCTGTCACCCTCACTGTGAAGAAGTTCCTTCTCATATTGATGTGGAACCTCCTATGTTCCAGCTTACAGCCATTGCCTCTCGCCCTATCTCTAGATGACATTGAGAAAAGCCCGGCTCCTCCACCCTCCTGACACCCACCCTTCACATATTTATAGACATTAATGAGACCACCCCTCTGTCTCTTTTTCTCCAATATAAAGAGACCCAGCTCCCTCAGCCTCTCCTCATAAGGGAAGTGCTCCACTTCCTTCATCATCCTCATAGCTCTACCCTGGACTCCCTCCAGCAGCTCCACTTCCATCTTGAACTGAGTGGCCCACAACTGGACACAATAATCCGGATGTAGTCTCACCATGTGCAGAGTAGAGGGGGAGGAGAACCTCTCTCGATCTGCTAAACCACCCCACTTCTGATCCACCCCAGGATGCTGTTGGCCCTCTTGGCCACAAGAGCACACTGCTGCCTGCTGTGGCAGAGGGATTTGACTAGATGATCTTTTGAGGTCTCTTCCAATCCCTGTGATTCTGTGATTTACTCCCTTATCAGGAGGAGCAGAGAGACTTGGGTTGATGCTGATTAGTCAGGAAAGGCTAGAGTTAAAACAGCCTGAGAGTTGAAAACATTCTTTGTTACATGAACCAGTCTACAGGAGCATTCCCGAGAAGAATGCAGCCAGTAAAGTGAAACAGCCACCCATGCTTATTAGAGATGGTCAATGAGTTAGGGATTCAGTTAAGAAAATCGTCCACTGCAGGAAGCTAAAGAATTATCATTATGGTAGAGGAAGGAAATATTTTTAATGTATTAATTTTTTAAATGACATTGATTACAGACAACACACTTATTCCTGCAGCACCCAGGCCAGTAAGAACACTAGGTTTCTTCAGCAGTGACAATTAACAGGGAGCTAGAGGGCACAAAGGAGGTTTTCAGTGGGATCAGATCTCTGCAGGACACCAGGCTGGACAACAGGCCCTGAACTCCTGTCTGGAGGAGATGACAGCACCCCATTCTCAGATGTGACCTTGAGTCTACACTTGTGCTCTGTAACTAGCTCTATGTCTTTTAACATCAAGAGTCTGACTGAGGTGGAAGCAACTTCAGTGGCAATCACTAACACATAGGGCTATGAACTTGAAGAAGAAGGTGTTTCTGGGAACCTCCCTCATCTCTCCACACCAGGACAGGTATTTAATGCCTGCATGCCATTTTGTGATGTACCTCTATAGTGTCAACAGGTGATCCAGGGACTGGAGGGGTGTCCCTGCTGCCTCCACACTTTTTCAAAGTGGACATCACAGAATCATAGAATTATCAAGGTTCCTTCAATATCATCAAGTCCAACCATCTGCCCTACAACCCCCAACCACTAACCCATCTCCCCAGACACCCTGTCTGCCCATTTGTTGAACCTCCAGGGATGGTGCCTCCACCTCCTCCCTGGGAGCCCCTTCTTTCTGGGAAGAAGTTTTTCCTAAGATCCAATCTGAACCTCTCCTGCCACAACCTGACCCCATTTCCTCTTGTTCTATCACGAGTCCCTAGGGAGAAGAGGCCAACACTTGCCTCACTGCAACCTCCCTTTGGGTAGTTGTAGAGAGAAGTAAGGTCTCCCCTCAGCCTCTTCCCCAGGCTGAACCAGCCCCAGCTCCCTCAGCCTCTCCCCATCAGACCTGTTCTCCAGACTTCGCACCAGCCCAGTTGCCCTTCTCTGCCCCCTCTCCAGCACCTCCCTGTCCTTCCTGTACTGCAGTGCCCAAACTTCCCCCAGTTTGGGAGGGTGCAGCCTCATTAGGGCCCAGTATAGGGGCAAGCATGTATGCTTGTGAGCCAAACCCAAAACTGAAAAGACTTAGGGAAATAGAAAAGACAAAACCTAGCTAAGGGAGCAGGCGGTACCTCAGAAGGTCTGTTTTGTGACTCACCACACACCATTTGATTTGCCTTCCTCCCCAAAATCACAGTCCTCTCTGTGGTTATGTGGACTGATCCAGTCTTCAAGGACACAGAACTGAATATCAGGATGAAAGCCCCCATTTGCTTTTAAGGAGTAGAGAAGCTAGAAAAAGCACAGTGCAGTCAAATGAAAACACATTTGCTCTTCCAACACCTACGACCACATTTTTCTTTTTATGATCCATTTAGAAAACAGTGTCTTCTGCAAAGAACAAAAATAATCCTCCCATCAGGCACCCCGAGGAATGGCAGTGGTCCCAGAAGCAACTCACCAGCTTCAGATCTGCGTGACGTTAGAAGGCTTAATGAGGGTGACATGTACTGCCACGCACCAAACACACCTTTGGATAATGCAGTGAGGCAACAGCCCTTCTCAAAACCATGAGCTACAGCTTAATTCTAGCTGATCCCACTTGCTTCAGTCGTCACAACGATGACAGCCCACCACCCCGCGCCCACTGTGCTGGGGAGCACTTGAGAAAACCTCCCAAAACACAGTGCTGCCTGTTTTTGGCATGGCCTGAAGAGTCCCCGGCACATCCTGATCTCTGCCCCATGTCTGTTGCGCTGAACGGCCTCCAGTCTTTCCTCCAGTGCCTGGTAACTGGTACAAATGTCGGAGGGGTGCCACTGAAGGATTTCAAAATCTAGAGATCATATAAACATGACATAAAAGTGGTTTTATGTTCCATCTGTAGGGTGCTTCTTTTTGAGGGAGGGTTGGCATTGCTATGGCTGCAGGTAGGCAGAACAGGGGCTTCTCATATGAACTGCGTTCCCATTTGCATTCACTTTAAAGCAAGAGAAAATTGCCAGCAAAGTGGGATTAAGACTATTTATGAATCCTATTAGGATGATGCGTGTGCCTCCTAAGAGGTGGAAACTGAGAACAAAATGGAGAAACTTCAGCCATCAGTAGGGGAAAGGAGACAGACCACAGCGACTTTTTAACACTTTTTACATTTCCTCTCTATGAATTTGGTGCTCACAGAGGGCAGTTCATACAGTAAGAGGGTTGAAAGATAAGGTGAATAGAGCAATGCTTTGTCTTTCCAGAGAGACTTGACCATCTCGAGATTTCAAGGCACTTTTCAAACTCAGGGTTCTAGGATTCTGTGATCGAGTTCAATGCCCAGAGCACTGTGCACAGGGCTGCGTGCAGGCGGGGTTTGAGTATCTCCAGAACAAGAGACTCCACAGACTCTCTGGGCAGCCTGTGCCATTGGCTCTGGGACTTGCACTGCAGAGAAGTTTTTCCTTATTTCTGTATTAAACTTCTTGTGTTCCAGCTTGTGCCCAGTGCTCCTTTTCCCGTCACTGGGCACAACTGGACACAGTCTGGTACTTCAAGATCATTGAGTCTAATCGTTAACCCGACTCTACCAAGCCCACCACTGGAGCACTCTGCTATTCTTGAATTTCTAACCTCCAGCCTTTCCTAAACAGTCTCAAACACAGAGCACACTGGTACACAGCTGTGATAAGAGTGAAGAGGAAACACACCTGTTCCTCTCTCTGCTTCAAGAAGGATTTGAAGACAGGCTTTAGGGGCTAAGAGGTTAAATGCTACTTTTAGTAAATGTTCACAAAGGAAAACCCCATGAAAGAGCAGGTATCTAAAACAGCTTCACAGGCACAGAGGAAAGAATAGAGAGAAAATCTGAAATGCAAAAGGAAACTTATCAGAAAACTGGATGGGCAGAGCTACAACCTGAATGTTGTATGTTCAGCTTATTACCTACTCGATTAGTCTGTATTGCTTTACTTGAGAGGGGTTTATTGTGGCTCAACACCAACCTTCTTTTAATCAGCTACAAATACACCAAAATGAGCTTGATTTAAAATTTAGTGGAGGTCTGTACACCATTCTTCACCAATACAACTGGTGCGACCTCACCTGCATCTCTACTGGTGAGCTATGTGTGTTGGCAACCCTTTAAAAATTGAATTATGATTCCAACACAACACACTTTGAAAGGAGACCTGAATACCTTCCTGTTTCCAGTATCAGATCTGGCTTCAAAAGCCTCAGCGCTGCTGGCAGAGCTCATGCATACCAAGGCACCTGTAGATTGCTAATTGACTCAGGGAGGCTTCCTCCACAAGCCTCAATGTGCCCTATGAAACCACACACCCTTTTCATTTACAGCCTCTTTCCCAGTGCACTGGGCTCCAGTGTCCTCAAATGGGATTCCAGAGTCCATCAGTCTCCTATCACATGCCCCAAGGATCAGAAGTAATTGTCTTTCCTGCACGTCTGGGGGACATGGTTTAGTGGTGCTGATAGGACTCGGAAAAGGTTGGGCTTGATGATCTTCAAGGTCTCTTTCAGCTCAAACTGTTCTATGATTCTGTGACTATAAACTAACAGCAGATCCACAGCCCAATCGAGGTTCCTGTTCAACCCCTACTGAACCATTTGCCATTGTGACTGCAGGTGGGTTTAGGTGAAGAGAAGGCTGCATGTGACTGAAAGCCTGGAAATATGAAGCAGATCTTTCCATTGTTATTCACCAAGACATTTTACTGAAACAGCATCACAGACTCATTTTGGTTGGATCATCTCTGCCAGGTCACCACTAAATAATATCTCTCAGCACAACATCTATAGTCTTTGAAATACTTCCAGGGACAGTGACTCTAGTTGTTTTTCCCCATCACTCTTCTCTGTAAGTTAAAGCTGGCTCCTAAGGCACCAGCTCACCCTTATAACCCCTACCCCAAACATCTTTTGATGCATGTTCTGTCCAAGCTCGGACTCGGAGCTATGACATCTATCCTTGTCTGGGCTAGGTTTGTACTCAGGTTGCATAGACAACTTCCTGGGCTGTTCCAGCCTTGGGTGCCCCAGCAGCTCCTCACAAACACCTCTGACCAAAGCCGGGGATGAGGTCTGTCTGTATCTGCCTGGCACAAGAGATTTCAGTAAGCAGCAGCCTCCTCCACAGCGACCATTCCATCATTTCCACCTTTGTCAGTTTTTGGCTCCAGCAGCATCTTTGATAGATGCCAAAATGTGAAAGCTGTTAGTGAGGAAATGGGAGAGGGGAATAACTTCGCTTTAACCCTTGCCTGGCATCAGCATTAGCCCACAGAGGAGCCCCCATTCACCGAGGTTCATACGTGTAGCCAACAAAAACATAAAAGTTAACACCTTGCATGGAACAAGCAATCCCAAAGCCATATTCCAGCACAGACCTGTGAACATAGAGGCAGGAGCTTCACTAAGCTTTGTTGCTCATTTCTGTGCACCCTCATTTCTGAACTGGGACAGCCCCACACCAGCATTGCCTTCTATTCCAGGCAACTTGGGCTACTGCATAAACATCAGACGTTCAACCTGCAGCTCTGTCGTGGGAAACACCATGGTAAGGACAGCAAGAACAACTCTGCTTGCTGTCGTTCTCACTAAAGAGAAGCATCGAGGTTTGCTGTCCACAGAACACAGTCCTAAGGTACAGAGCCATGACAGGAGGACCCCAAGGGTTAAAGCTGGGCCCTTCCCTTCTGCTGGCATTGCACCAAAAGACATTCCTTCCCCACCACTTCACATTACTACAGATAAAGCAGTCACAAAGATGCAAAACTGGTTTAGAAAGTACCTGGTAATTCCCCTGTAAACATCTACTTCAGAGCAAAAACCTTTGAACTAAACAGCTTTGGACAGGTGGAGGCAGGAACACACAATGTGTCACCCTCCTAAATTCCAGTTGGTACTGAAAGAAGGAAACAAACTTCTGAGGATTTACAATCCAGCCAGTATTTAACACTGCTGTGGCTCGCACAGCATAAAAGTACAGATGTAGAGAAAAACCCAAAGCAGTTGCTTATCTTTGTACCCCACTGGCTGCTGAGCACAGCATGGAAAACACAATGGAAATCTAAGTCTCGGTGACAGCAAAGGCAGCGAAGCACCTGCTTAGCATCCAGCCACTACCCAACTTGGGATATCAGAGACCTGCCTAGCATCCAGCCACTACCCAGCCATCAGGGGTGGCGGGAAAAAACCCTCTTGTGGACTTTTTTTTTGGTGAGCAGAACTTCAGAAAGAGGTAAGCTGCTCCAAACAACACATGTGAGTGTCACCTGCCAGCCACGGGAGGAACACCGGCTCCACTCAAACATGAATTACAAAACAATGCAAACAAGAGCAGGGCTTAGTCATTTATTTGAGTCTCATCTCCTTTTGTTTCTACAGATGTGCAGCTCATGGAAATGAGATGATTAGCCCATCAAAGCATCTGTCAAGGGGAGAGGCAAACCACCTTTTTACAAACGAAGCCAAGTGACAAGACCTGTCGGATATGGGCTGCAGGGAATCTCTCCAAGACTTATTTTTGGATCTATTATACTCAGTCTTCCCATATGATTAGTTATCTTCAAGACATCAATGGGGAAGGGAAAGATAAATACATAAAAGCTTGTCAAACATGGCAACTTGAAGATGAGGGGGTTGTGGAGGATATATATCCTTATGTTTTTACAGCACTCTTCTTTTAACAACAGCTGTACAATTTGGCCTTTGCTTCTGGCAGATTTAAATGAGTTGCCAGATTATTTCAATGGACTAAGTTCTTTTATTTTCATGTTCTTATACTTGGACACCTTAATAGGATTTTTTTTTCGGCATTTGGTTGTCAGCAGGCTTTGCCAATCAACAGCAAAGCTACTTGCACACTCATACATTGGTCACTTGCTTTGCTGCTCACCCAGATGGAGTGAGAAAGAAGCTCTCAACTAGGGCTCATGGGATCTGAATGAAGCACCAGTCTCTACCCTGAGCTTCTCATCCATCTCTGGACAAGTCACAGCTACCTTCTGGAAGATCGATGTCTGGTGACACCTCAGGACATCCCTGCTGTCTTAGGTACAACACAGGGAGACTCTAGGTTTGGTTGGAGCCTCATTGATAACAGGGATATAGCATAGAATCTTAGAATCATTCAGGTTGGAAAAGACCTTTGGGATCATCAAGTCCAACCATCAACCCTAGTCTACCAAGTTCATCCCTTAACCAGGTGCTCCAACACTGAGTCTAAATGACCTTTAAACATCTCCAGGGATGGTGACACAATCCCCTTCCCGGGCAGCCTGTTTCAGTGTCTGTCTGCTCTTTCTGTGAAAAAACTTATCCTAGTATCTAGCCTAACCCACCCCTGGAGCAGCTTGAGGCTCTTCCCTCTTGTTCTATTACTAATGACTCGTGAGAAGAGACCAGCACCCACCTCTCTACAGGTGGCAATCAAGTGCAAAGGGCCAGCTGGCAGCCTTGAGTTGCTCAGTGATGGAGCACAAAGGGAGTTTTGTATTTTTTAATAATGAAAGGTGAAAGAGCTGGGACTGGAAGGGAGATTACTCATTGGTTCTTAGACTTGCTGTTAATCACACCACACCTACCATGAGAGCAGCAGCAAGCTGTCAGTTTTGCCGCCTAGTTGGCCTGCTGCCACTCAACGCTCATCAACCTGCACTGTCTCTTCATCTGGGACCAACCTGGCTGGCACAGACTGGAGCGAGCCCTTGAAAACACAGTGCTGCAAGCCTGTACAGCTCTGGGCACAACTGAAATTCCAGCAGCTCAGCAGCTGGTGAGGAAGTGTGTCCAGTCAAAGAGATGTAGCAAGTGGAACCAAACAGAAACGACACAGCCTGGGCATGAGGAGACACGCACCGGCAGCACAAGGGGAAATGAAAGGGTTTCAGTGCAAAAGCAAGCGTTAGCTGCCAGTTCTAACTAGCTCACGACAGCATGACAGCTCCCTGCATGCACAAAGACACCACTGAGACCCAAACAGACACAAGCTTGAGGCACAGGTGCAGAGGTGTGGGGAGAGGGCCAGGAATGTGGAAGGATTAATCAGCAGACTTGCTGCCTCGTCTCCTACAGGCATAACAAAAGAATCATGTTTAGGAGGTGTAGACTGGCTGACAGCCTGCTTTTCCCCCTTACCCCCAGGACAAAGCAGCTGCCACGCACTCCAGGCCACCAGCGTTTCAACTTGGCTCGTACTCTGAGTTGAGCTACAAACGTGACCCTCTCAAATGCCCACAGCGTCTACCATGCTCAGATCCTTTCTTATTCCAACAAATCCACCCACTCTTCTCCCCAGAATGTCCTCCCACGGCATGGTCTGAAGTGTAGCACTTCCCTCCCAACGTTCAGAAGATGATGGGCATCATCTTCTGAAAGCAGAAAAGACAACATTTGTCTTGGGCACTGTCCATCAATGTGTTTAACCACATTTTCCAACCTCTGCTTGCTGGTCTGCATACCTTTCACCAGTTTCCTGATGAGCACTGGAGTCTCTTGTGTGTGACAGGGATGCCCGGAAAAGGCTTTTGTGCAGGCAGCTGCATAGCCTGCCTGGCCAAAATGGCTTTCTTCTTTCCAACTATATTCTCATCCTTTTCTCCCAGCTCCTATTAGTTCCTTTCCCCCTTTCTCAGCCAAAGAGCACGACTGAGATGTCCCCTCTGCTCTACGTGGTTCCTGCTCATAAGCAGACGTGGGGCAGCAGTGTGGTGGCAAGAAGAAAGGATCCCTCAGCTTTACAGTAAAGGGGGAAGTAGAGGGGAGGTGGGAAGGGACTCAGGGGGTAGGTCTCAGATCATAGCAGCCACTTTGAGCAGCATCTCCTCATCACTGTCCCACAGCATCTGTTTGTCCTCAACTGTCATCTTCCTTGCCAGCACTTCCTTGCCTATTTCCTGGGGTCTCCTGGGTGACATGGATCATTTTCCAGGACTGCATGGTTCAGTCCAAGTACAGAGTGGACAGAAGAACTGTGTGGAGGCTTTGACAGGGCTTTTCCAGTCTGCACTGTAGACAAGTGGAGAAGGAATTTTGCAGTCACCTTGAGTCACAGAAACCAGTGGCTTGGAGCTTCTCATTCTGTTTCTGCTACACGGTGCCATCAACCAGTGACAGCTCTGAGCCCAAACACACAACCGAGCCTTCCCTGATGGTAAAAGGTTCTCATAGCTTGTCAAAAGCATCACAGACTGCTCCTTCAAAACAAGAGGAAGGAAGGGCAAGATTCTCATTGGTCCTTAAGCAGTTCATCCCTCCTATGAGTTGAGCTATTTGTAATAATTGATTACTTGCTTCTTTCCCTCAAAGCACAGCTCAATTCTCAGCTCAGCTTCTCCCTCATGCTTTAGCACCACCTCCCATTGTAGCCTTGGCTTGTCCTAGTCTAGAGACAAGATGTCAGCTCTCCAGTGGGAGCTCATGTGGACAGTCAGTGGCTCAACAGACACACCAGGAAGCCATGGTGGTAAGCACAGGAAGGATTATGATTAGTTAATGGGCAGACAGGAAAAAAAAAATCCCACTTTACTCCCTTTAAACATCCATGACTGATACTAGGAATCACCTAATGCAAATAACTGAAAGGACTGTCACATCTGCACTGTCCAACAGACTGGACTTATTGAAGAGCATTTTTACCATCTTCTTCCTAATTGCCCTTTTTGTCCCTCCCACAATAAAAACCGGAAATACTACGGCGCTCGCTGAGCATCATGAAAACGCCCCACTGGGCCTGTAGGGACACACAACCAGAGAATCACAGCTTAGACTCTTCTGTAAAGCTGGGACACTCAGTCCCCAAGGGCACATGCCAAGTCACTCAGACGCTATCCTACCACAATAGCTTTCAGCTTTCCAATACAAATTTTCCTGGGTTTCCTCCAAAAACTAATAAGATTGAAGCTGCCTGGAACAAACTACTCATGTAGAATTTCCCTGTAGCCATCAGACAACAGATGTGTGACTGCAGGGCTAACGCATTCCAGGATTTAATTGTTAGCTAGGTGGTCTGGACAGCAGTTCCTCAGAGCTAGGAGGTGATTCTCCTCTGTGGCTAGGACCCCATCCTGTCCTGTAGTAGGCCTTCACATGCACTTCACTGCAGGGAAGGAGGAGGCTTAGCAGCATGAGAGCTTTGCTCTCTTTCGTGTGAAAACATGAGGTAACTACTCTTGCTGCCATTACACGGGTAAGGATAAGAGCAGACACCACCGCCCTGAGCCAGCCCCGTGGACTGGTGTCCTTCACCCTACTGCTGAAATCCACTGGCTACAGCTCTTGCTGTTGCACTGCAGCACCAAAGTTCTGCTAAAACTCTGGTGCCAGAAATTGCTGCCCATTGCTGGGATTATGATGCATTCCTTGCTTAGACTTACAAATCCATTTCCTTCTCAATGGCAGAGGATTAAATTTCTTTCAGAATCAGCGGAAATGCTCTGTGCTCTTACAAATAATGTCTTAGTATTAGGGCAAATGAATCTCTGATCTCATTCATAATTTGCTTCAGCCCTCTTGGTAGATGATACATCATGTTTTTGACAACCAGCACAGACTCCATGGGTTGGAGAAAAAGCTTTGGCATCCAGCTTAGCCACTGCAGCTTCAGCAGCATGGGAGCAGGAGGTATTGAAGACAATCCTGACTCCATTCCTGGATGTCAGCAATGCAGCTGCAATGATTTGCGACGGTTTTCTCCAAGCACAACCTTCACCAGAAACTTGAGGCTTCCTCACAGGTTCTCTGTGTCAGAATGCTTGTGTTAGGAGTTCCCGAATTACTTTCCTTCCCACATTTCTCACTGCATGTGAAGTGGTGCAGAAGTGAATTAATTAAGCTATCATCTGGGTTAGTGATAATGAGAAGACTGAAACAAGCTGTTCCATAAATGTGATCATTATCTAGGCAATTACATGAGATAGAAAGTCTAAGTTTTCACCCAGCAATGGCCAAGGAACTTCTCTTACCCTGCGTTTCTTTTATCTGGGAGAAAGAGGAAATTATCACAACTTCACACAAACCAGAGGCTTCGCTGGATGCACGGTCATTAAAATCATTGGCTTTCCACTTTTGCCAGACGCAGACCAGTAACCACCAGTAGTGCACAGACTCTAGATATTGCTGGTGCTAACGGCCAGGGAACACAGACCAGAGTTTTGAGGTTTATCTTCTGGACAGTGGTGCTGGGGATACCCTACATCACCAGGATGAGAACTGCTGCCATACACACTGCTTACAAGTCCACTGCAGAGAGCTGGGGGCTGCAGAGACAGCTGGTGGCTGGAAATGGACTGAACATGCTGGGAAATTAAAAAGATCACACCAAAAACTCCAAGTACCAAACAGAGTTGTCTGACAGGAGGATGATTGAAAGGAGCTGTCAGAGCTTCATGCCTGGTTGTTCCTGGGGTCTCACTCAAGATGGGGCTGGGGGGGGAAACAGCCCATCTACCATTTTAAGTTTTCTATCTAAGTGCTTGTAACTCTCAGACCCAGGAAATAAATGTGCCTCAAAGAAAGCCTGCAGAAACCAGCAGTTTGTAGTCGCTCTCTCATTTTACCATGGAAAAGCTCAAAACAGGTTTTTATTTTCATTGTGTTTTTCTTCATGGTTTTGTTGATTCCATTTCATAGAATCACAGAACAGTTTCAGCTGGAAGAGACCTTCAAAGCCATTGAGTCCAACCTTTTCCTAGCCCTATCATTATCACTAAATCATGTCCTCCATGTCCTTCTTCTGGAGGACAAAACCAGGCTCTGTTCAAGCCAGTTTCAATTCATCCCAGACCACTGGGGAGTGCCTGCTCCACGGCTAGCCCCTCATTCTCAGCTTTCTGCTTTCTCTGGGATATGAAGAGCTTGCAAGAGACAACAGGAGCCCGGCTTCTCCAGGCCAGGGTGGGCTCCATAACAGCAGTCCCTCAGAGCTTGGGTGGTTGACATGTCCCCAGTCAGCGCCAGACCAGTCTGCTCTCTTCACCCCATTTCCCTGCATACCCTGACCTGAGATAGCTCAAAGACATGGGCTCCATGAAGGATCAGCCCCCAAAGCAGATAAACCATGTCGCAGCGGGAGCACTGTAGAAGATAGGTCCCCAAGCCCGTATCTAGCCATGTTTTGGCATGCAAACACTTGTCAGAGGCTCTCACCACAGCATGGGAGATCTGGGTATTCTGTAGCTTCTACAAGAGTCTCAAACAGCCAAAAGCAAGTGGTTGGAATAAAGAAATGAAGTAAAGAGCAGGTCTCCAGTATTCTCACAAAGCCAAACTTGTCTCTAAGGGAGCATGCAGTTAGGGACAGAGAAGGCGCTGGACACTCCATGAGAACGCTCTGCTCCTGCAGTCCTCCTGCTCTCCCTGCTTGGGATCATCATTGGGATGGAGCAAATTTAGACCCAGGCAAGGAGTACAACGCACTAGAGGAGAGTTCTGAGCCATCTGAGCCAAAGGAAAACCTCTGTGGCAGTGGAGAGCAGGAGCTGCAAGCTCCAACTGGCCATCGGAGGGCAAGCTGCTTCCAGCATTGCTGCACAGTCCAAGCAAGCCCTGCGCTGCTGCCTTTGCTGAGAGGGATGCTCAGCCTCTTCTGAAGGCCAACCCAGGCCTGCCTCCAGAGGAGTTTTGATTTTTTGGAAGAGTTGGAAAGGCTCTTATTTCAACTATACAAAAGCACTGGAAAAGACAATGAGTGAAGGAGGACACACTGGCAATGTCCCGCAGCTTCAGGGCCAGCACAGGAACTCCACTTTCCCCAATGCCAGGAGGGTTCCAGAAGGCTTCAGCAGAACCCAGGCAAAGCAGACTGCTAGGAAATGTCTGAGGCAGTTAAAAATAGGGATTGTGCTGACCTGGTGTTAATGAAGAAGGCAGCCGTTTCTTGTAGGGTCCAGCAGGCACTCTGGAGGGCTCTACTGGGTGCAGACATCACCAGTCTGCCTCCAGTTGCTCCAGCTTTCTTAATTTCCTTTGCAGCTCATTTGTTCTCTTGCTAAAACAACAGAAATCAGCCCAGAATGACCATTTTTGTGGGTGGCCTGTTTTCAGACCAGCTTCTTGTTGCCCTGCAGTCCTGACAGCAAAAAGCAGCATCAATTAACAAAGACTGGATGGTGTAGCCCATCAGTGGAGAGAAGAGACAGGTAGACGGTCAGAGCATGGAAAAGCAGTGTGGTGGCTTCCCTGCAAATATCTTTCCTCTTTTTATTTATTTATTCTGAATTATTGATTTATTATTAATTTTAAAGTTCAAGACCAGTTGAGATTCATGTGCCTGGGCTAAGTCCTATGTGCTCTATTTCTCTTTAGCACCCACAATGGGCAGCAATATTCATGGTGAGGGTTATTAACATCAAGGGAGGACAAACTCAAGAGCAGAGTGCCAAGACTGCCAGTGGGCTACTCTACCCACGTGCAGCAAGTGCCTCCAACAAGCTCTCCTCAGTGCTGTGTAATGCTAGGATGGAGAGAAGCCTCTTGCATCCCAAAAACTGAGAAATGTCCCAAAGACACCTCCATCCCCTAGGGATAAGGGAGATCATGCTCAGACAAGCAGTGAAATATTTAGAAAATCTTTAAAATACTGGGAAGCAGATGCACTTGTACCTCTTCTCTCAAGCCAGGTGTCACTGCTACCTGAAAGCTCCCAGGAGAAACAGAGTTGCTCTGCTTCTCCATTCATAGAATCATAGAATGGCCTGGGTTGGAAGGAACCTCCAAAGGCCATCCAGTCCAGTCTCACTGCAGGGAGCAGGGGCACCCTCAACTAGATCAGGCTGCCTAGAGCCTTGTCCAGCTTCTCTTTGAATATCTCCAGGGATGGGGCCTCAACTCCCTCCCTGGGCAACCTTGAAGCATCACAGAGCAACTGATGGCCAAAGTCGATTCAAACACCATTGCACAAACGGATTGCCATGGAAATACAATGCACTGAAGTCGAAAGGCGCGTGTGGGTCCAGAAAGCTCCACTAAGCATCAGCTCTGCCTGGCAAGCAGAGACCTTGCCCAAGCAGAGAAGAGACTCGTGCAGAGATGCAGCCTGGCAAGAAGAAGGACTAGCTGGCATTCAGCACAGGAGAGCAAAGAGAAGCCAAGCATCAGCCACGAGAGCAGCTGTCTGGTGCCTTAGCTGCTCCTGGATGATGCACAGCTCAAATCCATCATTAAACCCTGACAACAAGGAGCTCAGGGCCCTGTTAATCCCATCCTCTCACATCTGTACAGCTCCACTGCACAGTGGGGGCAGCCTCTGGGACTGCTGTGTATTTAGTGCTGGTGCTTTCAAGATGGCTTTGGTCTGCCGAGCTCTTTTCTGCACCTGAAGGTACACAACACCAACGTTTGTGATGGAGCCTCAGAGTCCACTTCAAGTGTGATCCACAGTCTAGGAAATGAGGGACAGCTTTCCTGGGACTGAGCCCCCACCCAGCCCACATGCCAGCCCACCAACCAGCCACGGGTGTGTGGTTCCAGATCACTTGGGTACTGTGCTTTCCAGGTGCAGGCACCTGGTTACAGCTGGAGCTGGTCAGCATTGTCCTCACCCTGGCCAGCACTCCAGGGTTTCAGTAGTGAGCCCTGCAAGCCGTTAACCTTCAGCAGCAGCTGTTTGCCATGGTTTCTGCAATGTGAGGGACCAAGGCAGACAGGATATCTTTCTACTTCACTTTGCTGTAGAGGGAACGGGCAGCAGGCAGCACCAGATCCCAGACCCCAGTTAAAGAGAACGTTCCCACATCACTGCACAAATAACAATAACATTTACAATCACAATAACATAGCACTAATATTCACAGACCACAGGGAACTCTTGCTCTCCAGCTCCAGCTGAAAGGCAGTGCTATTAGCAGTCAAACATGAGCTACATTGCTTTGATTGAAGAACAACTGTCTGATCTCTACCCAGACACGTCCTGGGCTTTAATGCCTGACAGACTACCCCCTGCCAGGATTACTGAGGATCTCTACATAGTTTGGAGGTCTATAATCGAGTTTGTCGCTACCTACACGGAACTATTTAAACCAACTCTCACTTGCACTGGCAATTTAAAGCACCGTTAGCCAGTTTGTGGCCAAGTGGTGGCTAGACAACATTTCAAGGAGTTTTAAGGGCAACTTGTCTCTTCTCAGGAAGTAAACCTGGGACAGAACACTGTCAAATCAAGGCAAGGTGTCACTGAGATCCTTGTGGGAGACACCAAGTGTCACCTCCAGGAAATGAGTAAGTTACCACCTGCTTCAGTAGCAGTTGCTGGATAACTGACACATGCTGGGAACATTCAGGCCTTTCAAACAAAATAAAAAAAATAAAATAGGCTTTGAGGTTTGCATTTTCCAGCTCAAAATTGCAGTGGAATACATAAAACTTAACAAGGAAAATGTTTACGGATCAAATTCTAATGTTGCTGATGATCTCAGAGGTCTTTTCTAGCCTCTGTGATTCTGAGAAATAAATTAAAACTGTCTAGAAAATCTTTCTGAACAGCCATCACTACCTGCCCCACAGATACACAGATCATTAGGGGTTGAAAGGGACCTCCAGGGGTCATTGAGTCCAATCCCCCTGCTTGAGCAGGATCATAAAAACTCTCAGGATCATAAAACTCCCATGAGCTTTACTTTGAACAGCAGGATGTTCTTACTTACAGACACTTGTCTGATCTGTCTACTGTCATCTCTACCAGTATGAGCCCTCACATCCTATGTGAGATCTGTCTTCTAAAACAAGACATCAACTGGGAGTGGTGGAACACAAAGTGCACTTCCTTGTGCTGTTCTCCTCTGGTCTGTAGTCCTAATTGTGCACTGGGGTTCTTCTTCAGGCCAGTGTGACCACAATGCATTCACCCCAGGGAAGCACAGTGGCTATCTGGACTGAGTAAGCGCGTTAGCTGGAGGACAGTCAACATATCTACAACCTCTTTGGCACAAGACAGCCAGTCTGTCCAAGGTGTGGAGCTAAGAGAATCTGCTGCAAGCAACACTTAAAGCCTTAGATGACTACAGTTTCGGTCTTGAAGGTCTTGTAAGGAGAGTCTTATGAGGGGTTGTTTAGCCTGCAGAAGAGGAGACTCAGGGGGACCTTCTTCCTCTCTACAACTCTCTGAAGGAATGTTGCAGTCAGGTGGGGAGTCAGACTCTTCTCCCAGGCAAACAGCACCAGGACAAGAGGGCAGGGCATGAAGCTGCCAGGAGAGGGTTAGGTTGGATGTTAGGAAGCCCTTCCTCACAGAAAGGCTGATCAGACCCTGGAATGGACTGCCCAGGGCAGTGGTGGAGTCCCCATCCATGGAGGTGTTAAAGGACAGCCTGGCTGTGGCCTGTAGCACCCTGGTCTGGCCAATGTGATGATGTTAGGTGATGGGCTGGGCTGGAAGAGCTCAGAGGGCTTTTCCAGCCTCAATATTCTGTGATTCTGTCTTTCCCAACCTTGATGATTCTCTGAGTCTATGACACAGCCCTCTGCAATACTCCTATATTCCACGTAGGACTAAGCATTGTACTTAAGAATGCTGCTGCAGCCAAGGCATTTCACTGCAGAACAGCAGAATTTACCAATTAGGAAGTGGGGAAGGAGAATGGCATTAAGTCATTACCTTGACTTTAAAGAAGCAAAAGAGAATATTTTCACAACAAGGCCCTTAAGAGAGAACAAAGCATCCCTGTTAAGTCGGGTAACTGGGTCACAGTAGTGAGCTGATGAAGCACAAAGTCCTGAAAGGTACCCATGCTTTGGGGTGGCGGGGTGGAAACTTGCACGCAGCGACTCAAAAGAAGCAAAGAGCGATCCACATTCAGCTCCCACAGTCCCACACTGCACCACAGCCATGGGGAAAGGCTCATGAGGGTGCCAAGGCAATTCTGCCCACAGGCTGCCCTGAGCCTTTGGCGTCCTCTCCCTGCTTTTCTTCGGTTTCTCTGTGTGTCTAACTGTTGAGTACATTCATGGAGCAATGGGATTCCTGGTCTCTGGAAGCCCATCTGTTCCCACTGTTTACTTCCTGCAGTTGTCACAGTTCTCTCATGATGAATTCCAGCACCACAACTGCTCTGACGGCTCTTCCCATGGGGAATGCACAAGGAAACCACCCTGATGGAGACAGCAGTCTTGCGGTACCCAAAGGACCCCAAAGACACGGGAAAGAGCAGAAAGTGGTCTCTTGTTTCATGAGGCTCCTACCAATCAAGGAAAATCTGGGAATACAGCAACACATCCCGCCAGGCTGAGAACCTGGGGGCTTGCTCTGCAAACCACTGCTGGGGCATTGTGCTGCCAGTCCAGCTTCCCACTGGAGTCACTGGTTAGGCAAATACGTTGTGCTGGCTTGGTACTGATGCACAGTCCTGGCACTGATGTACAGTCCTGCCGGCCAGAGAAGGCCTGGCTCAAGGCCAGAGAAGGAACTGGCAATGGGTTTTCAAAAGCTCCAGAGCTTTGAGGTGGATTTACCCATGCTGTCCCTCACATCAGCTAGCAGCCCCCATGACTACTTCCTACTTCAGTGTCTACCTGAGCAATGAACTCCTGCAGTAAAGGACTACAGTAAAATGGTTAAAACTACCAGAACAAAAAAGGATTAAAACAAATCATGCTCCAACTGTTGCCTTAAAAGACAAGGCCTTTCTCTTAGGCTTGGTTTTGACTTTCCAGACTGCTTTGATCTCAGTACAGTCTCCTACAGGTGCCTCTTTCTTCCCACCAGCTCTGCGACCTGACTCTGCATCACTTTTTGCTCCTCTAAGTAGCCTCCTCAGTTGGTTTCTTGGGTGGTTGGTTCTCTTGAAGCTGGCCCTGCCTCCCTTCCTCATTAAGCTCAGTACCCTATAGCCAGTTCTGATGTTTCTCCACAAGAGCAGGCTCCAGGGCGCTCTGGGGAAACAGACCTTTCCTCCTTTTGGAGACAGACGAGCACACAGCCCGACCAGCACAGAATCCCCACAGCCTACACATGGTGGGAGAAGCCACATTTCCCCTATGAACTCATCATACTGCTCATGCACATGTGCTATGGGTGAGTTCATGGGGCCGACTCGAGAGCAGAGAAAGCAATACTTCACAGGTCTGTGCACTAATTTTCCAGTGAGCCACACTCACATCTGGTTCACACCTGGCCTGCATTCCCCGTTCTTGCCCACTGCATGCTTTAGATGTCTGCGCAGATACCGCAGTGTTACCAGCCAGTAAACCACAGCTTTGCTCTCCCTCTCCCCAGCTCAAAACTTGGCTCCACCAGCTCAAGGGAAGAGCTGAGGTTTGCCCCTAGCTTGTTCATACCGTTTGACTCCATTGCATCTGCACCTTGCAGCTCCCTCCTTGAACACCCTGGAGATGGACAGGGCAGATGGAGGATATCCAAAGGGGCTTGAGGCCATCCTGCCCAAGGATTCCTGCAGCAGGGATAATTATTTAAATATTGCTCTCTACAAGCATGGTGAATGAATAGGATTTCCTGAAAAACACCTAGAAGAGATACAGGTAAGATCAGGAAGAACTTGACTGGTACGACAAGCATGTGCAGCGTGGAAGAGTGAGCAGAGCGTGGGAGGATGACGTGGATAAAGTAAGGTACCTGTAGTAGAGGCAGATCATAGAATCATAGAATCCCAGAATGTCGGGGGTTGGAAGGGACCTTTAGATTGAGTCCAACCCCCTGCCAGAGCAGGATCACCTTACAGCAGGCCACATAGGGTTGCATAGAGGTGGGTGTTGAAAGTCTCCAGAGAAGATGACTCCACAACCTCTCTGGCATCCTGATCCAGGGCTCTGTCACTCTCACAGGAAAGAAGTTTCTCCTCACATTTAGGTAGAACTTCCTATGTTTTAGCTTATCCCTATTATTCCTTGTCCTATTACTGGGCACCACCAAGAACAGACTGGATCCTTTCTCTTGACACCCACCCATCAGATATTTACAAACATTAAGAAGATCCCTCTCATCCTTCTCTTCTTCAGACTAAACAGCCTCAGTTCTCTCAGCCTTTCTTCATAGGTGAGATACTCAAGTCCCTTCATCATCCTCGTAGTTCTCTATTGGACTCTCTCCAGTTAGATGAGTATTATCAGTTTAACCACAGAAACAGTGACAGGTTTTGGGTCTTTCGAGAAGCCTCAAATGACAACAAAACACAGGCGTTTGTTGTCTCTCTTTCTGGGCGGCACCAGTAAATTGAACCCAGCTCATGCTGGAGCACACCAGCGCATGTGCCCAGCCTTTCTTTCTTTGTCTGTGAGCTGCCTTAGTGCAAGATTATACATCTTCATTTCTCCACTTTTCCAGAACAAAGACAGCGCTGTTTTCTTACTGTACAGCTACTTAGTCATTGCTGAACCAAGCTAGAAAGCCTCGTATGTCAGAAAAAAGCATGAATAAAGGATTTAATTAGGGCAAGGGGAAGAGGGAATGGGATATAATAGGAGATTTGCGTTGCTGCTGCACACAGTTATTAGAAGCAATGGAGACACTTTATCGTATTTGAAAAGTTCATAATAAGGCCCTTAATCATCAGATTCCTGGCTGATGTACATTAATATGAATGTAGGGACTTTGGTGGTGCTAAGGAGATTTATACTTGCTAAAGGTACAGCTCCTAAACTGGGCTGTTTTCTAATTTCTTTACCTAATTTCTGATAAAATGCCATTTACAAAGCTAATACCCACTGCACAAATATTCCTTTTCAGCTGCCTGTGGATCTCAGCAGGGCTCTGAGGCAGAAAAATCCAGCAGTTTTGGTCTTTTGTTTCTGCAGACTGCATCCCTACTCACTTCAAGCCCAGAGCTTTCCAAATCTGAGCCGACCCAGTTCTGCCTGTGGCACTGAGGGCACTTCTGCCACTAATCTCGTATGTCAGCGTGGTACGGCTGGTAATGCTTGTCTCTGGGACAGCAGGTTAGGGATTTACTGAGTCCCACACATCATGTCCTTTAACTCAGTGTCAGCTGAGGATAAGTCAAGGACCTAGGGCAGAGCGTGATCCATTACAATTTCATGCTGGGTGGATGCTGCATTGTTAGAAATGCAGCTCTGGCTCTCAGAGGAGCCAAGTCAGATCTGCTGCTGCACTGTGTGCTCCAAGTTTGGGCAGAACACTCTATTCACATTCCTTCTTTCTGTTGTTCAACACGACTTAGTGTGGCTGAAATTAATGGTGATGGAAGAAATTAATGAAGTATATTTGGGGTTATAAAATCTGAAGTAACCCAGTCACAAAAGAGAGAGTAGACAGAGAGAAAGGCAGTTCTTTTGATAATGCCAAATGCCTCTTTTCATAGTGCTGTGGAGGGAACAGGAGCACAGGAGGCAGGAGAGGCAACAGGCAGTGACATTTACACTGTGGAGGTGAGTGTCGCCCTCCCTGCTCACGGAACACCTCAGCTATAGAGACCTTCCTGCTCTGCTCTGGTTCACTCCCGCTGTAAATGGCAGTGGTCCAGCTGACCTTTCCATCAGGTGGTAATGGCTGAGCACACAGCTGGCTCCATCCATCCCACCCCACACAGGCACCCTCCATAACTGTTCACTGGATATTGCTGGATATTTTGGAGGAGAAGCAGCCCTTTTGCACAGCCTTGGATCTGATCTCAGAATCATCGAACGATTGAGGCTGGAAAAGCCCTCTGAGCTCATCCAGCCCAGCCCAGGACCTAACATCACCGCATTGGCCACACCAGGGCATTAAGGGCCACAGCCAGGCTCTTCCTTCAACACTTCCCTGGACGAGGACTCCACCACTGTCCTGGGCAGTTCATTACAGTGCCTGATCCCCCTTTCTGTGAGAAAGGGCTTCCTAACATCCAACCTAGCCCTCCACTGGTGCAGCTTCAGGCCGTGCCCTCTCTTCACAGCCTGTAGACTTCCGAGGGTAGAAAGGAAAGCAGGAGCTCATTTGCTAACGTTTTAAAAAAAAAATACTCCAGTGCCATTTCTACCCAGGCAACATTCTCCAGCTTCAGTGAAAACAGCCTGGAAGAGTATCTGCTGGTTAATAAAAACGGTGCCTTTTTAGACCCAGCAAGCCTCTGGAGCCCACGTTAGGACTACAAAGCCTGTTTGTATGCTGGAAAGCCAGGAAGAATTATCCCATCTAACTTCCTGTACATCCCAGCATATTCATTCTCACTCAGTTACCCTGTATTAAGCTTAATTACCCCAGTATTAAGATTAATGGCTTGTGCTGATTACAACCTATCTCAAAAGAGAGACTATTACAGTGCTTGAGACAAAGCAGCCTCTGCTGGGGGTGACTGGTTCCCAAGGCTCACTGTCTTCACTGCCAAAAACACAAGCCCTGTTGAACTTGCAGGGATGCTTGTGCTGAATGACCTCCTGAGATTAAGAAGCCCTTTCATTTCTGGCGTTTTCTCTCTGAGAAAGTGCTCAGGCACAGGAGCCAAATTGCCTCTCACTTCTCTTTGCCTCACTAAATAGGTCTCTTATCTTCAGTGGCTATTTTCTCAATGTTTGTGGCTCTGTGCTGCAGCTTCTTCAGGTTCTCAACCAACCCATTAAAACCCTGGAAGCTGTGCTGTGTCCGTGCCTTACAGCAGAGTGGGTCTTGGGAATGCTGCAGCCTTCAGCATCACCAGAGGGACCCTGCTGTTCTACACATTTAGACCAATAGCAGCACCTTTGCCAAATGAATCTGCCTCACTCCAAGGCGGGCGAAAATAAAATTGAGGCTGATAAAAAAACCCCCATTAAACAAAAGGAAATTATAATACTTCTTAGGGGAAATTATTTAATCTTCTGATACAGTCCTAACCATCCCATAGCCTGTTTTATTGACCTTTGAATCCCCTGACATTCTGGTGATCACTAACATGTACACTTTGGTGCTAGCTGACCTCCCAGTGCGGCAGCCAGGCAGCTCTGGGAAGGACCATGGACTGTCATACTATTAAAGAATCATAGAACAGTTTAGGCTGGAAGAGACCTTCAAGCTCAAGTCCAACCTTTTCTTTGCCTTATCAGCACTAACAAACCCTGTCCCCCAGTGCAACATCTACCTTTATCTTAAACACCTCCAGGGATGGGGACTCAACCTCCTCCCTGGGCAGGCTCTTCCACTGCCCGACAACCCTTTCAGGAAAGAAATTCCTCCTGACATCCGACATGAACCTCCCCCGGTGCAGCTTAAGGCCATTTCCACTCCTCCTGTCACTGGCCACTAGGCAGAACAGAGCAACCCCTGCCTATCTGCACTCTCCTTTCAAGTAGCTGTAGAGAGCAATAAGGTCTCCCCTCTATCTTCTCTTCCACAGGCTAAACAACCCCAGACCCCTCAGTCATTCCTCATAAGACACAGGTTCCAATGCTCAGCACATCTCATGCTGAGCTGCTGTGGTGGAAATTGGTGCTTTCTCTCCTCACTTCTGGAAATGGCAATTTGGTGCAGGCTTCCATGAGATTTGCTTTGCCTTTTGGTCCAAGAACAGCTAAATCTTTCATAAGTGAAGAAGGCTTCACCTAGGCAGTGCGATCTTCCTCACTCTATACTGCCAGCACAGTTTGTCCTGGCAAGATATCAGCAGGGCTAATCGAGCACGGGTCAGTGAGAAAGATGCATTTGGAGCCTTGCTTTATCCTTCCTCTTCCCTGCTGCCTTGAACAAAGACCTTTGGTCACTTCAGATGGGATAAACATAAATAAACGTAATTGATCCCTTTTTTTGCTGCCATAATCCTTCCTTTGCCCTGAGCTCAGCCCCAGTGCTGAGCAGCCACACTGGTCACAGCAAAGTTGAATAGACTGCCTAGCGATGCTTGAACGGAGTGTATTTAGGAAATGCAAAGTAATTTGCTTCAGTCTCCATAAGCACTGGCCATGCAGCCACACACACTCCAGGAGCTTTCCTGTGCTTTCCAGACTCTCTAAGGTTTCTCCACTCAGATCTCAGCCCTTTTCAGTTAATACTGCTGTTCAGCTGGACTTTATTTGCTGCCTTGAAAGACTGAGGCAAGGCACCTTTTTCTTCTTTTTTCTTGTTTTTTGGTAGCTGCCATGCACTCCCCTCTTCAGACCAAGGCAAGCACCAAGCCAGGTAACACATTTCAATGCGGTGAGCAAGCAAACACCTTAAAAGCACGTTGAAAGTAATATATGTCTTCCTGCAGACTTTCCTACAGCCCTGCTGCAGCGATGCAGCCTGCCCAGCACAGCCTCCTCAAGTTCACCCCATCTGTGAGCTAATTGCAACCAGGTTGAGCACAGCTCCTGAGAAAGGGCTGTGAAAGCAAACTAACCCTAAAACTCGTTAACAGTCTTTGTTTAACCAGTAAACTTGCTCAGCTCTACCCAAGATTGCTCAGACCAGACCATCTCCTTCCCTTATAACTCAATCCTTTAGCATTTCGATGTCAAAATGATAGTCTTCTGTGACAGTGACACCACATTACCTTAAATACATGGCTTACAGCACATCAGCAGCCCAGTGCTTCCTGGGTTATCACCACTGCTCTTCTGTGCTATTTCTACTGAGGGTTGCTGCAAACAATTTCAGTGTGAGGAAGCAGCACCCTGTATTCCACCCAACCAAACTGGTGCTACATGTACTAGTATCAGGGAGTGAAAGCAGCATCCCGGGATGCTTGTACAAACACAAGCTGCTCAGGGCTGCAGCCCCAAAGGTTCACTACTTGAGGCCCCACAGAGGCAGAGCAGCTGCAGACTGATTCCTGCTCTCCTGCACGTCCTGACTTTTCCACTCTCAAACACTCTCGCAAGAGCATCTGTAAGGCTCCATAAATTAACTGTTGTGAAAGGTTTTGAGATCTCAAGATAGGAGTGGCTATAAAAGCCCCCAGAACTATTGATGTGTTTTATTATTTATTAATGCTGCTGTAGTGCACTTAGGCTGGAGCTCTTGGTTGTTCTGAACAAGAAAGGAAACCACCACGCCTGGGCAGGGACTCCAGCTCTGCAGCAAGGTGACCCCCACAGGCTGCAGCAGGCCATTTCCATGAGCAGTATTACACAGGACAAAGCCAGTGGAGCAAAGCAAAGCATTTGCCTCCTGAGATGCCAAGTCAGATCCCGGCTGCCCAGACCTCTCAGAGCAACATGGGGGCCTGTTGGCTGTGGCTGATGGGAGGCGGCAGCTCTGGATGTTGAGGCATTGCTCCATAGATGGGTCTCAAAATACAGCCTGAAGATGGTAAATCTTGATCAAATCTGCGTGCAGCCTCAGCTCACCAGGGACAGGTTTGTCCCAGCTGGGAGAGGTCAGTGGGTCACAAGGACACAGCAGCACCCACGACCCCTCTGGCTGCAGGCTGGACCTTCCCCAATGGGAGACTCTGCAGCCAGCCAGACCCATTTTTCTCTGCATTGTGTCTTTAATGAAGGCACAAAAGCCTTTCGTTTAAGTGGGTTTAAATGGTTAAAAGCACTTGTTCCTCTGAAAAGAGGATGAAATTGCTGTTGACACCTCCATACAAGAGGGACTTTTCAGGCACAGTAGGAAAGCTGGGGATGAGAAGTCTTCCTAGTTTCACATGATGCAATTAGATCTGCAGCCTCCCTCCTCCTTTGCTTTCTTTATAGAAATAGGTACCAGTGGCTTCAAAGGGAGAGACACTTAATGGCCTCACTGGTGGTTTTGTGAATAATTAATGCTGCTGCATTAATCGAGAAGTTAAGCAAAGCCTAGAGAATTAGACTGTCTTTAATGCAGAAAAGCATTGCACTGGGCGCTGCAAGATGCACAGTAACACACTGCGTCAACCAGAAAGCGCAGGTTAACAGACCTTAAACCAGTTCCCTTGCTCAGTGCCCTACTGGGGAACTTTCAGTGAGGGGAGAGACCAGCAGGTATGTCCAGCTCCCTTCACTCACCCAACTGTATGGCACAGGATGGCAGTCCAGTGCCTAGCACACCCTGACAGAGCAGTGAATCTGCTGCAGCTCTACTGCAGGAGGTCTCACTGAGCAGCAACAGGCTGTCCTTTGGCTCAGGGGAGCTCATCTTGCTCTTTGCCACGACCAGCCATGTTGCATGTGGAATCATGTCAGCACCACTGCCATGGGAGGGTGGCTACCTCCATCCCTGCTGCAGGATTGACAGTTTTAGCCAGCGCCTTGGGGTTTCGCCAGACAAATTCTTTACAAGAGAAGCCTTTTGCTGGCTCCAATGCCTCCTACAACAGGCTATCACTGAATCATAAAGTCATCATGGCTGGAAAGGACCTCCAGGATCAAGTCCAGCCCTCATCCCAACATCTCTCTAACCCCTAGACCATGGCCTCAAGTGCTATAGCTACTTGATTTCTAAACACCTCCAGGGACGATGACTCCACCACCTTCCTGGGCAGCCTGTTCCAGTGCCCAGCCACTCTCTCAGGAAAGAACCTTCTTCCTAAGATCCACTGTAAACCTCCCCTCCTGGAAGCTGAGGCCATTTCCCCTCATCCTAACGTTAGTAATTTGGGAGAAGAGACCAGCGCCAGCCTCAGTCTCTTCTTCTCTAGACTAAATAACCCCAGTTCTCTCAGCCACTTTTCAACTGAGTGGAAAAACCTCAGAGGGTCTGGAACACACAGGGTGCTGAACTTGTTTCAACCCACTGGACTGATTTGATAACTGTAAGGAAAGAGCAGCAGCCCTGCCCACTTGGAGCCCTCTCAGATAAATGCTAATAAACATACTACTGAAAATACAATTTCCTCCAGTTCTGTGCAGATTTAATCATCCTCCACGTACCCTTTGCAAAAAAGAAAATAAATAAATAAATACATAAGAAAGATGGAGAAAGAAGAAAAAGAAAGAATTATTTCTGGCTGAAACATTTGGTTCTTGCTTGAGAATCTGGTCTGAATTTTATAAAGGTTTCCTGGAAGCAGAGATCAAGGGAATCATTTTAGGGCTCAGAAAAAGCCCTCTGGCAGGATGAAGACCAGAAAGCTGCCAGAGACGGAGACTGATACTTTGTCATTGGTTCACTGGGAACACTGCGCAGGACTGTTCTCGCTAATTCAAATCAGCAGTGACCAAAGCTCTTTTGCAGAGACTGGGCTTTGGCCAAGCGTTCGTGTGTGGAGAAGGAAATGAGATCATAAAAGTCATGACCAGCCCCCAAGCTCGGGGTGTATAATTGCTCTCACACCTTGCTTCCCAACCCTTCCAAATACCACCTTTCGTAATAAAAGTGTGAGTGGGGGCTCCTCACTACTATTAGGAGTTGGCAGACCTTGGAAAGGGACCAAGAAAATCCCTGCACTGGGATTGTCCCCAGAAGGAGTGAATTAACGCTGTTGTGGGGTTGGCCCCTGTCCAGCTGGACGTCCCTTTTGTCTTTATGACTTTTACGTGCAATGCTTCTCCTCAGGTAGAAACCTGCGACGCTATGGGCTTAGCTTAAACGCATCCTGAGACACAAAGGATCAGCCAGAGCAAGTTTAGAGAAGAGCAGTTCCTCAGTGCTGAGATATCCTGCTGACCAGCACTCAACAGGATGGCCGAACGGTCTCATGTTGACACCCGTCTCAGAGATGAGTTTCCCAGGACTGCCTCTAGCAATGCAGGCAAAAAAAGGGTAGAAGCACCAACCCTAAAAGCTGAACACTTTTATCAACAAGGTAGGATTGGTGTGCTGATGAGAGCAACACCATGGAATTGCTGCCCACTGAAATATATATATACACGGGGAAAAAAATACACCCTGCCTCCAGCAGACCCTGGAACTGAAGTCAGAGTACACCTACTGGCACAAGTGTCCCGGCATGATGCTACCACCAGGTTAGAGCAGTATCATCATGTAGCATCACTCACAGCCCAGAGTAGGCATCATACCCCCACGCTGGGGCTACTCCAAAGACCAAGAGTTTGTTAAAGCTGTGAAATTTAGCTGGGGAATCTCTGAGACATGCCCCAAGATGGCATGGCTTGGTCTGCAGGACTAATGCAAGTGCCTGACGGGTACCCTCAGCTGTACCCAAGTCTCTGATGATAAGTTTACAGCAGAAAGGAGTGTCAAGCCAATGATTAAGACAACTCATCTCCTCTAATGGCATGGCCTCTCGCCTGTTTTCTTCTCAGAGGACAGAATCGAAGCCCAAATTAACGGCTTCCCTCCAGTCATACACCAGCTAATTGCACTGGCTGTGCTTTTCCCCCACTCACTCCATCCATCTAACAGCCATTTACTCTTAATGTGCCCTAAAAGTTGTCCTCCATGTAGCGAGGGGTTCCATCTCATTTCCTGAGCAGAGCAGCAACCCTCTGGAGTAGCAGTAGTTCACTGTAACTGCCTCACAACCTGGTCTCATGGCTTTTCCCCCCAGAAAATGCAAAGTAAGAACAAAAAAAACCCAGCAGTATCTCTCTACTGCAAAGGCATGAATTCCTGGATCACCATAAAAGCCCAGCTGAGCTCCACCTCCTTAAGGATGCTGAGTGAGAAATTCAGGGGACAGCTCTGTGCACCCTTGTGGCCAACACTTCTCCCAGGGCTGCACATCCCGCACCCAGCAGGGCCAACGCCCACTCACACCCATGGCAGGTGTAGGGATTTAGGGATGGCCAGTGGATCAAGGGAGAAATCCAGCTTCAAGGCATGAACCACTAGAGTGCTGTTAGGGCAGAGGCCAAGGGCATTAGGAAGCCAGGGGAGACAAGCAGGGACCTGAATTCATCCCACTACGAAAATGAGCATCTAGAAAAACTGGGCTGGAAAGGATGGCACTGAGATCTCCTGTGGCAGAGAGGGAGAAAGGGAAGAGCCCAGGCAAGAATTTAAACACAGGCCACCAAGGCAGGGTTCCTTGACCAGCTCTGTCCCAAGGCTTCACCTCACAGCAACTGTCTGCTCAAAGGAAAAGGAAGAAAGGACTTGAGGATGAGCACTGCGAGCCCAGCAGCTCCCATGTCCTCCTTGTAGCAGAACCAGAGAGCTCCTGCACATCCTTCTCCAAAATGCAGCAGTGAAGAGAAAGGACCCAGGGTGTGAGGCTCTGGGAGATACAAGGAAAGAGCATGAAGGCACAAACCAACAGTCTTTGTGCTTTATCTCGTAACTTCAAACTGCTCTACAGAAGGAACAGAGTTATCTCCTCCTCATCTTCCATTCTGCCTCTCACAGTTCTTGTTATGATACAGTGCAAAAGTCACCAGCACTGCTAAGGCTCCCCAGTGTGGACACTTCCCCCAAGAAGCTTCGTAAGTCTTGTAAAGCCTTGCCTGCCCCTCCATAGATCTGCCACCATTCTGGATCCCTATAGCTACCCTCAATGTGACCTCTTCCTTTGGTTTGCAACACAAGCTCCATGCTATCATGAAGGTCCCACCATACTGCTGGTGCCCAGTCTGTGGTTTCCCAGTTTATTTTCTTGGACTCTCTTGGGACCCTGTTTTCTGGTTGGGTTTTGTTCCTGGGTTTTATACAACTGAGCCCTCCTCAGTTGTTTCATGCAATTTCAGCCAGTATTTGGACTCCCAAACACTCTCATTCCTGCTAATGAGAAATGCTATGAGCAGAAGGCAACACTGCCCCAACTTCACATCCTCTCCCTCCCCAGGGGCTTCCTCCTGTCTTTGTTCAGGCATTTCGCAGAGGTGAGGAAGATGGCCTGGGCAGCACCATGGGGACCCAGTGCATCCAGCAGCCCACAGCTCAAACATAGCAGTTTCCTTCACCATTATGTTAAATTGCTCTCCCTCACCCCACCACAGCCTGAATCACAGGCTGAGCTGGAGAAGACCCCAGAGATGAAGCAGAGCTGCAGGAAGCACTCCTGCTTTGCAGTGAGCTGTGAAAACAGCTCAGCACTCACCTCCTCCAAAAAGCAGGGAGTGTTTTACAGAGCTTTTGCTTTAACTAGAAATTAGATGAACTCCAGTTGCTTTGTCCAAATGCCTCTGTGCACCAGTACAGGGCAAAGACCAATGAAGGTGGAGTGAGAACCAATCACTGGTATAGATTTTCATACCTTCAGTGCCTGCAGAGCAGACAAGACCATAAAACTCTGCTTCTGCTGACTTGCTAAATAACCATGAGCCATACTATGACAGCAGATGTTTTGTGAAATGAAGACAAGTTTTCCAGGCATGTTATGAGATGGCTGACCCTGCGGGCCTTCTGCACCCTCTGTTTCATTTGCTTCTTCTGTAACAGAGCGAAAAGTTTCAGTTACTGGCTTCAAGTGACTGCCATTTACTGATACAGTCATTGCATGCAACCTGGCCTGACAAACATTTTGTTCTGTGACTGGAGTAGGAAATGTGTCTGTGGGGAAGACCCTTGACATCCATTTGCTCACAACACTCCACGAGAAGAGCGGTTGGGAACAGTCTGTGCCACTGGCTCTCAGGGCCGTGGCAAGGCAGCTGAGGCTGCCATCAAACTCTGCAAGTTCCATTAAGTTGTTTGAAGTTTTAGGCTTTCTTAATGCAACCCAGAAGCACAGACAGAAGATCAATTATCCTCACTGTATTTGGTTTAGCTGGGATGGAGTTGATTCTCCCCATGCCATCTCTCCCAGTGCCGCGGCTCTGCTGGTAGCCAGAGGGCTGTTGATAGCACCCCAGTGTCTTGGCTACTGCTGAGCAGGACTCACACAGCACCAAGGCTGGGGCTGGGTTTCTTTTTCTTTCCTAACACCTTCCCAACTGAGGAACCACAGTATCACAGAACATTAAGGATTAGAATTGACCTCGAAAGATCATCCAGTCCAATCCCCCTGCCACAGCAGCATCACCTAGACCAAGTCACACAGGAACACATCCAGGTAGGTCCTCCAGTGAAGGAGACTCCACAACCATCCTGGGCAGCCTGTTCCAGTGCTCTGTCACTCTCACTATGAAGAAGTTCCTTCTCAGATTGATGTGGAACCCTCTATGTTCCAGCTTACAACTATTGCCCCTCGTGCTATCACTAGATGACATTGAGAGGAGCCTAGCTCCATCCTCCTGACACCCACCCTTCACATATTTATAAACACTAATGAGGCCACCCCTCAGTCTCCTCTTCTCCAAGCTAAAGAGACCCAGCTCGCTCAGCCTTTCCTCATAAGGGAAGTGTTCTACTCCCTTTGTTATCTTCGTAGCTCTGCATTGGACTCTCTCCAGCAGTTCTGTGTCCTTCTGTAACGGAGGGGTACAGAGCTGTACGCAATATTCCAGATGCAGTCTCACCAGGGCAGAGTAGCGGGGGAGAAGAACCTCTCTCGATCTGTTAACCACCTCCTTTCTGATCCACTCCAGGATGCCATTTGCCTTCTTGGACACAAGAGCACATTCCTGGCCCATGGTCATCCCACTGTCCACCAGGACCCCCAGGTCCCTTTCTCCTGCACTGCTCTCTGACAGGTCAGTCTCCAACCTATACTGGTACCTGGGGTTGTTCTTGCCCAGATGCAAGACTCTACACTTGCTGTTGTTAAAGTTCATCAAATTCATAGAATCACAGAATCATTAGGGATTGGAAGGGACCTCGAAAGATCATCTAGTCCAATCCCCCTGTCACAGCAGGATCACCTAGACCAATTCATACAGTCAGTCTGGGTTAGAAGGGACCACAGGATCATCCAGTTCCAACCCCCCTGCCATGGGTAGGGACATCCCACCCTACACCAGGCTGGCCAGAGCCTCATCCAGCCTGGCCTTGAACACCTCCAGGGATGGGGCCCCAACCACTCCCTGGGCAACCCATTCCAGGCTCTCACCACTCTCACAGTGAAGAACTTCCTCCTCACATCCAGTCTAAATCGCCAGCCTTGCTCCATTCCCCCTAGTCCTGTCACTACCTGACATCCTAAAAAGTCCCTCCCCATCCTTTTTGTAGGCCCCCTTCAGATACTGGAAGGCCACAATAAGGTCACAGTTTTGACCCAACCTTTTCCTAGCCCTATCAGCACCACTAAACCCTGTCCCCCAACGCAACATCTCTTAAACACCTCCAGGGGTGAGGACTCAACCTCCTCCCCGAGCAGGCTGTTCCAATGCCTGACAACCCTTTCAGGAAAGAAATTCCTCCTGACATCCAACATGAACCTCCCCCAGCACAGTTTAAGGCCATTTCCCCATGTCCCATCACTGGGCACTAGGGAAAGCAGACCAACCCCTGCCTCTCTAAACCCTATTCTCAAGTAGTTGTAGAGAGCATTAAGGTCTCCCCTCAGTCTCTTCTTCTACAGGCTAAAAACCCACAGATTCCTCAGCCATTCCTCATATGACACCTGTTCCAAATCCTTTACTGGCTTGGAAGCTGCCTCTGTTCCCTCTCCAGCACTTTAGTGTTTCTCCTGTAGTGAGGGACCCAGAACTGGACACAGGACTTGCAATGTGGCCTCACCAACGCTGGGTAGAGGGGAATGATCAGCTCCCTGCTCCTGCTGGTAACACTATTCCTGATACAGGCCAGGATGCTTCTGGCCTTCTTGGCTTCTTACCCACCAGCTTCTTGGTATACTTTTCTCTCCCCTGTCCATCCAAGACTGGGGAGCAAGGGAGTAGCTTTGGTGGGCAGCTGAACCCCAGTCAGGGCCAAACCACCCCACTCAGTTGCAATTCTTCCTCTGGTAGCAGCACCAACCAAACATGACACCTTGCCAGTCACAGGCTTTGGTTCATGGTAGGTACAGATTCACCTACAGCACTACCTGCTCAACCTTGGATACATTCACTACGTTCCTTGAGCACTGGAAAGCTGAAGGATCTTATCATTGCTTTCCTCAACAAAATCCCATCAGCTGCCAGGACCCATCTGCTGCTTTCTGAGCAGATCTTCCAGGATAGCAGGAGCCAAGATTGGTTTTACGACTGAAGAACTTCTTTTCCTCTAGGATGTAAGGCCACCATGAGGAACAGCAATACTTCTGTGAGGCAAGGAGGGTGGGGAACACAATCAGGAGAAAGGAAATTATCTCCAGGTCTGCTGGTGTTTGTGAGGCTCATATTTAGCTCTTATGTGGGCTATGTGGAAATAGTGAGGAATCCCTGTGGGATAAATGCTGATCTTGGGGAAAGGGCTTGCAGACATCAGTTAGACAAACCTGACAGCTTCCTCCAGTGCCATCATGGAGACCTTCAACACTACTGAACATAGGAAACTCTCCACTTTTGTACAGAAAAAGGGGTGGTTTGGGTTCAATGGCAAGGGTTGGCTTGGGGAATCTGAGGTCAACCTCTGCATATACCCCACTGTCTTCAATAACAATGGATGAGCCAGCACAGAGGCCTTCAAAAGCCTTCCCTAAAGGCATACTGATAGTATGTCCACTGGCAGCAGTAGTGATGGGAGAGCCCTGGTGCCACATGCTCACCAGTAAGCCCAGCATTCCTCCCCAAGACAGTAGGCACCAGTGTATTCTCAAGGTATGAAACTTCAGAGGTCTTATCAAGAACAGCAGCGTGGGTAACCCAGCTCTCTGCCAAGATGAGGAAGTTCTTACTACTTCTCTTGGCAGTGCCGTTTGTCAGAGCACAACTCACTCAAGGCCACGCAGTAAATTCAGGAAAGACCTAGGATAGGTTGAAGTGCCATGACCCTCAGGACCTACTCAACCATACCTGTCAGACTGGGCAAGGAAAGTGCAGAGTTCTGGAGTTAGGACAAGGTTTCATAACCCCCTAGCTCAGAGTTTGGAAAAAGAAAGTGACGTTAAAGACAGTTTAATAAAAAAGAATATAACTCGTCCTAGCACTAGCGATAAGATTACCTGAAGAAGAATTAGGAATGTGCTAAAAAACACTCTTAAATGGCTTTAAAACAATATGAGACACCAAGAGAAGAGGAAATGCTACTGGAAAAAAAGTCTCTCTCACACTAAAGTAATTCTTGACATTTGAGCAAGTAATTTTAAAGAAGATTAAAATAATATTTACATACTTACAAAATCACTAGGTTTTGAAGACAGCTCTGTTAGATCCTCTCCAAGGAACAAAAGAATGATGGGCTAATTAGCTTGTTTACCAAAAATCACTTTCCTTTGTTTAGTCATTTGCTACATATCTCTTGCCTGGATTGGGAACCTCTCCGTGAAGGATGCTCTGCAGACAGACCAAGCCACAGTTCTGGCCTCCAGATGTTCAGTCCTAGTGTGGGTTTGCACTGTTGGTGGTTCTCTGAGCTGCAATCAAGCACAGTAAAATCTCATTATGAAGGTGACCTCACCTTCAATGAATTCCAGCTCTGCTCTGCTCGAGATCTCTTTGTGTGTGAGATCTCTGGGTGTTCTTATCCAGCAAACACAGGAGGTTCTCTTACTCAACATCTGTTTGCTGCGTTAACCAGAAATGAAGAAATTAGAGAGTCAAACCAACATCAGAGTGCAAATCAGACCTTGGTTTGATTGTTGAGGCTCCATCCCTGGAGATACTCAAGATGACACTTAACAAGTCTCTGGGCAACTTGATCTAGTTGAGAATGTTCTCACTCACTGGAGGGAGGCCGGGCTAGATGACCTTTGGAGGTCCCTTCCAACACAGGCCATTCTATGATCCAAGACTCAGGTCTTGTTTTCATACAATGGCTGGTTCCCCTCTGCTGCTCAGAGCTGCAAATGCACACACAGCAAGGCCAGTTTACTCAGATGGCTCTGAACATAGCTGGTGAAGATACCCCAGTGGGTGGTGGGGGCCACATCTGCTTACTTCAAACTCCCTGCACCCAGCGGTGTCCCATGACCTGGGAGACAAGCAGCAATGCCTCAAAATGGGTCCTTGGACAGCGTCACTGATTTCACTACCAGGAAAGCAGCAAAAGGAGAGGCAAGCAAGGGAAGCTTTGGGCAAGGCCAAGAAAGGGCAAATAAAGAGTTGCTGTACGCTAGGCAAGTCTCACTGTTCTCCCAATAAATGGACAGCATTCCCATTCATTCATGAGTGATCATTTCACCTTCATCATCAAACCTTATTCTAGATTCAAGGCTTCCCAAAGGCTGCAGAGCTCCTGTACCACTCCCCAGATGATATGCTCTGAGTACTCTGCCTTTGCAGATTATTATGCCACGTGTCTGCTTTGGCACTGTGGAACCCCCAAAGTGATAAAGCAGTGGTGAGTTTTATGCTTGCTCTAAAGACAGTGTGGAGAGAAAGGACCAAGAGTAAACTTATTTTCAATACAGTTCTAAAATGTAGCAGGAGGGAGCTGCCAGATGCTCTGCTGGTAAAGAAGTATCATTAGCCCAAAGCCAAAAGTTGATTTAAAGCCAAATCTCTATAGTTTATAAACCTAAAGATGTGATTCTGAGGAAGCAAATGACTGGTTCAAGGTTCTCATTGCAAATGAACCAGTATTGTCACTAATGCTAGAAGAAAAATATAAAAGATTCATAAAGACAATCTCAAAAGTGTTGAGGTAGCTTTCTACGTCTTCACAGCTCGAGATGATCATTAAAAAGCATTCAGGTACTTGTGAAAATGTCCAGGGGTTTCACAAGACCTCCTTAATTTTGATCACTTAATATCTCGAAGTCTGCTACTTATTAACTTTTTTTTCTTAATCCTTCAGTTCCAGCTTTAAGGCTTTGATTCATGGAGCTGAAATAAGACTGCGTGATCTCACCAGCCACCCACCCTCCAAACTTCAGGAATGAACCGTAACGAAACAACGCTTTGGGTGCAAATCTGGTCAGCTGCTAAGAATGTTTTTACCGGAACACAGTGGCAAAAACTGGGACCAGTTTCTGAACAAAGAAGCATGTCTCACTGAAAAGACTTTAATGTTACCTGGACATAAAGCACAGGCTTTTCAAATCAATCTTGCAGGACTTTGCTGCTTGCAAGCCTGCTGAACTTCAGTGAAGCTTTTCAGCATGGAAGGAACATCCTAATAAGCTGAGCTAATGTTCTCACATGAAGAGTACACACGAAAGGCTCCACAGAAGCACATGATGTACATAGGCTTGGTTGCAACCACTAATGATAGAATCACCATGGTTGGAAAGGACCTCCAGGATCATCAAGTCCAACCTTCATCACAACATATCCTCCTTTCAGGAGGAGGTCTCCTCTCAGCCTCCTCTTCTTTAGACTAAACAACCCCAGTTCCAGGACTCCAAACATAGATGAGAGATTTGAAGACTGAGGATGACCCAACATACTCTTCAAGTGTGTTTCTACCATCAAGGTAAAATTCAGTCTCCTTCTCTCAGTGAATGCATTTTCTGCTGGAAGAGGACAAACTAGGGAGGAACACAGTGCTGACAGACAATCTGAACACTTGGGGGACAAAGGGAGAAAACAGCAGCTTCTAAACCAAGAAATCCCGAGCTGGATTTTCCTAAACTCTTGAGAGCATAAACCCACTGTTCAGGTCCTGCTGGCTCCCCTAACAGACCTAGACTTTATCAGATGATTGAATCTCAATCCACAAAGCCTCTCTGAGTCCAGCTATGCCTCAGCATTGGCTCACTGAGGCCAAGAGGAAAAGACTTTCTTTCCTACATGTGCCAGCCACTTCCCACCTTTCGCTGCAGAAAGCTTTCCCAGAGAATTGTGTGCTCAAGGAAAGGGAAACCAAGCAAACAAAAAAACCCCCTCTTTGATCATTTTAGTAGGGTATAACCTACAGTATTTCCTTATGCCAAAACCGGGGCAGGAAACAGAGACGTGACTTCTGAGAGTCCTCTCCCTGTGTTATCACTTGAAAGGACAGGAACTGTGGGTAGGAGCTAGCTGGAAACGCACACTGCTCCCTAAGCTCTTGTCTGCAAGACATAAACAAACCAGCATCCAGGAAGATTCTCTCTCTGGGTTGTTTATGTGCTTTTCTTCTGACCTGGTCACCTCTTTCCCGCACAACTGCTCACCGTGGGAATATGTGCTCCGTTCCTACTTGCTTCACACTTGACTCTCCTGTCTGAAAAATCCAAGTCCTTTTGTTCTCAACAAGAAACTGGAGAAAACCCGCACATCTGACGTTCTCATCTGTTTAGCTCATAGCACAAAGATGTGCTGCACAAAGGTAATGGACCTCAAGTGCCTATCAGATCACAGAATCGCTGAATGGTAGAGGCTGGAAGGGACCCCTAGAGATCATTGAGTTCAACCCCCAACCAAAGCAGGATCACCTAGGGCAGGTCACACAGGAACGTGTCCAGACAGGGTTTGAATGCTGAGGCACCTGCAGGATACCCTTCAAGCTGCCTCCTAGCTATGGCCCGCTCACAGGGATTAGGAGTGAGGGTTCTGCATGGGTTGGTGTTCCTGCTCTTCCTGCTCCTCTCCTGCTCAGCACTCCACAAGTCAATAACAAGTTTTTAACATGAAGACCACAGGCAGCAGCGAGGGAACAGACTGAGGCTCTGCATCTCCCCAGCCCTCACCAAATGGCAAACCTCACCAAACTGCACACACAAGTAATGCAACCAAGTGTTGGGTATTTAAGGAGTCAGCACCAGTGAGTAAAAGTCAAAGGCTGAGCAGAATCAGTTGCAAATGGAAGCAAAAACTTTGGAAGTTCTGAAAAAGATAAAAAATAGGCCAAAGTTTGCATAATGCAGTGATGGGTGACCACAGGGGAAGGAGAGGTTTTGTTTAGCTGTCAGATCCCCAGGACGGTCTTGAAGTAGATTAGCAGATTATAAAATCACAGAATGTCAGGGGTTGGAA
Organism: Rhinopomastus cyanomelas; assembly: GCA_013400115.1. Taxonomy (NCBI): domain Eukaryota; kingdom Metazoa; phylum Chordata; class Aves; order Bucerotiformes; family Rhinopomastidae; genus Rhinopomastus; species Rhinopomastus cyanomelas. Next base: position 546,490 of record VXBP01002931.1, on the reverse strand, counting down.
GGAACCTTTAGAGATCAATTAGTCCAACCTCCACTGCCAGAGCAGGGTTTCCTAGGACAGGGCACACAGGAATGTGTACAGATGGGTTTTGAAAATCTCCAGAGCAGCAGACTCCACAACAGACTTTGGGTAGCCTGTTCCAGGGCTCCATCACCCTCACAGGAAAGAAGTTTCTCCTCATGGGGATGTTCAAGTTTATCCCCATTACTCCTAGTCCTACTACTGTGCTCCACAGAAAAGAGACTGGTCCCTTTCTCTTGACACCCACCCCTCATATTTACAGACATTAATAAGGATATCTCTCAGCCTTCTCTTCTCCGGACTAATCACCCCCAGTTCTCTCACCCTTTCGTCACAGGGGAGATGTTCTAGTCCCTTAATCATCCTCATAGCTCTGCAACGAGCAGCCTTCTGAGCCTCACTGGTGCATAGAGACCAGCCAGGTTAGGAGGACAGTTTCATCCCAACCTGTTGTACAAAGCACTGCTACACCCAAATTTCTCATGCTCCCAGCACTTTCCATCTGGAAAGGGAATGGTGGCAAACAATAGGGATGTCAGTGGCCTAATTAACTTGGTGAGACAAGTGCAGACAGACAAAGGGGAAGAGACTCCATGAAAGCAGAGTTGCTGCACGCACCACAAGAAACTGCTGCCTTTACAGTTGGAAATACAAGGTTTTGTCTGCAACTGTCCCTTCTGTGGAGAAGACACTGGGGCAATGTGGGAACAGCCCCAGTGACAGATAGAAGGTGGCACTTATGGCCATGCTGGTTGTCCAGAGAGGTGGTGGAGGTCTCATCCCTTGCGACATTCAAGGTCAGACTGGATGACACTCTGAGCAACCTGATCTAGTTGAAGATGTCTCTTTTTGTTTCAAGGATGTTAGACTAAATGAACTTTAAAGATCCCTTCCAATCGAGTGCCTTCAATGATTCCAAGTCTGTTATGTACCAAGAAGGTAGAGAGGAGCCACTCTGAGAGGCTGTTTGACCCCACCATCGCTGAGATGGCAGGAGAAGCATCCAACCAGCCCATCAGCACAGCCACCCCATGAAAGCACCCACAACACAAGCACCAGGACAAAGTCCGTTGAGTTTTTTTATTTCACAAGCAATTAACCAGGCAGCCTCCCTTGAGCTTCTTCTGTTGTTTCCTGGGCACATCCCTGAAATTACCCTCAGCGCTAATGAAGCCAATTATCAATGGCAGACATGGTCTCTCTCTAATTATTTTCCCTGGAAAGGTCACCCAAAGCAGCACATTGTGAAACCCAGCTAATTGCATTGTCTGCTCACAGCAGAGCCGGCTCCTGCAGGGCTCTGCTGGGCTCAGGGGGAGGCTCATGTGCCATTGCCCAACAATTGGAGCCTCCAGCTGGGGGAAAAAGTGCTGCAAGAGAGGAACCCACTGCCATTGTCTCCTCATCACCAGTACTGCTCACAGATAGGGGCTCTGACTGCTGGCTATCCCCTGCCTTTCAGATGTGGCCAGTCAGCACAGCAGCCAAGGCAGGAGATGAGGTGAACGTGCAAGTTATCTGGGTGTCAGAAGACAAGGGCTGGATGCTCCTCTCTGGAAATTGTTTTCTTTTCATATAGCCTTGGGGATGTTGTTTTTTTTTTTTTTTTTTTTTCGAGAAAAGACAGAGAGGAAGAATTTCAGTTGGAAAAGACATAGAGAAGGATGTGGTTGGAAGTACCACTTGTAGAAGAACCCAAAGAGGAGGATGATGCCCCACTTCTAAAACAGAGGGGCTAGAGGGGAGGAGGTCAGACAACCTGGTACCATTAAATATTCTGTAGAAAAAAAACCCTGGTCAGTCCAAATCAAGGGAACAGCACAGAGCAGGGCACTAACAGCACATTTTGGACTGTTTCTATTCAAACAAAACATTTCTGATACTAAAAACCAGGCATGTTCCCACAGAGTTTATGCAGGTACAGAGTCCCCACTCTGTACATTTTATGATGAACTTGCCCTGCTTTACCTCTGTGATTACCGAAGCATCCCTGAGAAGCTGTCACACACCAAGTGTTTGCACTCAACAGCCCACAGGGCACCACTTGCTCACAGTTTCATACCATGAAAGGATAGCGCGATGTATCGTGCCCTGTCTTCACCACCTGCATCCCAAAGAAAATCCATCTCCAGTGCAAGACTCCACCTGCTTTGGCATCAGCAACCAAAGGATCCAGGCAGCTCAGTGGGTGTCAGATGGGCTGTGCAGACTGTGTCCCCCTCCTCTCCCCAGCATGGCTCTGGGCACAGTGTGCCCCAGCGTGACACAGCCCCTAATCACATTCACATGTCAGGTCACACTAGGCAGGAGTCTGTGTGTGTGACCACATTAAAGAAGGGAATTTTTTCCTTTGGGATTTCTTTGTTGACTTTAATAAAGGCTCCCTCTAGGCTTTCATGCTTCAAAGGAAAAGGGGAGAGGGACCATCTTCACACATCCTAATTAATGGCATTGAATAATTGTTCTTGCATGCTGCTTTGGTTCTGCATCTATTGCCCAGCTCAAAGGAAGCAAGACCTTTCTGAAAGGGCTCAGAGAACATTGGGACTGTCCAGCCTCACTAAACCTCAGAAAGCTACATTGCAGAGGTGGATACGCCAAAAAGACTCCCTTGCAATCCTCTATGGACATGGCACAGACAGGCACACATCAGGGTATGGGTAACCACAACTTCTGTACAGGTCCTTTCTTAGGTTGGAGGATGGAGTTACTTTGGTGGGCTCTCCTCTGTCCTATAAACAAGTGCTCTACTCTGAAGGTGTTGTCGCTCTGTTTAAAGAGCCTTTGGGAGGTTAGCAAAGGAACACATCAGTCAGTGTGCTGGCATTATATTCCCCACACCTCTGAGACATGGGGCATTGTAAGCACATCCATGAAATCAGGATCCTATATCCTACAGCTCTGTCCAGGAAGGGTCAGGGAGCATCAAGACCTTATGGGAAGCCAGTGAAACATAGGACATAGAATTATTAAGGCTGGAAAAGACCTCCAGGATCATCAAATCCAACCTTAATCACATCTCCCTAACCCATAGACCATGGCCTCAAGTACTCTAGCTACTAGCTTTTTAAACACCTCCAGGGATGGTGACTCCACCACCTCCCTGGGCAGCCTGTTCCAGTGCCCAAGTGCTCTCTCAGGAAAGAACTTCTTCCCAAGATCCAATCTAAACCTCCCCTGATGCAACTTGAGGCCATCTCCCCTTATCCTATCATTAGTAATTTGTGAGAGAAGACCAGCACCAGCCATGCCACAACCTAAATTTAGGTAGCTGTAGAGAGCAATAAGGTCTCCTCTTAGCCTCCTCTTCTCCAGACTAAGTAATCCCAGCTCCCTCAGCCACTCTCCATAGGGCCTGTTTTCCAGATCTCTACCTGGCCTCATTGCCCTTCTCTGGACCAGCACTTCAATGTCAGTCATACCCTTGCTGTTTTCAAGTGACACTTGGAGCTTTCAGTAAAAACCAGAATTTCCCCAAGCTCTGTGGCCACTGGAAAAAAAAATTAACATTTTCTCATCTGCATTTGTATTGACAGTGCAACAGAAGCCCTGCTTTTGGTGTTCCTCATGAAGTCCCTGTTGTCGGCGAAGAATGCAGTCTCACCGTACGTACCGTGTGCACACCAGGGCTTCTGCCATCTCACACCATTTCTCATTTCAGGGTAAGATACAGACATAATGCACTGAACTAGGTCCTACTGATCACAGCATTGATTTCTCTTACCCATACATGTCTAGGAGCTTGCACCTGAGACAGGCACCTCAGGTTTATCCTACATTACTTTGCTCAAAATCTGGCTAACTTTCAAAGAATGAGTTCTGACCACAAAGAGAAGACGACTTCTGGAAACCCATCATGGGTTTCTAAGTTATTTGCCTAATGTTATGACGGTGCATTCCCATGCAGGACTACAGTGTTCACCTCCATAACAACACAATACCTTCACCCTTGTAACAATCTGCTCTCAAGAGTCTGACCCATCCCACATCCATTTTCCCTTAGCAAGTTGATCTGTGCAGGACAGCTCAGAGCCCATCCTGAGTAGGCTGCTATCAGTCACCAGACTTTGTTTGCCTGGAAACACTATGCTGAGTATTTGAGCTCCATCCAAGAATACCAGAGGTCCCAGAATCATTCCCAAAGTATTCAGGCAGGAAAAGATTGCAGTACATTTAAGTTTTTAAGGGCACCTCAGGCACTCTTTCTGTGTCTGGCCTATAAAGATGGTAAGCAAAGGAGTAAGGAAAGTAAAGAAGGTAAGGAAGGGACCTTGAAAGATCATCTAGTCCAAAACCCCCGCCACAGCAGGATCACCTAGACCAAGTCACACAGGAACATATCCAGGTGGGTTTTAAACTTCTCCAGAGAAGGAGACTCCACAACCTCCCTGGGCAGCCTGTTCCAATGCTCCCTTACCCTCACTGTGAAGAAGTTCCTTCTGATATTTATATGGAACCTCCTGTGTTCCAGCTTGCACAAAAACAAACAAGGAGGGTTCAAAACCACTTATAATGTCACAGGCAAAATTAAAGATTGGCTCCATTTGGGGAAAAAAAACGAGACACATTCAATTCACACACCATAAAAACCCCAACACAAAGACATGCAGAGACTAATCAGTTGTTCTTATGTAACAGGACCAAGCTGCTGCCTCTACCCCTTCAGGGGAAAAAAACTCCAGCAGTTAATTTCCTTGTGGAAATGGGATGCCCATGCATTGGTTCCTCAGTGCCAACAGTTTCTTTCAAGGACAGCTGCCAGCTCCCTCCATTTCAACAAACAGTGGATCACAGGCCAAGCCTTTCCTCCACTGATCTCTGAGGTTCCAAACTCCCACTCTCTCCCCATCCAGCACTTTCCAAAGGGCAAGTAGGCTGCTGTTCCCAGCTCCAGCAACACATGCTTGTTCTCTTAAAAAGACCAAACAAGACCAAGTCCCAACAAGAACCAGGAAACAAGAAGCCCCAAACTAGTCATACCAGGTTTTTTTTCTCTTTGCACTCCAAAAAACCAGCTTGTTTGCAGAGGTGCTCACTCAGCTTGGAATTCCAAACTGCTTTTCACAAGTGGCCATAATAACAACCCAGTCCTTCAGGCTAAGACCCGTCAAATTCAAACTACAACAGGAAGATACAGGGAAACTGCCATGAAAACACTGGGCTTAAGCTCATGCCTGTTCCAGTCGTGGGCAAACAAATGCTACATTTGTTAACCAACATGAAACGCAAAGTCTATAGGAACCACATCTTCACCATCCATTCCATGTGCTCCATTGGCTTGATGTAATTAGATAACATAGACAGACAGTCTGAAATCTGGGTTAAACAGTCGAACCGCGTTATTTTTTCTTTTGGCATTGCAGCGTGTGCAAGAAATTCTCACAGGGTGGAACATCTGGGATGCATTATTCATTCAGAGTGAAAGATGCTCTTGTGCTTGTGGAGAAACCAAGCATGCTTCTTACAAGCATCTGAGACAAAGCAGAGTGACAATTAACAGCATGGCAGCTTTCTTTTAAAGGATATTCTGCCTCGTATAAAATAAAACCTTTATCAGCTTAGCTGACAGTACAGGTTTCCAAGAAGCCATTTCTCTAGCCCAGCAAGAGACGTGAAAGAGAACTTTTAAGTAGCACATCAGCATCTGTACATGCTGCAGTGGGAATTCCTACGTACAGTAGCAAGATGTAGCTCTTGTCAGACGGAGAACATGGTAGGAATCAATGCTATGACTTCTAGCTACACACAGATAATACTTTTCACCCAACAGCCTACTCATAAAACCAGTGCAGAAATACTGTGCGGGTCAGCCAGAAATCTGTGAAAGGATGTCAAGATACGATGAGCTTAAGCAGTAAACAAAAGAAAAGGTTTTCTATTCTTTAGTGGAAGGTGGTTCAGACTCTCACACAGTTCATGGGAGCCCTGGATTTGGTCCAGCCTTTCTTGGAGAGGCTTTTAGCTTAGATCTCCTGGCTCTGGTACCCCAGCCCAGCTTTCAGATACTTTTTTCTCTAAGATACCACATCTTCCAACACTCAACACAACACTAGTCTGTGTCCCACGTGTAGCCTGTTTCTTTCCTGTAAGAACTCTGCACGGAAAGTTCCATGAAAAGGGGAACACGGAACTCAAAAGATAATCAAGATAACTTCTCGTAAGGGCAGATAGCAACAAGAGGAGTCATGAGAAGCTGCATCTAGCAAGTGCTGCAAAGGAACAGGAGAACTTGATGAATGACTTAAGGGAAGCATAAAACAGAGACGAGACCAAAAGATGGCTCAGGCACGGCAGCCAGGTGATGCTGGTCTATCACGCAACTAATAACCACACTAGGTCACCTGAATCATAGAATGGTTTAGGCTGGAAAGGACCCTGAAGATCATCTAGTTCCAATTCCCTGCTGTGGGCAGTGACACTTCTCTCCTACTAGATCAGGCTTCCCAGAGCCCCACTCAACCTTGAACACTTCCAGGGATGGGGTATTCACAACCTCCTTGAATAACCTGCTCCAGTGCCTCAGCACCCTCATAGTGAAGAACATTTTCCTAATATCCAATCTAAATCCACTCTCTTTTAGTTTTAGGCAATTGCCCCTTGTCCTGTCAATAGAGTCCCTACTACAAAACCCTTCTGCAGCTTTCCTGTAGCCCTTTCATACACTGGAAGGCTGCTGTTAGGTCACCCGGAGTCTTATCTTCTCTAAGCTGAACAACCCTAGCGCTCTCAGCCTGTCTTCATAGCAGAGGTGCTCCAGCCCTCTGATAATCTCTTCTGGACCCGTCCCAGAAGATCCATGTTCCAGATGAAAGAAGAGAAGGGCAGACAGGGAACATGAACTACAAGGTCAGTGAAGGAAAAGGACTCAGGAAAACAAAGCAAAGATCCTTCTTGTGCTCTTAGCTGATGAAACCTCTATCTCTTGCACCTATCAGACAAATCCTGAATCAGCACCTTTCCCAAACTGCAGGTGTCTCTTCAAGTGCAGATGTGCAGGGATCTTAATATACATCGGCGACATTACATCTACCCCAAACCCACCAGGTCAGCCATATTTTTTAACTCTTTAGGGAGCTACCTTTGCTTGGCCAATAAATTCAAGCAATTGAATCACAGAATCATAGAATCATTAGGGATTGGAAGGGACTTTGAAAGATCATCTGGTCCAATACCCCTGAAACAGCAGGATCACCTAGACCAAGTCACACAGGAACATGTCCAGTCGGGTCTTGAACATCTCCAGTGAAGGAGACTCTACAATCTCCCTGGGCAGCCTGTTCCAGTGCTCCATCACCCTCACTGTGAAGAAGTTCCTTCTCACATTCATATGGAACCTCCTGTGTTCCAGCTTACAACCATTGCCCCTCTATCACTATTCTATCTATTCTATCACTAGATGACACTAAGAAGAGCCTGGCTCCATCCTCCTGACACCCACCCTTCACATATTTATAGATATTAATGAGGCCACCCCTCAGTCTCCTCTTCTCCAAGATAAAGAGACCCAGCTCCCACAGCCTCTCCTCATAAGGGAGG
>VXBP01002931.1:433261-538757 GCA_013400115.1 Rhinopomastus cyanomelas | reverse complement strand
CTCAGTTTGGCTACCAGAATGCTGTGGGAGACTGTGTCAAATGGCTTACTGAAGTTGAGATAGATCACATCCACCACTGTGCCATTATCTAGCCACCTGGTCATGTCCTCAGAAAAGGCTATCAGGTTGGTCAAGCATGACTTTCCCTTTGTAAAGCCATGCTGACTGCCCCTAATGACCCTCCTGTCCCTGATGTGCCTACAGACAGCGTCCAGGACAAATTGTTCCATCACTTTTCCTGGGATGGAGGTGAGGCTGACTGGTCTCTAGTTGCCTGGGTCTTCCTTCTTTCGTTTTTTGAAGATTGGCGTAACATCTGCTATCCTCCAGTCTTTAGGTACCTTTCCTGATCCCCATGACTTAGCAAAGATGATGGAGAGTGGCTTAGCAATGACTTCCACCATCTACCCACTCTTCCAGAAATGAGAAAATAGCTTCTAATAAGACACAGAACAATCTCGTGTTGAAAAGCCCACTCATTTTACCATGCTAACAGAAAAGCCACTTCACATTCAGACAGAACGAACATGTAAGTATCAGTTTGCTGACCACAATGGTAGAGAAGTGCTTCTACTCTATGCCTACATCAATTATTTTCTTCTGTTTAAATCCATAACTAATTACCCTTGGAAGCAAAACAATTAACACTCAGCTGAGTACAGGCATCTCTTTGACAGTAATCAAGAACCCATCCAGCTTGAAAATCACAGCAATTATCAATGAAGTAGAGGGTTCTATGGCCCAAAGTCCCATGGCAAAAAGTACAGTGCTCTGTGATCCTATGACTTAGAGAGATAAAGAAGAGAAGCATCCAAACCGTGGGCAAAAACACAACACAACTTTCAAGAGACATTAATGAGAACTAGGGAAGTAGTAGGAATTAGCATTTGTCCCAAAAGTCTCCTCTCCAATTTTCAGGAAAAATTCAGCAAAAATATATGGGGTGAAAATGGTAGGGTTTTTTGTGGAAACCAGGTTTTGCCTTCTGAAGGTAAATGAGGTATAAAACTTTGTATCACCATCATTAAAATTCCTTTGGGATTGCTTTTTCCTGTGCTAACATTGTCCAAATCCATTAAAACGGCTTCTCAACACAACCTGATTGATCAAATCCCTAAGCTGATCCCTGAAGTGAAACTGATTCCTATGCGGAGCTTTGTTACACCCATATGCACAGAAAAGAGGCTCCTTGGAATCATAGAACAGTTTAGGCAGGAAAAGACCTCCAAGATCATTGAGTCCAACCATTAAACTAAATATATGAAGCCCAGCACTAAACCATATCTTTAAGTTCCATATCTATAGGACTTAGATGCATCCAGGAACTTCTTGGCTTTGGGGGTTTTTGGACAGGAAGGGTCTGCCTGCAGCCCAACTAATTTTGAATACCCAGTTCCACAAGTACCGAGCAACTTAATTCAGTCTGCAGCTTTTCATCCCTGGGAGAACACTTCTGTCATTCTGCTGTGATTCAGGTAATCTGAGGAAAAGCAAAACAATCCTACCGATAAATACACAAAAGAGATAAATTCAACCCAAGTACAGATGCCAATGTATAAATTTCATCCCCAAAGGTCTTTACCACATCAAGTCCCTGCAAGAGCAGAGGAGCACCAGAAATTTCTATTACTGACATTTTAACTTAGTCCTTCTGGTGGAGGCCCAGTGGAATGGAAATTACATGCGTTGCTAAGAAAATTATCAGAGAGGCCCATGGGAGTTGCTTTAATGCTTCTTTACGCTCTGCATCTCAGTGCAAGAATTTTGAGACAAAGATGCAACATTAAGAAGTGACCTCATCTAGAGTCTTGCATCCATCTCTGCAGCCCCCAACACAAGAAGGATAAGGCTCTGTTGGAGTGGGTCCAGAGGAGGGCACAGAAATTGTCAGAGAGTTGGAGCACCTCTCTGATGGAGTCAGGCTGAGCAAGTTATGGTTGTTCAGCCTCAAGAGAAGGTTCTGGGGGAACCTTACAGTGACATTCTAATCCCTGGGGCCGCTCAGAAGGCTGGGGAAGACTGCTCACAAGGGCAGAGAACAACAGGATGATGAGTCATGGTTTGAAGCTGGAAAACAGTAGATTTAGGCTGGACCTGAGGAAAAAGCTCTTTAATCTGGGCTGGGAAGATCCCTGGAACAGGCTGCCTTCTTTAGGTGGAGGCCCCATCCCTGAACAAATCCAAGTCAGGCTTGACAAGGCTCTGGGCAATCTATTCTGTTCTAGTTAGAGATGTCCCTGCTTGTTGCACAGGGGTTGGACTAGATGATCTTCAGAGATCCCTTCCAACCCTGTGACAGCATGATTCAATGTGTGTGTATATATAGAAATACACACTCTCATCTTCAAAGACCAAGTCAGATCACAGTGGATTCTTACATCTGACAAGCAACCACGTGAAGTTGAAAAAAGAAGAGGCATTTGGTTAAGACAATCCATTAAGGCTTGGCATGGGTATCATGAAAACCTGAGAAGCTACTGAGACTTTGAAAGAGAAACCATTGCTGCCTGTCAGAGAGAGCAGCAACTCTGCAGGCTCACATGCTGTTCTGCAAAGTCAGGAGGCAGCAGGACAATGAAGACAACCACTTTGCCTTCAACAGCTCTTCTCCATGCTTTCTCTTGCTTGACTAGTGGCCAAAATCTACATGAGCCACAGAGGAATGGTATGCTCCACACGATATCTGGCTTCTGACAGCATGGCAAGTGATGGCCTGAGACCAGAGTGCATTAAAACAAAAGATTCAGTTTATAAACAGAACTGATTTTCCATAACTCTACATAAGCAATGACTTCTCTGCACTTCAAGGAGACTTACAGGGTTGCTTCCTGATGCTTCCAACTTTCATCCCAAGTGTACTCCAGTAACCATAAAGCAGCTACATACCTCAGATCTTTCTAGGTAAAAAGTTATTCAGGAGGATACAGAAGGCCTTCTGCTCTTTATAAAGAAAAGAGCTAAGAGACATGAGTTGTTCAAGTTAGGTATCCAAGTTTGCAGTCAAACCCTTCACTAGAGTGAAGGATAATTCCAAGATATGTCTCTCAGTAAGAGACATTTTATCTTACTTGTCAATTTGTACGTGTTTCAACAGCCTTCTGCCACATTTGAGCACTTCTAGAACTTCAGGTTTAAACAAATTCAGGGTGCCACTGGGAAAACTAGAGCTAATGTAGAAGCAGCAAAGTTTGTTTGTCTCCAAAAATCACTCCTGAGACTGTGAGCAGATGCAGAGATATCTTTGGAAACACTGAGTAGGGAGGCGAGAATGGAGGGAGGTTGGTGAGAAGGTGGGTTTATTTCCATTTCTTTGTGCACGCACCAGGGATTCCTTCTGTGCAAGTCCTTACTGGGCAGACACAGACCTGAGACAGAAATAGCTGCACCCAATCCCTCCTGGGTCACAGAATAATAGAAAGTCAGGGGTTGGAAGGCATCTCAAAACAGAGCCAAACCCCAGTCTGCCAGGCTGTCTATCGGGAAGGCACACCGCAGTCCAGCAGAGCAGCACATGGCAGCTCAGATTTACTCCAACTCTGTGCACTAAGAAGGCAGGACTGGTGTCCAAATTCCTTCAGAAGCTAGAACAGGCACCAGACCAAACAGCTTTGTTAAACAGCATCACCAAGCCCAGCATCCATCCCCACTTCCTGCCTGGGCACCCAGAGCAGCTCTGTGGGGACTCCCAGGGTATCCAGCTTTGCTGGATCTCCACCTTGGTGAATGAAAACTCAAAGAAAAGATGAACTTGGCTTTTGTCTTCTAAATAGACCTTTGATTACTTTGCTCTGCTCTAATTGCACGAGTGAGTTCTTTCTTGTCCCATAGCTATGGTTCATTTCCCTCCTGCAGATGACAAGACTTCCCTCCTGGGAAGTTCAAAGGGAGTGAAGCCACTCTTGCCACAAGACTGGTTGAACACAGGTGGTGCACAAATGTACAGGCAAAAAGAAAGAAGTACAGAGACAAGGAGAGAGCAAGGGAGAGAGAAGAAAGGAGCAGAAACCAGAAGAGGGGCAGACTATGGAGGAAGGAAACCCCTGGATTGAGGAAGAAAGAAAAGAACAAGATAAATAGAGGGTTGTGGCAGCACGTGATGACAGGCACTGGGATGAGCAGACAGATACAAGACACAGCAACAGTTGTGAACTAAAAGTTTACAAAGGCTCATTTATCTCCTGCACTCCCACTTCACAGTATTTGAACTCAGGAAGAGAGAAAACACAGACACAGACTCTGTGTCTGCTCAGCCTGACCAGGATATCCTTTAGGAACCAGCCAAAACCCAAATGCTCTGCAATGTGTGACCAATGGCCATGCCAAAGAATAAACCCCAGGGGAGTCACCCATTTCCCAGCACTGTTGGCTCAGAAGGAGGCTCCCTGCTCTCTAGGATGCTGCACGTCGGTACCAGAGCACATGCAGCATGAACAAGGCATTAGCTTTGTCAACCGGACAAGCTCTCACTCCTAGTTGGAGAGCAAACATAATTTTACTCTATTCAGGTTTGTATTAACAAATTACCTGGGGTGACACCTTCTTCTTTTCCAGTTCTGGGATCCCTAGTTCAAATGAGACAGGGATCTCCAGAGAGAGTCCAACAGAGAGCTACAAGGATGAAGAAGGGACAAGAACATCTCCCCTGTGAGGAAATGCTGAGAACCAGAGCTGTTTAGTTGAGAAGAGAAGGCTGAGAGAGATCCTTATTAATGTCTGTAAATATCCGAGGGGTGGGCAACAAGACAAAAAGACCAGCCACTTTTCTGTGGGTCAAAATAATAGGACAAGGAATACCAGGGTTAAACTTGAGCACAGAAGATTCCACCTCAACATGAGGAGAAACTTCTTTCCTGTGAGGGTGACAGAGTCCTGGCACAGGCTGCCCAGAGAGGTTGGGAAGTCTCCTTCTCTGGAGACTTTCAACACCCCTTGGATGCAGCCCTGTGTGGCTTCACCTAGTGACAGGATGAGAGGGTAGGGCATGAAGCTGCCAGGAGAGGGTTAGGTTGGATGTTAGGAAGCCCTTCCTCACAGAAAGGATGATCAGACCCTGGAATGGACTGCCCAGGGCAGTGGTGGAGGTCCAATCCCTGGAGGTGTTGAAGGGCAGCCTGGCTGTGGCCCTTAGTGCCCTGGTCTGGCCACTGTGGTGATGTTAGGTGATGGGCTGGGCTGGATGAGCTCAGAGGGCTTTTCCAGCCTCAATCATTCTGTGAATCTGTGGATTTGTCAAGCTGTTTGATAACTTCATACTCAAGGAGGTTTCTTTTCTCATTACAGAAATATCCCGGTTTCCAGTAAGAAGTGTTGCAGGCATTGGAATTCCTTACATACTGGATTCTGCGCAGCGGAAAGCAGAGGAGTTTATCACAAAGGAAAAAAAGCCATAGATGGATGGTAGTTCCTCTGGGTGTCCCCTTCCTTTCTCCCACCCTTTAGAATGTTGTGGCTGTGCCCATGCAACATGGACAAGCTGGATCTGATCTTCCCCCAGGCTCCCAGCTGCCAAGCAAACACTCAGTGGCAGCACAATGCTATTCTTCCGTGGCTGGTGCTCTGCGGGGAGATGGGATCCGATTTACCCCAGAAGCTCTGTCGTTGTGTTTCAGCTCTACAGGGACACTCCTTAATCTGCACAAGGAATCCAAAGGCCTTGAAACAATGAGAGCAAAGGAAATCATTGTTTTCAGACATGCATTGAAATATCATTGTGTAATTAACAGAGGGGGAACGCGATGGCCAAACTCAGACTTCCCTGTGTTAGTTTCTCAGAGGCAGGTCGCCCAGTCCTTTCTGTGTATAGGAGAATCAGATTTGTAAAAGCTTCCTCACCCACGTGGAGGAGCGATGGCACCTGGGTCCAGGGCCATTGAAGACCTCACCTCCGCCAGGGTAATGTAGTCAGGGAATTTGCAGGGTTTGGACAGGAAGAGCACGATGCGCATGGCCATATTTGTACCCTCTTCCCCACCCCAGAAATCTCTGGGGAAAAATGTCTGCTGAAAAAAGGTAGTAAGAAGGTCAAAATACAGACGCTGTGTCAGTTTATACAGTGGCCAGCACTTGCTTTTGGCTTGCTGGGCCTTGAAGACTCAGGGCTATGATGTTGACAGCATGCAGGGAAGTGGAGCACCTGCTGGATGCTCAAATTCAGTGAGGGTTGGATGTTTGAGATCCTCCAGCTGCTGCTGTTAGTCCTAGCTGACGTGTCCGTCCTATGCAAGAGGAAAGGAGGTGTGCACATGCCATTAGTTCTCCCAGACTCATCACCCAGCACACACACTGGCAGCAGCAAGGGGCCAAAGCACCACTGTACCCTCAGCAGTGCTGCTAGTGGAGAGTTCCAGAAAGTGTCCCTGGGGGCATATGATTTGGATTGTAAGTGTGGCTTGGAATAAGAAGTCCTGGTCTTCTACACTTTGTGCCCTTTGGCTCTCACTACTCTGAGGGCACAGGCCTTGAGAACAGGATTCCTTACAGGTACAAGTGAAAACTACATTTCATCAGCTAACAGGTCCAAGACCTGACCAGAACTACTCAAAGCAACCCTTCAAACACATGTAGCATGGACATCAAGTTCTTAGCAAGCCCTCTCCATATCCATTTCTACGGCACTGTGGTAATCACTCATGCAGATACCATCTCAACAGCAACAAGGCTGCTCTGTGTACCCTCTGTTAGCCCTCCTAGAGTACCACATCCAGCTAAGCCAGTACGTAACAACCCTGCCATCAGTGCCTGCCACAGGGCAGGACAGAACTATGACTGATGACAACTGTAGCTACAGGGCTATTTTTAAGGGCGCTGCATTTCACGTTCCAAGGGGAAACATTGGTTCTGCAGGGAACCAGCAATTCTGAGGTTAGTGCAGCCCTGTTTTGCAGAAGTAAATCCATGTGCAGCCCATTACCACTGAGGGAAGAGAGAGCACAGTCCCTGCACCATGGTATATCTCATTTCAGAGATCTATGATAGCCCTCAGCAGCCTCTTGGACAGGGGATAGACACCGGAACGCACGGCTTTGTAAAGAGCACTCGCATAACCCACAGCCAATCCCCATGTTCTGACACACATCACCAGTCTACCCGAACTACTGCCTTCTTACAGCGCCAGCACAACCCCTGCTAGGGAACAGACAGGGTCCATGACTTGCAGGATCCACCACCAGCTATAGAAATTTGGATCAAACAAGAGATTTAGGGTCCTTATGGAGACATAAAACTCAATACAGACTGGGCAGTGACTGGCTGCAGAGTAGCCCTGAGGAGAGGGACTTGGGGCTGCTTGTGGACAAAAGGCTCAACATGAGCCAGCAGTACACACTTGCAGCCCAGAAGGCAAACCTGATCCTGGGCTGCATCAGGAGAAGTGTGGCCAGCAGGTCGAGGGAGGTGATTCTCCCCCTCTACTCCGCCCTGGTGAGGCCCCACCTGGAGCACTGTGTCCTGTTCTGGAGCCCTTATTACAAGAAGGATGTGGACATGCTCAAGCAAGTGCAGAGGAGGGCCACGAGGATGATCAAAGGGCTGGAGCACCTCTTCTGTGAGGCCAGACTGAGAGAGCTGGGGCTGTTCAGTCTGGAGAAGAGGAGGCTCCCAGGTGACCTTATTGTGCCCTTCCAGTATCTGAAGGGGGCCTACAAAAAGGCCAGGGAGGGATCTTTTAGGATGTCAGGTAGTGACAGGACTAAGGGGAATGGAGCAAAGCTGGAGATGGGTAGATTTAGAGTGGATGTGAGGAGGAAGTTCTTCACTGTGAGAGTGGCGAGAGCCTGGAATGGGTTGCCCAGGAAGGACCTCATCCTTGGAGGTGTTTAAGGCTGGGCTGGATGAGGCTCTGGTCAGCCTGATCTAGGATGGGGTGTCCCTGCCCATGGTAGGGGAGTTGGAACTGGATGATCCTGTGGTCCCTTCTAACCCTGACTGACTGTATGACTTGGTCTAGATGATCCTGCTGTGGCAGGGGGATTGGACTCGATGATCTTTCGAGGTCCCTTCCAATCCCTAATGATTCTATGATTCAACTGTTGGGGGAGGGGGGAAACATCATGTCAGGTGGGGCTCTGATTCTCTCCTCTCTTCATGGCTTCAGCAACACAAAGTCACTCTCTCTGTTTCCATAAGGGGGTCTTGCAGGGCTCTGGCATCAGAGATCAGGAGCCCTTTTGAAAGAAGGAACCAGCAGTTTGACCTGTACTCTGCTGAGAGACCTTTTGTCCCTCTGCAAAGCAATTCCCTGCACCTAGGCCCCACAGCCGGTGGAGGGAAACGCCACAGGAAGCAGGGATTTATTCTGCTGCTGACAATCAAGAGCAGCAGTGTCCTCTGGTGCCTTCATTGTCCAAAGGTGTTTGAGTGGAAAGCTCCCACACAATAGCGACTTTCCAGCCATGCCTGCTGAAAAAGCCCTTTGGTGCTCACCAGCTCTGCCAGTAATGCGAGACCTCAGGTGTCCAGGCTTCTCTTCCAACCAAATGCATTCATTTAGCAGCCAACTCCCATTGCTCCTTGTAGTTACAAGAAAGGCCCCAACACAAAGGCTCAGTGGCAGTGTGCTCCTCAGCCATTCAACGCCACCGAAGCAGGTGTTCCGAGGTCTGCATTCCCACTCCAGTCTGAAGAGGCTGGAGTGAGACACTGCCTTTTGAAAGGTCTGCTGGCACAGAGAGAGGCAGGCGGCACGTCGTCTCTCTGCAGGCTGGGGGCAGGCAAAGTACTCAGCTAATTCAGAGCATGAGCTGGCTGAGTGCTGAGAGATGCATTCCCATGGAAATTTCTGCAAATATGGGAATCCATCTAGCTGAGTGGGTTTTACACCTTTTTGGTTTTAATGGGCTTTGTGTAGGTGCTTGGGGAGTGCACACCTTTCACTGGGAACTTTTACCTGCTCAGTTTATTAGCAAACAGGCATTGGCCACAGAAATTGCTGACTGGCAGTAGAGCAAGTGCAGAGGAGGGCAGTGAAGCTGGTAAAGGGCCTGAAGAAAAAATCTTACGAAAAGCATTTGAAGGAGCTGGGGCTGGTTAGTTTGAAGAAGAGGAGGCTGAGGGGAGATCTTATGACCTGAAGGAACACTGTACAGAGGTGGATGCTGGTCTCTTCTCATAGGTCATTAGTGACAGATCAAGAGGGAAGTGCCTCAGGCTGCACCTGGGAGGTTAGGCTGGACATCAGGTAACATTTTCTCACAGAAAGAGTGGTTAAACATTGGAGAAGGCTGCCCAGGGATGGTGTTTAAAGATTGTTTAGATGTGGTGCTTAGAGATCTATTCTATTCTAATAGATCTAATATCCTTGGCTGGATAGGATTATTGGTTGCACTTGATGATCCCAAGGGTCTCTTCCAACCTGAAAGATTCAATGATACCATGAAACACCTAGGTCCATGGCCAATGGGAAGCACCCAAGCACCCACCCTGTCAGCATCCCACTGTGCACTGACAAGACTGTGCTGGGCTGGCACAGGTAATCTATGGCCACTCAGTCTGAAAATCCTCAGCTGAATTTAGAAAATCACTCTATTAGCTGGGGGGAAAAAACCAAATTGACCACCTTGCAAAGGAAAGTACTAACGTTTGTCACATCAGGAACAAACTGCAGCTTGAAATCATCCAAGCACAGCTCAGGATGCTGGTGTGATCTCCAGTTTGCCCTTATAAATGATTTTAATTGGTACTTTTTGTACAGAGGTGTTAAAAGAAAGGCTGACGGGGAGATGTGTGCTGGCACAGCCCCAAAGCTCAGCTCTTCCAGGCCTCAGCCTGCTCTTGGGTGCTGCACTGAGTGCTTGGGGTAACTGGGGCTGAAGCTCTGAGCTTGTGTGTGAACATGATACTGAGCTGCTTGCTCTGTGATGGTTCACTGAAAACATGTCCTGGCCACATGGCAACCATGAGTGGGAATTCCTGTATCTCTTTCTTTAAATAAAGAAAACTCTGTTCCTACAGAAA
The DNA here is from genome assembly GCA_013400115.1 of Rhinopomastus cyanomelas. Lineage (NCBI taxonomy): Eukaryota > Metazoa > Chordata > Aves > Bucerotiformes > Rhinopomastidae > Rhinopomastus > Rhinopomastus cyanomelas. The sequence goes on along the minus strand of VXBP01002931.1, from coordinate 528,806 downwards.
ATTACAATTTCCTCTCCTTTCTCTCATTCATCAGCCAAGTTTCAATTGTAGGGCTGAAGTACTGGTCAACTCAACTGGTTTCTGTGCTGTAGCATCCTCTGGGTGCTCAACAAAGGCTCCTTGTCCTGCTCTTACTACAAGCACAACATCAAGGCAGTGCCCACAGAAGCACTGAGTAAGAACAGTGCAGCCCCACCACCTGAATCAGGGAACAGCAGTGCATTCAGCTCAGAGAGGCCCAGACAAATTTCCCAACATCTCTGGCTACGAGCAGTGCCTTGAGCTGTCAAGCCTGCAAGTCTCAGGGCACAGTGGAGCCCTACTGAAACACACATGTTCTCTCATAGCAACTCCCCCCTTTTTTTAAAATAAAGTTGCTGGTTCTGAAGATGCACCATGGTAATTTCTGGAAAGCTCCAGCCTGTTTGTTCTGCCTAAGTGCTCTTTGCTCAGAGCGAGGCACCAGGGGACTGCGAATAACTCATTCGCCAGCTAAAAATATTCCCACCTCATTATACACTCTAGTGGATTACTCAATAATTACACTGACTAGATCTGAAGGTAATTACCATTTTACTCATCAGGTGTCATTTGTGTTAATAACAAAGTCAGCCACCCTCCACTACCTATCAGCAATGCCCACCGTGGCAGCAGGTCTTCTGCGCTCCTGCCAGCATGCAAAGAAGGTGCTCACAGACACTTCTAAATGCCTCCTCCTCCCACAGAGGTAAAGCTTGTGTATCTCAGCCATGGTCACAGAATCACAGGATTATTGAGGCTGGAAAAGCCCTCTGAGTTCATCCAGCCCAGCCCATCACCTAACATCATCACATTGGCCAGACCAGGGCGCTAAGTGCCACAGCCAATCTGTCCTTTAACACCTCCATGGATGGGGACTCCAACACTGCCCTGGGCAGTCCATTCCAGGGTCTAATCATCCTTTCTGTGAGGAAGGGCTTCCTAACATCCAATCTAACCTTCCCCTGGCAGCTTCAGGCCCTGCCCTCTGATTTAGTTGCTAGTTGCCTGGGAGAAGAGCCTGACCACCATCTGACTGCATCCTCCCTTTTAGACAGCTGTAAAGAGGGAGAAGGTACCCTCCTGAGTCTCCTGTTCTCCAGGCTGAACACCCCAAGCTCCCTCAGCCTCTCCTCATCAGACTTTTCCTTCAGTCTCTTCCCCAGCCTCGGTGCTCTCCCCTGGACCCACTGCAACACCTCAATCTCTTTCTTGAAGTGAGGGGCACAGAACTGCCCCCAGTACCCAAAGTGAGGCCTCACCAGTGCCCAGCACAGGGGAGAATGACATCTCTGGTCCTGCTGGCCACACTACTGTTGATAGAAGCCAGGATGCTACAGGCCTTCTGTGCCACCTGGGCACACTGCTAGCTCATTTTCAGCTGGGTGTCAAGCTCATACAAAACCAGTGTGACTGTCAGGACATGGAGGCTTCTCTCTGCCCAAGCCTTCTGGCTCCAGCACAGGGACATCTGCCAGGGAGGCATGCTGCCTGCAGCAAGCGTTTCACACCACGAGTGATGCCTTCAGCATGACACAGACAGAGCACAGTGGCAGCTCTGAGCCTGTGCAGCAATCACCATCCACACTGGAGTGATGAGGAGCCACCCTACGGCCATCCTTATCGTGAGGTACCAGCAGGACCAGAACACAGGAACTACTTGACTAAGACTTCCCTGCATCCTGAACACCTTTGGGAGCTGCTACTTGAGGCAGTTGGATTTAGGTTAGAAATCAGTTTGGTTTCCCTTACAAACGCTGGCCAGATGAAGCCATTCCTACCTCATACGACTTCACTACCACAGTTACGCTAGAGTACCTCTCTAGAGCAGCTACAGCTGCCCACTGGCTACCAGTAAAACCAGCTGATGGGGAAGGAAACAGCCATGCTGGGGGCTCGACAACACCTCTGCTGGGAATGCTAGTGAAAGGCAGTAACGTTTCTAGCAGTCCCAGCCAGATCAGGAGCAAGGCACCTGACCATGGCCTTAAGCGCCTTGGGCCATTCTTATGCTCAGGGCCCACCAAGGTTTCTCCCACCCTCCCCAGCAGAGCAATCAGTTTAGTGCCTCCTCTTACTTTGGTCTTTCTGTTGTCATTTTGTGTGATTTATAGTCCAACCTCCTTACTGTAAGCCAGGCCATCACTCACTAGACCAGGTTGCCAAGAGCCCCACTCAGCCTGACCTTGGATGACTCCAGGCCTCCGCCACCTCTCTGAGCAGCCTGTTCCAGGGATCCTCCACCCTCAGATTCAAGAGTTTTTTTCTCATGCCCTCTTCCAGCTTAAAATCATGACACCACCCCTCACCCCCACCCNNCCCCCGTCATTCCCTGCTCCTGTGAACAGTCTTCCCCAGCCTTCTGACAGCCCATTTCAGAGATTCGAAGGGCACTATGAGGTCTTCTCCTCTCCAGGCTAAACAAACCCAGCTTCCTCAGCCTGTCCCCAGAGCAGAGGTAGTCCAGCCCCTTGATCATTTTCTGGTTCCTCTGGACCTGCTCCAACAGGTCCTTGTCCCTGTGCTGGGGGCTCCAGAGCTAGATGTGGGACACCAGGTGAGGTCTCAGCAGGGCAGAGCAGAGGGGCAGAATCTCCTCTCTGGCCCCACTGGCCACAAAGCAGAAAGAAGGGAAAATGCCGCTACACTTCCAGTGGAAAATATGCAGGAATGAGAGGTCAGCAATACAATCCCCTCAAGTCCCAAGGACATGTTAAAGGCTTTATTGTTTGCCATCTAACACTAGGGCCTGCTTTGTCTTTTCTCTCTGCATTTAAAGCTGCACTCACATGTGGGGGTTTGTCCAAGTCTGACCACTTACCAAAAGGCATTTTTATTCCCTCCAGAGTAATTTCCAGGAAGAGTAACAAATTTATGTTAACTTGGACAGAACAGGCGGAGTGGTGAACTTTTCAACTAATCTGGAGATAAATGGTAATGTATTAAAAACTTACTGCTGATAAAAAGATAAAGACACAGAAGTTATGATCATTCCACTGTAAAGCACTGCTTATTGAAAAAGACTACTTATTGTGAGGAGTTTCAGCTCTTGCAAATAATCCAACTTTCAACAATAGTCCATTTTTGCAGTGAGCTGAACTGTGTTAGGCTTCTTCCTTCCCAGCCAGGGCATCTTCAAGTCAGCATTAAAATCATAGACTAGTTTCAGCTGGAAGAGACCTTCAAGATCATGAAGTCCAACCTTTTCCTAGCTCTATCAGCACCACTAAACCCTGTCTCCCAACGCAACATCTCAAACACCTCCAGGGATGGGGACTCGACTCCCTCCCTGGGCAGGCTGTTCCAGTGCTTCTCAACCCTTTCAGGAAAGAAATTCCTCCTGACATCCAACCTGAACCTCCCCTGCTGCAGCTTAAGGCCATTTCCCCTGGTCCCATCACGGGCCACTAGGGAGAACAGACTGACTCCCACCTTTCTACACCCTCTTTTCAAGTAGTTGTAGAGAGCAATAAGGTCTCCCCTCAATCTCCTCTTCCCCAGGCTGAACAGCCGTGGCTCCTTCAACTGTTCCAAACCCTTCACTGGCTTGGTAGCTGCCTCTGTTCCCTCTCCAGCCCTTCAATTTCCCTCTTGTAGTGAGGGGCCCAAAACTGAACCAAAGCTGGGTAGAGAGGAATGATAAGCTCCCTGCTCCTGCTGGCAACACTGTTCCTGATATGGGCCAGGAAGCCATCGGTCTTCTTGGCCACCTGGGCACGCTGCTGGCTCATGTTAAGCCAGCCCTCTATTAACACTGCCAGATACTGGCAATCCAAAGCAAGAAATTCCCTTAACAACTGTGGATTCTATGTCATGGAGATATTGAAGGACTAGGTTGGATGTAGATGAGAAAGATGGAAAGAATATTAAAAGTATTTTACCTTCTACTGAATATTTTACACTCTTGTTACCTGTCTGAGATTATTTTTACCTTGCTTTTTCCAGCTATAAATCTGTTTTCAGTAAATAGCATGGGCAAAAGCTATTTCTTGCTCCAAATCTGTTTGGGAAGAACGTTTTGATGTTCTCTGGCCATACAGCAATATTCAGAAACTTGGGCAGGACACATCGACTGATCCTCTTTGGCCAGAGGTCATCCAGCATCAAGGGATCAGACACATGAACCAGATTTTGAGGCTGGTAAAATACAGTAAAAAAAATAAACCCCAAGGAGCTGCAATTCTGCCATTCCAGTCCTATCTGCTGAACCAAGAGCCAGCCTACAGTCTTGCCCCTCAGTCCAAAGCCACCCTTTAACTGGGCACCCCAGTGGTAGGGTAGCTGCAGATCCAGATTTCAAAAGCACACAGAACAGTGGCAAACAATCAGACATGACAAAATAAAATTACTTTGAGCCGTACAGGATGTATATGGAGAGTGAGAGCGTGGCACAGCTACAGCAGGTTCACTGCAGGGAGAGGGAGAAAAGGAAAGCACTGGGGAGAAAAGCACTGGGCAGCAGGAAACACTCAAGTTTACACCCTCTCTACCCCCCCTTCCCTGGTAACTTCTCTACCAATTTCTTCAAATCCCACTTTCTAGTGTAAAACCTGAATTACTGAGAGCATGTACAGGAAATGGAAATAGAACAAGTGGAAGAGCTACCGATTCAGCACCAGTTGCCACCCAAACGCGTCACTACACTCTGCTGCCATCCCTGTGGCAGTAAGCGCTGATTTGCAGCATTTAAGGATGATTGCAGGTTTGAGCTGCACAGGAAAACTGCCAGACCTGAGGTTTATTTTACTTAAAGCAGTTCCCTGTGGGACTGCACAGACACAAAAGTTGTACTTTAACCCAAAACTGAATGACAGGACTGAAGTTGACTGGCTGTCTATGAGAAGAGACCAAGCTCTGAAGTAATTGCTGTCAAATTATCATGAGGAACGTTATCAAGCAGCAAGGCAAAAGCCCTTCCAGAGAGGAAGATGTGATGCTTATGCCCGTGTCTCCTCAGAGCTTAAACCCTGCTGCTGGCTCTGCTCAGGGCTTGGGGGTGGGTTTTTTTCTTCACACAGTGTTATTTGTCAGGGGTAACAGCTTGCTGGCAGTGCCTCCTGTGTGCCCTCTCCAAAATCAAATTACCTGAGAAATCAGGCAGTTGTTTAATGAGGGACTGGAATTCTCAGAGGCATAAGGTGATGGAGCCAGTGGGAACCCCAGCAAGGCACAATAAGTTGAGATCAGGTTAAAATCACAAAACAGTTTCAGCTGGAAGAGACCTTCAAGATCATGAAGTCCAACCTTTTCCTAGCTCTATCAGCACCGCTAAACCCTGTCTCCAAACCCTTCTCTCAAACACCTCCAGGGATGGGGACTCAACCCCCACCCTGGGCAGGCTGTTCCAGTGCTTGACAACCCTTTCAGGAAAGAAATTTCTCCTGACATCCAACCTGAACCTCCCCTGCTGCAGCTTAAGGCCATTTCCCCTGGTCCCATCACGGGCCACTAGGGAGAACAGACTGACTCCCACCTTTCTACACCCTCTATTCAAGTAGTTGCAGAGAGCAATAAGGTCTCCCCTCAATCTCCTCTTCTCCAGGCTGAACAGCCGTGGCTCCTTCAACCGTTCCTAACACGACGCCTGTTCCAAACCCTTCACTGGCTTGGTAGCTGCCTCTGTTCCCTCTCCAGACAGTTGGATGCAGGTTCATAAATGCTCTCTGATGTCTGTATTGCTATTCTAGACCCGCCAGCCTCCACAGCCATGGAAGCAGGATCCCAGGGCAGAAAGTTTTCACATCCTACCCCTGGTGCCTAATGACCAGATCCAGCTCTTGCAGCTCACTCTCACAGATAAGTCTCTGCTGCTTCCTCAGCCAGGTTTTCCTCCACATCTTCTCACACTGTCAAACGTGATGGACACTCCTCTAGAAACTCAGGAGCTCTTCTCAATCTGCCTATGAAGTGAGCTTGCCTCCCCCAACCAAGACAAAGTGCCACGAGGAGCCAGTTGGGCCTGAGCAGCCAACACTCATGCTCTGAGCTTGTGCATCCTCTCTTCTTCTCACCACTCAGTTTGTACCAAATTTCAGCAGCAATTTTTCAAAGTGGGCTGAAGGATCCTGGCAACCATCAACATCTTTGACTCTAATGATTTACTATTTAGGATGGCGCATAGTGACAGGACTAGAGGAGGAAGTCCTTCACGGTGAGAGTGGTGAAGGCTTGGAATGAGTTGCTCAGGGAGGTGGTTGGGGTCCCATCCCTGGAGGTGTTTAAGGCCAGGCTGGAAGGGGCTCTGGCCAGCCTGGTCTAGGGTGGGATGTCCCTGCCTGTGCTGGTGGTGTTGGAACTGGATGATGGTTTCTTCCTACCCTGAGTGACTCTGATTCCATGGCTTCTCCAGTCAGGTGAGCCTGCTCTGGCAAGGGAATTGGACTAGATGATCTTTCGAGGTCCCTTCCAATCCCTTATGATTCTATGATTACTCTTTTCCCACAGCACTACCACAGACCTGCCACATTCAGCTTGCAAGGCAGGTAAAGCACTTCTGTACTATTTATCTTCAGCTATTTATATTTATTCAATACATCCTATGACTAAGTATATACCCACATAATACATAATTATAGTAAATTATTCATTAGATTAAGACACAAAATAAATATCTCTATTTAAATAAACACATTAAAATAAATACCTACCCATTTCTTTTTATTCTGGCACAATGAAGGGAAAAAATCAGAGGACTGAGGTATCAGATACTTCTCCAGAAGCAAGGAAATGGGGCAGTGGAGCTGAGAAAACAGGCTCACAGGGTTCCATGTTCAGTCCACTAGACCACAGGGCTTCTGCATGCTCTGCTGTCACTGACAAGGGACAAGGCAGTGGGAGTTACTCCCCCAGTGTCTCTGGATTGTTGGAGACCAGCACTCTTGATGAAGGAGCTGCAGAATCATTTAGGTAAAGGACTCATCAATGATTTATGATTTCTTCCACAGGGGAAGAAGAAAAAGCTACCTACAAACTGCAGCTGTAGCAAGGCAAGCAGCATGGCCAACATGCAGATTGCTTTGCAGCCAGCAGCCTGCTGCCAGAGAGCAATGTGGAGGCACTTACATGGCCACAAGCCCCTTTGAAAGCTACAAGTCCTCTCCTCAACCTTCATAAACCTTTTGCCCTCTCACAGGATAAACCCCACAAGCTGAGGTATCAAAGACACAGCTGCAGGTACCCTGTTCCAGTTGTACTGAGCATAGCCTACCTGCCAGGCTGCCACACACGGCCATCTCAGAACATCCCAGTAGTTTTTAAAGTTTGGCATTTCTGTCTTACCCAGAAATAAACCACAAGTCAAAAAGAAGGCTTCTTGGACATGGTGGCTCTGGCAGCATCCTTGTCATAAGCCATCAGTTGTTCACCTCCCTGGCTGCTATGGCACAGATCAAACCTGCCTTTCACTGGATGCCGGAGCAGGCTTTGCAGTGGAGAACGTGACTGTATGTCTCTCCATCATCTCTGGGCTTTGGAGAAGAGATGCATTGGTGCAATACAGAGAGAAAAGTCCTGTGTGTGCTTCAGCATGGTGGGTGGGCTTCACAGAATCACAGAATGCTTGAGGCTGGCAAAGCCCTCTGAGCTCATCCAGCCCGGCCCAGGACCTAACATCACCACATCCCCCAGAGACCAGGGCACTAAGAGCCACAGCCACTCTTGTCCTTCAACACCTCCAGGGATGGGGACTCCACCACTACCCTGGGAAGTCCATTCCAGGGTCTGATCTCCCTTTACACACAAAACCTTCCCTCTTCACCTGTATTTCGCTTGGAACCAAGAACAAGGTGGAGAAGAAAACAAAGTAATGCTAACACTGCCAACACCTCAATGTACTAGCAGCCAGGGTAACATGGGGTAGAAGGTCCTAGCAGAGATATTCAGTGTCACAGAGAGGACATTTTAAAGGAAGACAATGTCACATGTGGTGAGAGAACCAGGAATACTCTCTTGGGAGGGCTGGTTTGGCCAAACTCTGCGATTTCTACACAGGGACTAGCTTGACCTTATTCCCCAGTCTCACCACTCCTCAAACCACTGAATTCACACATTTTTCATACAATCATACAATCATTTAGGTTAGAAAATACATTTAAGATCATCAAATCCAACCATACACCCTACTCCACTAAGTTGACTGTCAGACCTACCACCAAACCATGTTCCCCAACACCACAGCTCTGCAGCTTTTGAACACCTCCAGGGCTGGTGACTCAACCCTGTCCCTGGGCAGCCTGTTTCTGTAACAGATGTAAACTTAATACCCTCAAACCCAGTAAAAAAGCCTTAAAACATACTCTGCGGTACACTGACCACAGCTCTGTTCCTTAATGCTGAGCTTCATGCATGGGGAAAGCATCGCTGCCAACAGGACCGGGATCAAACTCTTTCCTGCACCACTGCAGTCAAACCATTAAGATGAAGAACATGCAACTCAAACATGTCTCAATTCTAAAACAACAGTTGCAGAGCCTAATGGGTCCCCACAAGGCCAGCCCAGATTTCTGTTAACTTCTGGAAGCCTTCAATGATCTAAACTGAACAGCAGAGCCATTGGAGATGTATCCTTGGCTCCCTGCCTGCGGAATACAGGAGCTTGTCAAGAAGGTCCTGAGCTCTAGCTGGCAGACGCAGAGTGAACTCCAGCGTGTTTGCAGGGAATCACCTTTTCTTCCCTCCCTTGCCATGAGGGCACCATTTTTCCTTCTGTGGCCAGGAAACTGAGCAGCTTCCCCTTGCTTTTGGATAATCTGATGTCTTCAGCCTGCAGCCTTGAGATGAAGAGGGTTCTCCTACCCCCACAGACCTGGTGCCAAAGCAAAGGGAGGATGCTTATGAAGCATTGAAAGTGAAGGGAGGACTATTTCTGGGGTTCCCACAGGATTCTTGCAGTGACAATAACAATAACCCAGCAATTCAAATTGGGATCTACAAGGATTTTTTTTAGAAGAAAGGAGATGCTGTTTTTAGAGTGTGTAGGACAGCCACTGTAAACAGCAAAGTTCCTCCACCACCATAAAACCTCACAAAACCCTCAAAACCACAGGCAGGAAATGAAAGAGAATTCAGAGGAACACCACCACCAAACGATCACATCTCTGCAGGGATTATACCGGGAAAAGCTAAAAATGAACAAAGACCTTGGTGTTTTCAAGCACATGGCCCATGCTCAGCTTTACTGTCAGGAGTTCTGCAGGCAGCACTGCAGACCCCAGCGGTTCAGCTGCTGCCAGGCAAGACAGGACACCAGGGACTATGACTGATGAAGGAAGGGGAGATGAGGCCCCAGGAGACCCTCTTTATTTCTGGCTTACTCTTTATTAATTCTAGACCTGGAATCGAGTTCAAGCTAGCTGATGCCGTGGGCCTAGAACACTTGACTGTGCTCCTCGCTTCCCCCTGCCCTAAGTTCTTTCCCTTTATTTTCTTGCAGCTCATGAATCCCTGCCCACACACAAGAGAGCCTCCAAACACCCCCAGAGCAGAGGCAGGGGAAGGAAATGCCGAGATTGTTTGCTGCAGTCTGGCCGAGGGGCCAGTGGAACAGAGTGTTCTCCAAAGATCCCTGCAAGGGTGAGGTCAGGCACTGGTTTCTGTCCCCTTTGTGTGTCTTTTGCAGTTCTATAGTGCCTCAGATCGGTTGCATCCAGATTGCTGGAGACAACTCCGCAGTGACACCCTCCAAAGATTTAGGGGGAGAAAACAGCGACACGCCACACTTGTGCTCATATAAAACTGCAAAAGCTCATTTCCTGCCGCGGTCTCGTCTTGTAACAGATGGAGGAGAGGGAGAAAGGGGTTGGGGTTTTTTTTCCTCCTTTTTCTTTTTTCCATATTATCCAAGTGTTGGCAACGGGCTGCTGTCACAGAGTGCTGGAAAGTTCATTTACGGGAAACCTTCGGAAAGCAGAGCAGCTCATAAAACTTTTAATGCAGCCCTGGTTAAAAAATAATGACATGAGAGCTGGATGGTTTTGGTGCAGTTGGGGAATGTGTTTGCAGGGTATTTATGCACTTGGGGAGAGCAGGAGAGAAGGGAAGGGACAGAGGGGAAAAGGAGAAGATGAGAGAAGGGGAGGAGGAGAGAAGGAAAGAGAAGGAGGGGAGAAGGAGAAAAGGAGAGGGAAGGAGAGTAGAGAGGGAGGGGACAAGACAGAGCAAAGGCATTTTGTACATGACTTAGAATATATGAACAGGAAATCTATATCCTGAGTATTCCCACAGATGAGGGGCCTGTGTGCCTCTGCAGTGCCTACAATGAACCATTCCCTGGCCTTCCTCAGGCTTCCCACTAGGAAGAAGCTACACATTTTACCTTAAAAAAGCAGGAATTTTGCCTGGTAAGATGTGGCCAGCAGTAACCCAGGCTTTGCTGGCAGCCTAAAATACACTGGGGAAGATCTGGGATGCTGCCAAGTGCTGCATCAGCATTTCCATACAAAACTACTGGAAGGAACCAAGAAGGAAAAGAAATGGGAGGAATCTGCCTCCCTAAATGCTTTTTCTTTTAAAATATATAAATGATACTGCAGTTTTTTATCTCCAAAAGAAAAACCTTAGGACTGGAAATTCTTGTGTTGCTCGGTTCAACATGAAGAGGGCTCCTGTCTTCCTTGTGATCTTTAAGGGAAGCTGCTCCTCTGCTTTCTCACAAAAAGAAATCAAACAGTGAACTTTTTGTTATAAAATTCATAATGTGATTGAGCCAAGGCTTAGGGAGGGCTAAGAGGGGAGAGAGAATGAAGACGCTTGTCAATACATCTAGTAGCTTGTCTCTTCTTGGAGACTTCCTCTGTCTGTGGCTGCTATAATATTTATGAGTCCTTACCAGAAACAGAAGTAATAATTAGGATTTTGACAAGGAACTAGTTGGTTTTCAGTGTCTGCCAGGTAAAAGAGTTAAACAGATCGATTAGTGGTTGGGACCAACCATCTCTGCTCCTTCCCATATTTCCTCTGCAACCCTGAGGACACTTGGAGGATGCTTATGGCTAGTTAGTGCAGAACCTGAAACTCAGTTCCCATCCAAGTCTCAGTCCATCACTGGATGCCAAGATGCAGTCAGAAAGGCCAGCGCATGTGCAGTGTGTGTGTGACTGTGACTGGTCTCATATTCCTACTGGTAAACCAAGAACTTGACCCTCTCCTGGTTGATCTAATGTTGCAGTCAAGACAGTAAGGGATGTGCCTGCAGACTTCATTCATCCTTCCTGAGAGCCGACAAGGATGATGGTATTTCAGGCTCTGAACCCGAACATCTTGTGTTTCATATAATTGCACCTAAAATATTTTGATTTGTGATCTCCATTAGCTGTGAACTGAAATCCCTCATCTCAGATATCATGAAATTAAGCAATAATGAATGAGAAGCTGTGCCGTTGAGGCACTTTACAGAGTGATTCATATTAAATAAGAGACTGCGTAGCCAATGTAAGAACTTGACAGATTAACACACGTCTTGCTGAATAGCAAATACTTTTACTTGTGGTCAGGGAGGTTGTGGAGTCTCCTTCTCCAGAGACTTTCAAGGTCATCTGGACATGTTCCTGTGTGAACTGTCCTAGACTCTATGGTCCCACTTGAGCAGGGGGAGTTGGCCTCGATGACCTCTAGAGATCTTCTTGCAACCCCTAAGGATCTGTGTCTGCAGCTGCTTTGGAAACATCATTGCATTCAGTGATTAGCAAAGAGTGAGACTAATAAAATATACACCCCTCCCCCCCAAAAAAAGAAGAGAAGAAAATCTTTGGGTATGAGCAGAGCTTGTACCTTATCCAAGCCTTTAGGAGGATTTAAAGATTTAATTATAGCTAATGAGAACATATTTCAAAGCTGCAAAGCTCTTTTTGCAACTTAATAATGCACAGAAGGAAACACTCAAGTGCAATGATCCCATGGGGGGCAAAAGTGTTTCTCTGGGAGCACATTCAAAACCCAGAGGGAAGTGGGGAGTTATCCAGAGGCCAAAGACGAAGGGTGAATCCTACAATGAGATGGTAACTTCTTTTCCAACTTTGGCACATTAAAATTCCTCTCAAGCTCTTCTGAAGGGTTACGACACCAGCAAAGCTCATGGTAAGCAAAGAACCTGAAAAATTTGCCTCCAAGGCAACAACACAGCTTGCAGAGCCATCTCTGCCAGATCTGTTTTCTTATGAAATATCAAGGCAGAACTAATGACAGTTGCTGGCTTCGACAGCACTGGAGACCAAAGACCTTCATAATTCATAAGTCTGCTGTGAGTGCCTGGCCAATGTGGTGAAGGCCAAAGGCAGCCTCTAAAGGGGCACTCAGCCCCCATATGCATTCTGACCTTGCCTGGGTGCCAAACTTGTGTCCCCTTTGGTGCCACTGCAGCTCAGCCTGGCTCAGTGCTTGGTTCCTGCCAGCAGTGACTGTTACTCACGAAAAACATATCCGGGTGCTTCCAGACAGGCAGCACCCAGACCAGCTGTGGGCACTTGACCCATCTTGGACAGAACGGTAGATAACGCGAACTTTGCTCAAAACCTCAAATCAAGCCTTTAGGCTTAAGGCCCAACCATATTTCCTTCCATCTGCGTTTTCTTCCTATTGATCTTGTAATCTGAGTGCCTGTGGTACTTTCAAGTTAAGATCTCACAGCGCAATTCAAGGCCAAAAGGGATAATCAGATATTTGAGAGTTTCTCCACTCCAAACTTTCAGAGCAGAGTTCCAGCTTATGCTTAAACCTGTCTTGGACCAACTCCTAGCCATCATTTCTGATGGATGTTAGAAACCCTTCTTAGTGGCAAAGATGGGACACAGAAATACGTATCCTTCTGTAGGAAGCCCAAGCCCACAGTCAGGAAAAACAACATTGGGTGAGGATACCTGAAATCTGGTTTCATCCTGAGATACTGCACACAATGTCAGGCATCTCAGATGCTCACAAACCTTTTGTTGTAAACGTGAACCCAACTGCTCACGTGTACCTCCTAAGTGGGAAAAAGCCCCATAAGCTTTAACCAGTATGTGTAGTGTCCCTAGAGAACCTTGTAGAAAAAGCACACAGACCTTTTTATCTCTAAGTACTCAAAAATTGTAGTATATACACTACTGGAGGACTAAAATCAGTATGAAATGTTCTCCTACAAAGAAGAAGGCCAGCACAATAACTAAAACATCAATTACCTGTTTTAGAAATAGTGGGGCCAGCCAGACCGGGGAGGTGATTTTCCCTCTGAACTCAGTCCTAGTGAGGCCCCATGTCAAGTACGGGGTTCAGCTTTGGGCACCTCAATACAAGAGGGACATCAGGGTGCTGGAGAGGGCGTAGAGAAGAGCAGGTAGGCTCGTGAAGGGTCTGGAGCACAGGTTCTATGAGGACAGGCTGAAGGAGCTGGGGCTTTTCAGCCTGGAAAAGAGGAGGCTGGGAGGAGACGTTATTGCTCCCTACAACCACCTGAAAGGAGGTCGTAGAGAGGCAGGTGTTGGCCTCTACTCATAAGTGACTGGTGACAGAACAAGAGGGAAAGGCCTCAAGCTGCACCAGAGCAAGTTTAGGTTGAATATTAGAGGAACTTTTTTCACTAAAAGGGTTGTCAGGCCTTGGAACAGGCTGCCCAGTTGAGTTGCCAGCCCTGGAGGTGTTCAAAAGCTGTACAGATGTGGTGTTGGGGGACAGGGTTTAGTGGTGGGTCTGATGGCTGACTTAGCAGAGTAGGATGTATGGTTGGATTTTATCATCTTGGAGGTCTTTTTCAACCTAAATGACTTTGTGATTCTACACTAACTGCAAACTACCAGATGAGTTCTTATTACCCCGTTAAATACATCTCACCAAATCTTGAATTGCTTGAAATCTTGCTGCCCTGCATGAGCCTTTCCCAGGGACTGCCTCGCAAGCAGTGCCTTTTGGGTAGCTTACAGTCAAATTTAGAAATTTGTTCCATATTGAACAATTCTAGAAGCCCCAGCTCCGCATGTGTTCCCTGTTTTAGTGGCTGTGTACTAACAGCTTGAGCTGGTCATAGAAAGCATGAGATGCAGAGTTCACACTCAGAGATCACTGTGCAAATACATCCCATTTGCTTGGAGAAAACAGCACAGGAGTGGCTCTGCTGTTTGAGCAATCACAAGAAAATAAAAAAAGGTTATAGAAAAGGTGAAAAAAAAGCCCAAACCAACCAAACAAAAACCCCCAAAAGCACTCGGACAGGACATTCAGACCACCAGCAAAACCAGTCGCAAGTTGGTTTGCTGTCTGGTTTCTGGCACATGTTCACTGAGTGACGGGTGTTGACTGAACAGAGGAAATCAGCCCTACCCCACCGATTGCTCTACTGGTTCCTCAGAGGATATTGCTTAAGTATGGGACTCCCTTGAGCCAAGGGATATTCTGGCAGCAGCTTCCCAACCTTTCATTTCCAGGAGCATAGCAAAGGTGGGAGATCCCAAGGCAAAATACAGAGTCCTGCCTTTTAACAACACCTTGAAAACCTTTTATTTCAGTAACAAACTCTCTTTTCTGTCCACCAACCTGTGTAACTCTCAGCAGGCAGGGCTCAGCACTCACTCTTGCCCACCCACTCTCCAGCACATTCTGGAAGGTTACAAGCACAAAGTCTCTGGACTCCTTGGCGCCTGACGGCTGCCTCTTTCCTACATGGGCTGGGCTGATGCTGCTGATCAGTCACCCAGCATAAAGAAAAGGAGCTGGTCTACGTGCTGAGAGGCTGGTGTGCACGTAATTAGCTCTCCAACTTCCACTGCTGAACGTGAAAGTTAAACACAAGAGCGGATATGAACTTCAGACACTCATCCAGCATACACATGGTAACAGGGGAATGTTTAGAGAGGAGATAAACAACAGTAAGCAAGGCCAGAGAGGCAAGTCCTACGATGGCTGCTCCCTCAGAGCCCTCCACCTGAAGGAGTGTTGCCCAAAGTGGCAATGGCACAGGAGCTTCATTGCTGCCATTCACCTGCTTTACACGTGGAGCTGCACAACAGTGCCTCCAGAGTTGCTTTGCACCCAAACATTGACCCAAGAGTGGGAAGAATATGCACTGCAAGAGCTCAGGAACCTTCCCGCGTGTTTGTTACTACAAGCAAATACTACTTCTGCTGCCCTCGTTGTGTCTGTTCCCTGACAATTTGATGCTTCTGCTGGGATATGCAGTGAATTCGGTCTCAAATGAGAGCCAAAGGTACGCAGTATCACAACTCTGCTGTTAATGGTGAACGAGAGCAGCAGCCCTCAGCCTCCTCAGGTAGGTCAACACCCTCACCTGAAAGTTGGTCCCCATTTGAAACTGCTGGTGAAGAGTTGCAATGTCAGAAACCAGAATGGAAAAAAATAATGGGGGAGAGAATAAAGATTAAAAACCTCTGCCTCCCTTTTGGGTTCTGATTTTTTTAAATAAACCTAACTAAATGAAATCTAGAAAATGACACTAAACTTAGACACAAAAAAAGAGAATTAGAAAAAAAAAGAGAATGAAGTTTTTTCATTCCTGATCATCTCAGTGAAACAGATATTGCTCTACATTAAGAAACTCTCAGCTGCAAGAATGGGAACACAGAAAGTTCTTGATTTTCAATCCTCTTTCACTGGGAGCCAACAGGAAAGCAATGTGAGTAACAGGACTTAAACAAAGTAAGGTTATTCTGAATTGCTGTAGAATAGGAAAGAGGTCAAGAGTTTTAATCTGATATATTTCAGTGACTTTACGGCCTAAAAGCTCTTCCTCTAACAGAGGCTGTGTCTGGCACAATGTCTTTCTCTGATCTTTTATCTGAGCAGAGGAAAGAGTGCCAGGCCCACTGCTTTCTGTAAGCACACGTCACTGTGGTTTATCTATAACATCCCTCATCGCGTCTTCACATACAAGGAGTCGATGACGTGATGCTCTGCATGTCCATTCTCCTCTAATATCAACACTGAAGGCTTCCACCAGCGCCAGCCCCACCTTGAACCAGAGCCACCTCCGATGCTCTGTGAGAAATGCGAGCACTGGCTTGCAGCAACGCATGCTGCTTCCTACTCCAGTTGTAATCTAAATACGGGCGAAAATAAACAAGTTATGCCTTATATCATCACTGCATCATCCTGCCCTGAATCAGTTCGTACGCTGGGAAACTCCCACTGACTCAGACTGAGTGTGTCTTGAGAGAGGGCTTCAGGCTAAGAGGAAACACCGCAACTACCAACGTCACTTGGGGTTAAGTCCAGGTAGGTGATGAAAAGCTTTGCTTTGTCAAGGTTTTTTAGCTGACCGGGCTTAGCCCCACAGGGAAGGGACAAAACCTAGGAACATCACAGAGAACCTATTCAAGCAGTCATAACAGAGCAAGCTGGCCACCCTTATCCAGAGCTGAAGCAGACCAGTCTCAGAGATAATGTATCGAAAGATGAGAACCCTCAGCCAGAAAATCCTCTGGCAGCTACCTGTCTAAACACACAGAGTTTTCTATCCCTGTCCAGAGGCCCTGGTTTAGTTTTGCAGAACATCATCAGCCTGTTAGGATAAAAGCTAATACCAGCTCCTAAAAAAAGAGCCTTCACTAGGAAAACATAGGGTTTCCCTTGTGTCCTATGTATCGAGTCACCACCTTTGGGTTTTCAACACAAGAGTTACCTGTACAACAGCCAGACTTCAAAGCACATGAGAATACGGCTGCTCCCACATTTCTGCTAGCCAAGTCACCTGCACAGAGAAACAGATTCTGGCTCATGTTTAAAAAAGCAGCACTCTGATTAAGAAACCCACCCCAGTCAGTACTTCCAAAGCCCAAATGCAGCCCCTGAGGATATGTATTTGATTACTGCTGACTGCTCTCCTTCACTTTGTACAACATTTCAATGGCCAGATGCTTTGCTGAAGGCCCAAAGGACTGTTGAGCTGCCTTTAACCAAAATCGCAGTGCTTGTGTTGCAGGTGGCTAATGGCATACAGGGACTGGCACTTGGGAACCTCCCTCACAGGGATTCAGAGGGTTTTTCCCCGAAGGATGTTACAAACTCACATCTCAACCACATCAAGTGGAAAAGGAGGTCTGAATCCCAGCCCTGATGCTGTTCTGTGTAGAGATGTCTCTGCTTTGTCAAAAGATGCTCTCCACACTGGCATCCTTTAAGAAATAGAGCCAGAACTGCAGGAAAAGAAACCTGCAACAACATTTACCTTTCTTGGCCAAGATGAACCTCTTTACAGCAGACAAATCATCATTTTCATGAGCTGTTATCTATTTCACATGCCAAATGCAGGGTCCTGCACCTTGGATAGGGCAACAGAAGTACCTGTACAGGTTGGAGGAAGACCTATGGAAAAGGACCTGGGGGTACTAGCGGATGAAAAGGTGGGCATAAACCACCAGTGTGCAATTGCAGCCCAGAAAGCAAATCACATCCTGGGCTGCATCACAAACCTTGGCCAGCAGATTGAGAGAGGGGATTCTGCCCCTCTGAGACCTCACCTGGAGTCCTGCATGCAGCTCTGGAGCTGCCGAAACAATAAGGACAATGACTTGTTGGAGCAGGTCCAGAGGAGGCTACGAAAATGATTGGCGGCTGGAGCCCCTCTGCTCTGGGTACTGTCTGAGAGAGTTGGAGTTGTTCAGCTTGGAGAGGAGAGGAGCCTAGGGGGACCTTATAGTGACCTTCCAATCCCTGCAAGGGGGCTGTCAGAAGCCTGGCAAATACTGTTCACAAGGGAAGGGAACAACAGAATGAGGAGTCATGGTTTGGAACTGGAAAAGGGCAGATTTAGACATAAGGGAAAACTTCCTTAATCTGAGGGTGGTGGGTCCCTAGAACAGGGTGTTCAGAGAGGTGGTGGAGGTTACCAATGAAACTCACCCAAAGAGACAGAGTCATCACAATAAGCACCTGCTGTCCTAAGCTCCAGATCTCCATGAGTTTGAAACACATCCACTCAACTGCCTTCCTGAGCAGCCTGTTCCAAGGCCTGATGACCCTTTCCAGGAAGAAGCTTTTCCTCATGGCCAACCGGAACTTCCCCTGGTGCAATCTGAGGCCATTTCCTCTTGTCATTTTGCTTGTTCCTTGTGAGGAGAGACTGAGAGCCCCTTCTCTACAACATGTTTTCAGGTAGCTGCAGATAGCAGTAAGGTCTCCCTTCAGTCTCCTTTTCTTCAGAATAACCAGCCCTAGCTCCCTCAGCCACTCCTGACAAGCTTTGCTCTCCAGACCTTTTCCCGAACCCTGTTGCCTTTGCACAGGGCAAAGTTTCTGTTTCTCCTTGATGCACATTCAAGGAGAATACTGGTGTTTGGTTTCAACTCTTCCTCTGCTAGGACATCTTTAAAAGACCACATAGAGATCAGTGGACACTTCAACCTGCTCTCTAATCCCTCATCCAAGTCATCAATGAATAGATTGAACAGGACTAGTCACAGCACCGACCCCTGGGGGACTCCACTAGATAGAGGCCTCCAACCAGATTCTGTCCCATTGACCACTACTCTGGCTTCTATCCTGCAGCCAGTTCACCATCCACCTCACTACCTCAGTTTGGCTGTGAGGATGCTGTTGGAAATGGTGTCAAATGCCTTACTCATGTCAAGATAGACCACATCCACCACTCTGCCATCATCTCTCCACCTGGTTAAGTCTTCATAAAAGGCTGTTGGGTTGGTCAAGAATGACTTCCCTATGGTGAAGCCATGCTGACCGTCCCTAATGACCCTCTTGTCCTTGCTGTGCCTAGAGACAGTGTTTAGGACAAATTGTTCCATCACCTTTCCTAGGATGGAGGTGAGGCTGACCAGTCTATAGTTACTTGGGTCCTCCTTCTTATCGTTTTTGAAGCGACATTTCACAGAATCACAGAATCATTAGGGATTGGAAGGGACCTCAAAAGATCATCTAGTCCAATCCCCCTGCCACAGCAGGATCACCTAGACCAAGTCACACAGGACCACATCTAGGCGGGTTTTGAATATCTCCGGTGAAGGAGACTCCACAACCACCCTGGACAGTCTGTTCCAGTGCTGTGTCACTCTCACTGTGAAGACGTTCCTTCTCAGGTTGATGTGGAACCTCCTATGTTCCAGCTTACAACCATTGCCTCTCATCCTATCACTACATGACACTGAGAACAACCCAGCTCCATCCTCCTGACACCCACCCTTCACATATTTATAGACATGAATGAGGTCACCCCTCAGTCTCCTCCAAGCTAAAGAGACCCAGCTCCCTCAGCCTCTCCTCATAAGGAAGGTGCTCCACCTCCTTCATCATACTCGTTGCCCTAGGCTGAACTCTCTCCAGAAGCTCCACATCCCTCTTGAGCTGAGGAGCCCAGAACTGGACATAACACTCCAGATGTGGTTTCACCAGTGCAGAGTAGAGGGGGAGAAGAACCTCTCTTGATCTGCTAACCACCTCCCTTCTATTCTGATCCACCCCAGGATGCTGTTGGCCCTCTTGGCCACAAGAGCACATTGCTGGCTTATAGTCATCTTGCTGTCCACCAGGACCCCCAAGTCCCTTTCTCCTAAAGTACTCTCCAATTTGCTATCCTCCAGCCCCCAGGCACCTCTCCTGATCCCCATGACTTACAAAGATGATCAAGAGTGGCCTAGCAATGACTTCCACTTTCCTTAGCGCTCACAGGTGCATCCCATCAGGGCCCATGGATTTACATCCATCCAGTTTGCTCAACTGATCCCTAACCCAGTCCTCATCAACCAGGGCAAACTCCTCTTTTGTCTCAGGGGCTCGATATCAAGACAGCCCCCAGAAGTATAGACAGAGGCAAAGAAGGTGTTCAGTATCCCTGCTTTCTCTGTATTCTCTGTCTTCAGGGCACCCACCTCATTCACCAGGGGACCTACATTGCCTCTAGGTTTAGTTTTACCTGCAATGTATTTGAGAAACAGGATGACACATGGAAGTGACTTTTTCAGGTGGAAGATGTAGTAGAACCCACCGTGTACAGCTTCTACTGTCTGCTGCAGCCAGGACCGGTTTTTGCTGGATTATTATCAGGTACTGATCTCCTTTAATTACAGAGATGGCTGCTTCCTTCTGTTGATGCTTTTTCAGATTCTAGCTGTAAGGTGAGTAAGTAGGATGAAGGACAATGGTCAGAAGGAGCTGGCATTATCCTAAACCTCAGCCAACAGGATAGACTACAGAATAGTTTCTGTCTAGAATATTTTTCCTAGAATTCTGAACAAGGATACCTAATTGACCCTCCCAGTCCTGCTTGCTGGCTTGGATGGGAAACTATGATTTTACTTCTTGGAGCCTTTATATTCACCTCTTCCCCTTTTCTCCATCAACATTGTTCCTTGCCCAGCTTCTCTGACTGGACTCTATGCTTTGCAAATAGGATGGATTTTCTACCACAACAGAAACAGCAGCACTGAACTCTAAAATGGATCTCAGTATGAAGTCTCTCATCACCACAGTCAAATGTGAACATGCATTTCTTATTTGCTCTGCACTGGTAAACTTGGTGCCCCCACGATGCTCTAACTGCTGCTAACACAGCACAGAGACTCACTCTGAGAGCCTAACAAATTTTGGAGAAGCTTCAACTGAACCCTTTCTTCATAAAACAACACAAAAATTGATTCATTGCCTAGGACTTACACTCAGTAGCCTCTTCATGGTAGGAAGATGAGCTATTAAGATAATGGTGAATGCAACTGTGGGCAGCGAACAAACAGCTATTTGGAGATAAGCAGATAAACAGGCCCTTATGAGGCCAGTGCCACTGCATCCAGGACTTGCATGCCCAGTTAGCTCCATCACGGGCCAGAGAGTTGGCCCACAGCCTATGCTGGAGTGAGACAGCTCTTTGGTTTGTGCACAGAGGCAGCTCTGATCTCTTTGGTGATGCATACGACACTCATGTGAATCCCTTTGGTGCAAAGCCACTTCCTTGCTGAAAGGAGAGCTGCTGTGGTCACAGAGTAGGATGGTAACTGCTGTTGCTCCCAACAGATACGTGCTGAAAATAAAGTGACAGAGAGCAGAGAATACATCAAATAGGACCAGCAGAGCATTGTTACCTTCAATCTCCCTTCTGCTGACTAACAATAAGCAAAAATGTTCTACCAGGAAGATCATTCAAGCAGGTTCCAGAAACAACCCCATGGCATAAAAACCACCTGGGGCTCGATGTCGCAGCAGCAGTAGCGGCACACTCAGCGCCTCCATCCCCACCCCTGGGATCCCACTCAGCTGTCCAGGGCAGTGCTGTCTCCTACAACACAAACAGCCCTTTCCACAGAGAAGCCACAGCTTGATTCAGAGGCCTTTGTGAAGGCTTATTCAGCTGGGGTCATGCCTTTTCTTGGCAGCAGGAACTAGCACTTCACCTCTCGAACTGTCCCATGGCTGGAGGGGGGACACTTGCTTCATGGGACCACAACACTGGCTCCTTGGCTCAGCCTGATGTGATGAGCCAAACAGGTTTGTCCTGACAGAGAACAAAGGCTTAAGTCACCTCATTTGAGCCACCCAGGGCCTGGGGAGACTCTTTCAAGTGTGAGTGTGCAACAGGGGAGGTGGCTCATGGCACTTTCCACGCAGTCACACGGTAGCCTGTAAAACTGAACCAACTGTGGACCCAAAGCTTTGCACACTGCTTGCTTTTTCTCTCCTCTCCTCCTGATGTCAATTCCTGGTGCAATCCCAGAAATAACATGGAGAAATTCTTGGCTTGCTATTTTTGGCAGCTCCTCCCCCCAAGGCAAGAAGGAGATTACAGTGTGGGCTATTGAGGCAGGCTGGCGTGCCGGCCACAAACACACTTCCCTAGCCCATACGGCTGTAATGATAAATCCTGGCCAAGCTGAACTGTTTGGACTTCAGAGCGTGTTTGGAAGGGCTAGCACGGTGCTAGACAACCTGTCTATGCTTTTAGACTGTGCTACTTATTCATTAAGTATATTTAATGAGTAGAAATAGAGTTGTATGGTGGGCATGGTGACCGAGGGTGACTGGAGTGGGCGAGAAGCTCCTACGCTTCCCTGGCACATTAAACACACCCCGCCTGGCACCACCACCTGGATCGCAAAGATAAGTAGCTGGGTGATCACCTTTTAATTAGTACGCAATTAGCAAGAGGCAGATGTCAAACCACAGAGCAAAGGAGCAAACCACAGACCGACGCAAAGGAGGCCTTTTATGGACACGAAGCCACAAAGAAGGCTCATGTACCCAGTTGTGGCATGTCCCCATGCCACAGGCAGAGGCTGCGTGCTGTGCACGCTGCATGACAACGCTTGCACCCTGACATGCAGCTCTGCGTTGTGGCAGGCGGGCAATGAAAGAAGAGCTCGTTACTCTGGGTTTACGTGGCAGTTACTACACCACAGCACTACTTTCAGGAGCTTGTCTCCAGTGACAACATCATCATCCTTGGATTTTCCTTGTTTTTTTTTAAAGTAAAAAAAATACAGTGCCACACACAACTCAAAGCAGCACAAAACTGAGCAAAAACACCAGAAAAGGCTGGTTGAAGGAAAAGCAGCAGATTGCTTTTAAATTTATAAACACTTCAATGGCCAAACATCTGAAACAGTCCCAGGCTGAAGATTTTAATGGAAAGTACACAGGATCTTTTGTGCTCCTGCATAATAGATGGGTTCCACCCAAAAAAACCCTGCTAGGCCTCAAGATGAATCGTTGAGTCATCCCTTTCAGGCCAGCAAACCTACAATTTGTTCCCAGCAGGTCAGCTTTATTCATAGCTGAAGCCTGTTTAAACAGAAAGATAAGCTGAAACTAGGCCAGTCCTACACAGTCCTGCACGGTTTGGACACGGAATTTCATTTACCTGACGGTCAAAGATTCAAGCCATATGTGACACCTGGGACTGGAAATAGGCAAGACTGTCCCCAGAGAGGAAGCTGGCCAGATCGTGGCTTTGATTTGAAGCCATGTGTCATTGCAGTTGGCCCTTCCAGCAGGATTAACTGCACAGTGCCTCAAACCCTTGTACAAACCAGTAAATCCACAAATTACTGAATTAGCAAAACACCACGGAAAGTAATTTGGTAAGTCCCAAATCTTGAGTCAAACATGAACTAGGGGGGCACACAGGAGCCTTGTATCTGCCAGATGTTGGGTTCTTCCGTGGAGCCAAGCTGTGACCCTGGTTTTAGCATCGTGGGTTACAGCTGGCACCCCTTTTGGGTAAATTAAAAACCAAGCAGAAGATATACGTTCTAGTTCCAGACATAGTTCCTGCTCCCGTCTTACTGATCTCATACTTTCTGCCATGTAGCCAACTGCAGCGGATGAAAGAGTAACTTTATGCTGGATCACAGCAAAGCCCACAGAAGATGTGTATGATTGGAAACCCAGGTATGCACACCTCCTCACAAAACAATTGCTGGGATCTTCAGAACAAGGTGGGAAGGGAGGAGAATCTGAAGGAATAGCGGCATCTGGCTCATAGAATCATAGAATCACAGGGTTGGAAAAGGCCTCCAAAGGTCCCCTAGTTCAACCCTTCTACAACAAGCAGGGCCATCACACACTAAACCAGATTGCCCAGAGCCCCATCCAGCGTGACCTTGAATGGCTACAGGGATAGGGCCTCTACCACCTCTCTGAGCAGCCTGTTCCAGGGATCCTCCACCCTTAGATTCAAGAGCTTTTTCCTGATGTTTGACCTAAATCGGCTCTTTTTCAGCTTCAAACCTCCTCTGACCTTGTGAACAGTCTTCCTGAGCCTTCTGACAGCCCCTTTCAGGGACTGCAAGGTTGCTATAAGGTCCTCCTGAAGTCTTCTCCTCTCCAGGCTAAACAACCCCAACTCTCGCAGCCTGCCACCATCAGAGAGGTGCTCCAGCCCCTTGAGCACTTTCCTGGCGTTCTCCAGACCTGCTCCAACAGGTCCTCATGGATACTCCACGGATCCTCTCATAAGATACTGAGGCAGAAAAATTTTAAGTTTAGCTCACGGCTTTGACCAGCAGCCACACAGTTACCAAACCTAGTAGGCATCTGCAAGAGTAAGAACTTCTAGTCGTGGATTGAAAACACTACTCTGACACGGAGTCCAGTCGAGCCTCCCAGCCTCTAAAAACCCTAGACCCAGGCTATATTACATCAGGTTTCTTTAGGAAGACAACCAGTAAATAAACCCCACAGCGCCAGGGAATGGAGAAAGATATTGCCAGTCAGAGTTGTCCGGAAGGCTGCTGACATGACAATGCTTGCACAAAGAAAGCCCAGATTTTTCCAAGCATCCATTGGTTCAGAAACTACCAGCACAGCCCTCTCGGTCAGATCTTCGAACACAGAAATGCTCAGCTTTTGCAGTGCTTCTGAAGATGCTGGATCACAGCTACTAACTGGACTGCCAGCAAGTCATTCTCGTCGCTTTATAAAGTGCCTTAACTGCCTGAAAAGGAGCACTCGTCTATGACAGAGCAGCTATAACCTTCTTGAACACTGCACTCTGCTTGCTGCTCAGGCAGGCTGCAGGGCCTTTCATTTCAGCCCTCCTCTGCAAATGCTCAGAATGTTCTTGAATTTTCTGAGCTGCAACTTTTCACACTGCTTTTTCTGCCAGCGTTGGCTTTCACTATTTCTTTTAAATATAAACTTGGAGCAAAACCTCTTCAGATGTTTTAAATTACAAACGCGTGGAAAAGAAAATAATAAATCTAGTATTCTACATGAAAAAGAAAGTCCTGTGTGCAAGCATGAGGGAGACACACAGAAGGAGAAGAAGCAGGGAATAGCTCAGAAATTGCAATGCTTTGAAACCTGAAACTTGGCACAGGAAGAGTTCCTGACAAAGTGTGCACTCTGCTAAGTTTAGAAGAAACTGTGGTTGTAAAATAAAGCTACCAACACTTGAGAGGATGCCCTAGTGCACAGAGCAGAGGACACTGCTTGGATTTGAGCTGTTTAAGCTGAGCTCTGGTCTTTGCATGGCAAGTAAGGACCCTCCACACTGAAATCCAAAAGCTCCCATGGTTTAGGATACAAAGAATAAAATGAAAGAAAACAAGAAGCTGAGGGCCTGTCCTTCTGGTTCACACCGAGGTATTTGAGGAGTTTGGGGGGTATTGAATCAGATAGGCAAAGCCTTGAGTTTGGGCCAGTGAGCCACTAATGGGTTTCAGCAACCTAGTGCCTCTCATTTAAAAAGCCTGAAGCTCAACACAACTAGACTTCCCTGCCATGCCACAGCCACATTCCTCCTGCTTTTAATCCTATTTCATTCAAGGTGATACAAGGGGAGAAGTCATGTCAAGGCAGGCAGAGCTTAGATGGCTGCCTGGAGAGCCCCTCCTGTGACAGGGATGACATCCCTAGGAACAAATAGGCCAGACAGGTGTTATCAGATGCAAGTCCCAGCACGCCATGGATAAGCACTGCTTGCTGCAGGGAGCAGCAATCAACATCTTTATCTGCATCAGGCCAGAACCCCAGGAACAGGCACAGTGAGCACCCCTGAACATGAAACGATTTACATCCAGGCATGACCACATTAGAACCAGCTACATGCAGGGCAGCAACAGGAGGTGGGAGAGTCCTGTAAAGGATTGCAGCACAGAGGAGGAATGTTCCTTCTCTGGTTGGGCAAATGACAGGTGATGCAGTTTTTCGACTGGAAGAATAATCACAGAGCGATTGAGGTTGGAAAAGCCCCCTGAGCTCATCCAGTCCAGTCCAGGACCTAAGATCACCACATTGACCAGACCAGGACACTGAGGGCCACAGCCAGACTGTCCTTAAACATCTCCAGGGATGGGGACTGCCCTGGGCACTCCATTCCAGGGACTGATCACCCTTTCCATGAGGAAGGGTTTCCTAACATCCAACCTAACCCTCTCCTGGCAACTTCAGGCCCTGCCCTCTTGTCCTGGGGCTAGTTGTCTGGGAGAAGAGCCTGACCCCCACCTGACTACAACCTCCCTTCAGGGAGTTGCAGAGAGGGAGAAGGCACCCTCCTGAGTCTCCTCTTCTCCGGGTTAAACTGATAGATTTCATTATTATAATCTGTAAGTTGACTGTCTGGGACACAGACAACCTGGATACTCTTGCGTGCACCCGTTTCCACCTGCAAGATGCAGGTGTCTGCAAGACACTGATGTTTTGCAGACGCTGACTCTGCTAATGCAGGGTGGAGGGAGGCTCTGACCACAGCTGATGAAGTCAGCCAGCTGGTGCAATGAGAACAGAGCTTGTTCTTACCCATCTGAGATGGGAGCTGTGTTCACACTTGGCACTGAGCTCTCAGGCCTCACAGAGGGGGAGCACAAGCATCTCATTTTCAGTGACTGACACTTAAAACTCTGCTGGGGGCTGATGGAACGAACATCAAACCTAGGGGTGCACTCACTTTGCCATCCCAGTGTAGCAAGCTACATACTCATGTTTTCCTGTTTCAGTTCACATCACCAGCTTAGCTGTTTCACAGAGGTCCTCTATGCCCCCATGTATAATCTGATCAGTTCTACTGGTGCACATCTTGCTGATGAAGACCTTTTGTCCTCTTACATCACAGTCCTGCATCCTTCCTGTTCATCCACTACTACTGTTTCTGTTTGCTCTGTCTAGCTGAGTGAAGCTTCCCTACACTAACTGCTGCCAGGAAAACAAGCAGAGGTTAGAAGCAGATGCCAGTTAACATCCGGTTATATCAGCACCTGGTACTTTTGTCTCCAAAATAGGAAAATTGTGACTGTGCTCAGTAGCCAGTGCTAATCCCAGCATTTCACCCTTCCACTTCAAATTACCTCCAAACAAACAGGCATGCTAAGAGGTGAGAATATTGTCAACCCCTGCTCAGGGCTGAGAACTGCACAGATGGTTTGTATCAGCAATAGTGTGGCCAGCAGGACTAGGAATGTAATTCTTCCCCTGTACCAGGCACTGGGGAGACCTCCCCTCAAGTACTGGGGGCAGTGCTGGGCCCCTCACTTCAAGGAAGATGAGGTACTGGAGCAGGTCCAGAGGGGTAACGAGGCTGGGGAAAGGACTGGAGGGAAATTCTGATGAGGAGAGGCTGAGGAAGCTGTAGGTGTTTAGGCTGGAGAAGAGGAGACTCAAGGAGAACCTTCTGTCTCTCTACAACTACCTGAAGGGAGGTTGTAGTCAGCTGGGAGTCAGGTTCTTCTCCCAGGCAACTAGCAACTAAATCAGAGGGCATGGCCTGAAGCTGCCTTCCTCACTGAAAGGGTGATCAGACCCTGGAATGGACTGCCCAGGGCAGTGGTGGAGTCTCCATCTGTGGAGGTGTTGAAGGACAGCCTGGATGTGGCCCTTAGTGCCCTGGTGTGGCTGCTGCTCTGTGATTGCATGATGCAATTCCATAACTTCTCCACTGAAGTGATCCTGCTGTGGCAGGGGGATTGGACTAGATGATCTTTTGGGGTCCCTTCCAATCCCTAATGATTCTATGATGTTTGCCCACCAGCCAACACCTCTCCAGTGTATCTGCCTGGCATTTGCAGGCAGATATATAAGTGCTGATCACCATCCTGAGGGAAGTGGGCAGAATAAAATTTCTATTGTAGGCAAGATGAAGTGCAGAGCAGCTCTGAAGATTCAATCCAGCTGACCACTGCTAGCTGTACTGGTATCCATGGGACAATAACGTGCCCTTGTGGCCAAGAAGGCCAATGGTGTCCTTGGGTGCATTCAGAGAACTGTGCCCTGCAGGTCTAGGGAGGTTCTTGACTCTCCTCTAGCCTGCTCTGATGAGACTATACATGGAGTCTAGAATCCAGTTCTGGGCTCCCCAACTCAAGAGAGACAGGGATCTACTGGAGACAGTCCAATAGAGAGCTACAAGGATGATAAAGGGACCTGAATGTCTCCTCTATGAGGAAAGACTGAGAGAAATGAGGCTGGTTAGTCTGGAGAAGGCTAAGAGGGATCTTGTGAATGTCCATGAATATCTGAGGGGTGGGCGCAAGTGGAACTGATCAGTGTCTTTTTTGTGGTGCCCATCAATAGAACAAGGAATAAGGGGGATAAACTTAAAGACAGAAGGTTCCACCTCCACATGAGGAGAAGCTCCTTTCCTGTGAAGGTAACAGAACTCTGGAACAAGCTGCCAGAGAGGATGTGGTGTCTCTTGCTTTGGAGACTTTCAACACCCCAGTGGATGTTCCCCTGTGTGACCTGGCCTAGGAGATACCTGGTCTAGAAGGGGTTTGGACTAGACTCTCTCTAGAGGTCCTTAACTTTCTATGATTCTATCTGTAGTCCTGCCTCAGACTCTCTTGGCTTCCTCAATCCCAAACTGCACAGGTACTTGAGAACCTTGCAGACCAGACTGGTCCTATGACAAGACAGGAATAGCAGCAGCTTAGGTTCATTTTTATATTCAAAGTACACACTTGTGGTTGGGCAACCAGATGCAGCAGCACTTCATGGGGTTGGACAGACCCCCTCAAACTTAATGCAGAAGAATTCACTTGGCCATTGAGCCTGTCTGGAAGGAGTCTCCCAACCCTTGCCTTCCTTACTGACATTTCCAACAACAGCTTCAATTTGTGTCATTTAGAAGAAGAGCTCTATGTTTGCCCACCTTTCAATTTGGGCTGGAATGACCAAACCCATCTCGCTCAGGAAACCGTCTGGACACGCAGAGGCAAACACACCAGCTGAAGGCCAGCAAGCCCCCATAAATACCACATTTCCTTCCTCATACATACATGTGAATGAGTGGGATGGTTTGGAACACCCTGTGTTCAGAGAGCCCTTTCATTGTAGTCATCCCAGGTTAGAGCAAATAGGACCACATGGTACCTCAGGGTGGTTTGTTTTGGCTTTTGATACTTGGAAAACACTGAGTGCATTCTCACAGATCCAAGTAATGTCTGAATGGGCACTGGCACCACTTCATATTAATCCCATCATTGTCTGAGCACAGAAAAGAGGAAACCTCAGGCACCAGAGAACGACCTGAGCTTTGAGCTGAAGCAAACCTGTACAGAAAATTGGAAAAAAACCCCAATTCTCCAGTGTTTTGGGTTTTTTTTCCTCCTGTTCTGGGGAAAGGCAGAAAACCCCCCCAAAATCTCAAGAGAAATACCACTAAATGCTTTGAAGGCAGCTTCTTTGGAAAGGAAGATACTGTGTGATACTGTGAAGTCCTAGCACATAAAAGGATGTTCTAATGAAGTTTCTAGAGCAATTTTGCCCAACTTAGTATCCCTGTGTATTGAGAATTTTACAGGCATCCAAACTCTAATAAGAATCATAGAAACACAGAACAGTTTCCGCTGCAAGAGACCTTCAAGATCATCAAGTCCAGCCTTTTCCTAGCCCTATCAGGACCACTAAACCCTGTCCCCCAGTGCAACATCTACCCTTTTCTTAAACAGTTCCTCCACGGATGTGGACTCAATCCCCTTCCTGGGCAGGCTGTTCCAATGCCTGACACTCCTTTCAGGAAAGAAATTCCTCCTGACATCCAGCCTGAAACTCCTTTGCTGCAGCTTAAGGCCATTCCCCCTCGTCCTATCACTGGCCACTAGGGACAACAGACCAATCCCTGCCTCTCTACAACCTCCTTTCAAGTAATTGTAGACTGCAGTAAGGTCTCCCCTCAATCTTCTCTTCACCAGGAGACAAAACTTGTAGATAAACTGATAGATAAATTGAAGACTCAATTGAAGACAAAACTTGTCCAGTGAAATCTGAGAGACAAGTTGAACACACTGACCTTATACAGCAGGGGTCCTCAAACTTTTTAAACAGGGGGCCAGGTCACTGTCCCTCAGACAGTGTCGGAGCCCGGGCTGTAGTTTGTGCTGCCTGGCTTGTCCTGCCTGGGAGCGGGACGGAGAGACGGGGAGCCGCCCGCCTCAGCCTGGCCGCGCAGTCGGCAGGAAGAAGCCAACTGTGGCTGCTTGGCAGGGAGGGGGGTAAATATCGGCGGGCCAGACTGGACACTCTGGGGGGCCATATCTGCCTCAGACCACGCATGCCGGGGTCTGAGGACCCCTGTTATACAGCACTTGGTTAGACCTTAAGTGCAAGGTGAGGAGGATTTGGGAACACTTTGGCATGTTAAATGGACCAGTTAGAAATGCCTTTCCAGAGGTTGCATTGTCTAACAATGGAAACGCGTGCAGCAAAGCTGCTCCGGCATTGTGACCTTGGCTGAATCAGAGAGAAAGGTTAGATATTGATGAGAGTAATGAGAACACAAACAGCTTCAGGATCCTGATGCTTTAGGGCTGAACATGGGAGATGCCAGCAGGAAAACATCTCATTTGAGGATGGAGTAGACAGCCTCCTCCCAGCTCACGCATTCCACAGCAGACAGCCTGTGTCAGAGGTGGGAGGTGGAAGCAGATACGGATGACTTGGGTAATGCTGTGGATCTGCCTGCATGGTGAAGGAATTTGGGAAACAAGACTGTTTTGCTGATACTTTCAGCCTCGTGTTAATGATGCCCTGAGTGTGTTTGCCGACTCTGATTTACCCCAGGGCAGGAGTGGGTCTTTTAGGAACCTTGGCAAAGGACTACTGCAGCACAGCCATGAATATGTGAAAAGAAAATACGCAACATTAGCTGCATCCAAAGCAAGCTGAGGCATGGAAACCCAATCACAGCACAAAACAATCCACACCAGAACATCTTTTCAATGGGAAAATGTGCTGCTGGATGATTTTGCAGGTGAGTTCTTTGATTCTGTTAAATTCAATGATGTCAGGTAGCCACCAGCAAGCTCAAAACAGCCAGTGTACCCTTGGAGCAAGGATGAGTTCCAGGACTGCCCTGGAAAGCTGGGACCACACACTGTCTCTTTTCCCACTGTGGGCCAAACTCACATGGCTCTGCTCCAGCCATAATGAGAATCACACAACTGAGACAATATCAGGGAGACAAGAGCAGCTCAGATTCACACAATTTCAGCTGATGTGTATTTTTGTCCAGGGACCACTATCTCAAACTCACAACCCATTTATTACTCTCTCCTCTCCCCCAGGAGCTATTCTGTGGGTGAGGCAGAGGAGCTGATGCCAGGCCTCTTGCTCTCCCTGCTTCCCGTCAGCAGAAACCTTTTAAAGAGAAAAATCAGGCAACTGGTGACATACAAGCATTTCTTACAGTGTAGATCTGCACAGCAGGGATATGAAGAGGCGTGATCCTTCACTTGATGGAGCTGTGCTGGCAAGAATCCCATGTGTGAGATACGGCCACACCAGCCACAAACACCCTCCCTTTCTGGCTTTTTAACGAAGAACTCACATGCTGCTGTACATCAGTGTCCATATAAGAGGTAGATTATTCTCCCTTCCTTTGCATTCTGACAGTGCAAAGCACAGCTCTGTCCAGGTGAGGAAGCATTTGGTGGGTGAAACAGCCTTTGGTGTCTTTTCCACAGGGTAGACAAGAGATTTTTTGGGATAGATGAGTGCAACTCAGGTTTATCCCTTGAGATATCACAAAATGGCTTATTGAGAAGGGGAAGCTTGAGGAAGGGAAATGAAAACAGGACTTTCAGAGGTCTAGCAACAGGAACAAAATGAAAACCAACTCTATTCTCAAGAAAAAGTGAACACTACTCTCAAGAAAAAGTGAACAGTAGGTCTTACTGGTAGGGATATGGTGGGTAGATGGATGGACACAGCAGATGAAAAGTGCAATAAACGGAAGCGAAGGATTCCTGTATCTGATCAAGGAAATACATCCAAGAAATATTGCATGTGAGATTTGTCCAGCTGGACTCACAGCAGCAGCAGGCAGAGCAACCACAGCCACAGAGTGAAAGCTATTGGCAGCAGCAGTCCATAAAAAAGACCTAAATAATTGTTCTTCTAAACAAGGTTAAGTTTTTGTTGCTGCTTCTATTTAACAGTGAAGGTTGACGACTCCAAATGATTCAGGATGAGTTTTGTTCTGGTGAATCTCAGAGCAAGGTAGAAGACTGGGGATGTATCAGAGCCTACCCCTTTACCGCAGCCTTTACTACCCATTAAACACAAACAGACCACAACCTCAGCAAGTCCTGGAAGATCAGCTTGTTGCATCCTCAGAGCAGCTTTCCTGAAGGGAACTTGGTTGCTGAGACCTTGAATTGTTTTAAAACACTGCCATTTTCCTGTCCTCCCTCACAACACGGTGGGTCTCCCCAAGTACTGAACTGTAGGGTTTCTCCAATAGTGCTGCCCCTTCCAATGTTTCTCAGGAAAGGGGTAAAACATCCAACACTACCTGCAGACAGGGACTAAAAGGGTTTTTGTGTTTTAAATTATTGAAGGCAACTTAAATATCCCTCTTCTTGCTACATGAGTGGTTGATTTGAGCTTTAGGTCAGGGGTGCCTGGAATGCAGCTGGAATTCAGTTTTTCAACACTATGGACACACTTTGAAATCATCTTTCTTTCCATCACCTTCCTAGCACTTCCTTCTTCATGGAAGGAAAATTAATGGAAATACAATGTGGCAAGGAAGTCAGAAATCACTATGTAAACAGAACAGTTGAGATCAATATGTTCAGAATTCTACTTTGAATTTTAACCTGAAAACTCCTGGAAGCATCTGACTGGTTATAGAGTCTCTTAAGTCTCTCTATCAAAACAAAACAATCCTTATTTCAAGTAAAAAAAAAAATCCAGGAAAAATAAATCATAGAATCAACTACATTGGAAAATATCTTCGAGATCATCAAGTCCAACCATCCATGCTACAACCCCCAAACACTAACCCATCTCCCCCGTCTCCCACCCTATTCCTGGGCAGCCTATGCTAAGGCCTCCCCACTCTTCCTGGGAAAAAATGTTTCCCAAGATCCAATCTGAACCTCCCCTGGCACACCTTGACCCCATTTCCTCTTGTGCTATTGCCAGTCCCTAGGGAGAAGAGGCCAACACTTGCCTCACTGCAACCTCCTTTCAGGTAGTTGTAGAGAACAGTGAGGTCTCCCCTGAGCCTCCTCTTCTCCAGGCTGAACAGCCCCAGCTCCCTCAGGCTCTCTGCATCAGACCTGTTTTCAGACTCCTAACCAGCCCAGCCGCCCTTGTCTGCACCCTCTCCAGCACCTCCCTGTCCCTCCTATACTACCAAAATGCAGTGCTCATTGCCTGCACCTTCATCATTCACCTTCAAGGCTCCACGTTACTCTAAGAGTCAGTGCAGAGAGAATACATTTACCTGCTTGTGTTCTTGCTGCTGGCCAATTCACACAGAAAATCCCCACAGTTCCTGTCCAACATGAAGACACCCATGAGAAGGAAAGTTATTTTAGATCTCACAGGCAGTCAGGAGCCCATTAGGACTGTTACATAAAGCAACAGTGGGAGTAAACAGAACATCATTTACAGGCAGTAATGCTTCTGTCTTGAGGGACCCTCTCTGTACTACACAGGATCTAGGATTCCTCATGGTGACTCAATGCAGACACTGCCATTTTGGCAGCTATTAAGGAGCTCACACCACATGTCTGCTCTTTCTCCTGCATGTATTTTCTTTGTCCATGTGCTTCTGCCCATGGTCTCTGCCTCCTTTCAGGGAATTCACAGAATCACAGAATATTAGGGATTGGTGGTGACCTCAAAAAGATCATCCAGTCCAATACCCCTGACACAGCAGAATCACCTAGACCAAGTCACACAGGAACATACCCAGGTGGGTTTTAAATGTCTCCAGAGAAGGAGACTCCACAACCACCCTGGACAGCCTGTTCCAGTGCTCCATCACCCTCACTGTGAAGAAGTTCCTTCTCATATTTATATGGAACCTCCTATGTTCCAGCTTACACCCACTGCCCTTTGTCCTATCACTAGATGACACTGAGAAGAGCCTGGCTCCATCCTCCTGACACCCACCCCTCAAAGATTTATAGACATTAATGAGGTCACCCCTCAGTTACCTCTTCTCCAAGCTAAAGAGACCCAGCTCCCTCAGTCTTTCCTCATAAGGGAGGTNACTCCACTAGATACAGGCCTCCAACTAGACTCTGTCCCATTGACCACCACTCTCTGACTTCTACCCTGCAGCCAGTTCACCATCCACCTCACTACCCAAATCATCCAGCCACACTGCCTCAGTCTGGCTGCGAGGATGCTGTGGGAGACTGTGTCAAATGCCTTACTCAAGTCAAGACAGACCACATCCACCATTTTGCCATCATCTATCCACCTGGTTATGCCCTCAGAAAAGGCTATCAGGTTGGTCAAGCACGACTTTCCCTTTGTAAAGCCATGCTGACTGTCCCTAATGACCCTCCTGTCCTTGCTGTGCCTACAGACAGTGTCCAGGACAAATTGTTCCATCACCTTTCCTGGGATGGAGGTGAGGCTGACCAGTCTATAGTTACCCATAGTCACTGGAGTGACATTTGCTATCGTCCAGTCCAATTCACACTTTTGCCCTTGACAGTCTTTTCTGTCTGCAGCCAAAGGATTTAGCAGCAGATGCATCTTGATTTTTGATGTGCCCTTACAATGTCTGGGTAAAAATTTCTGCACTTGAGTACTCTGTCCCACTGCAGTGTCTCACAGACATTACTGTATTCTGGTTTAGAAGGCTTGCAGAGAGGACATCACTCCTGTTAAAGCATGAAGAGGTCTCCAACAGCCTAAAGTATCATGGAATCATTACGGATCAGAAGGGACCTCGAAAGATCATCTAGTCCAATCCCCCGCCAGAGCAGGATCATCTCCAAACCCTCACCAGTGGGAGCAATGCATGTAAGTTGGAGGAGGAAAGGGTTTAATCACTATCTTAAGACCCAGCAAGTATTTGGGAGCAACTGTTGAGCCCTCAGACGCCAGATCACACAGAATCACAGAACATTTTGGATTGGAAGGGACTTTGAAAGATCATGCAGTCCAATCCCCCTGCCACAGCAGGATGCCCCAGATCAGGCTGCACCGAAACATGTCCAGGCAGGCTCCAAACCTCTCCAGAGAAGAAGACTCCACAAATCCCCAGGATCCACTTTTGCGGATCTCAAAAGCCAACTTCATTTCAGTCAGGCAGATGCACATAGTAAGGTCGCCCACTGAGGTTCCTCAAGATCCATCCTTTTCTCTCCAGAATACTCAAACGCATGTCCAGCCTACAATCTGCAGAGCAAACATTCCCCAAGCACTAATAGTGCAACAAATATATTCCTCCAATATTGCTCAAATGCTATTTGCTCAGTTTAGCATCTAAACAGAGAGCCAGCTTGCAAAAGCAGGTGAACCGGAAATTACCAATAGAGGCATTTTTGCTCTGGCTGAGAACATAAAATAACTGAACTTTGTTCCTGTGGCTTCTTACATCACCCGGTCCCTCTTTGAAAATATTTCTATTCCTCTTTCCAGCCCATCTGGTCTTCAGAATACTCCTTCTATTTACTTGAAAAACAACTAACTGGAGCCAAAGGCACTGTCCCCCCATTCCTGCTCCACCGTGAAAATATATTCATCACTAAGTGAAGAGCAAGGCACATTCACTCCTGTTGGCACATTGCATCCAGACACGTGTGTGCACAGAGGCCTATTTTTAGTTTCCCTGCCAGAAGCAGCCTAATATTTCACATCAAGGTCTTTTTGACCCAAAAAACACATCATTATTTCTAATTAGGAAATAAAGAGATAGAATTGTCAAAAATATCTCTCTGCAGGGGAGCTGCACTTCAGATGACATGACTTTTTGCTGCTCTTGTGTTTGCTTTAGTCTGAATTTACTTTTGTGTGAAAGCTGAGCCCACGGAAACTTGTCAGCCAGCAGTGAAAGGAAGAGGGTTAGGACAACACGGCAGCCCTCACCTTCTGTGTGGGTTGGAAAGGACCCCAAAGGGTCTTCAGATGGTAAAGTACACTCCTCCAACAGAGGGTTCCTCTCATTCGGCACCACCCCAGCTGCCTGTACGAAGGGTGGATGTCAGGAGGATGGAGCCAGGCTCTTCTCAGTGTCATCTAGTGATAGGATGAGGGGCAATGGTTGTAAGATGGAACACAGGAGGTTCCATATAAATATGAGAAGGAACTTCTTCACAGTGAGGGTGACAGAGCACTGGAACAGGCTGCCCAAGGGGGTTGTGGAGTCTCTTTCTCTGGAGACATTTAAAACCCTGGATGTGTTCCTGTGCAACTTGGTCTAGGTGGTCCTGCTGTATCAGGGGGATTGGACTAAATGATCTTTCCAGGTGGCTTCCAATCCCTCATGTTCTGTGATACTGCTGCTCCTGTACCTGTTCTCTCACTAGAAGGAGTCTGAGCGAAGTGGTTCAAATACCTTCTTTGGGTGCAATCCATGCCACTAGTATACGAATGATGTTCACCAAGAGAGTTGAGCACATCTCTCAAGATGTGTACAAGAAAAGTGTTCTCTTCCTTTTGCCATCTGTTCTGCTTTAGAAGCCGAGTAGAATCTGAAAGTATAACTTGAGTGTTTTCTGCAGAAAAGTTTAAAGTTTGGGTTTACTGAATCATTGCCTGCAGATTTGTATGTGGTTTTGCTAAACTCTCTGTGTCTGACGCTTTGGATGGGAGCTCTTGGTTGAAATATAGTTGGGGTCTCTAACCCACGACATTGGTGGCGATCCAGGTGGGCCACGTAGGGAACCAGACAAGGACCCCCCACAACACTACACTGCTGCTATGGCCACTATACCATCGATAATGGGGAAATGACATTTCCCTTTGTCTTGTCCTTCCTTCTATGATAACTTTTGAAAAAGAACCCTAGCAATTTACCATTGGAAATGAGGTGGCTCAAAAATGAACCTATGGCCTCTCAGTGACACTTTAACACAGCCAGTGCAGGAGCACAGCCAGAGCTTCATTGCGCCATCCCCAGGAACAATGTCCACATGCCTGCCAGCCCGCTGGGACACAATCGCTCTGAAGAAATCCTACATGACTCAGGGCTGAGCTCATTTGAAACAATGACTGCAAAACCACATGCAAAGGGGTGAACCCCCCTCTAAGGACCGAGCTGATGAATTCTCAAAAACGTTTGGGCGAGAGGAAATCCATTTGTGTTGTCTGACAGACAGAAATCACTTGGGCAATGCTGTTGGTGGCAGTTTTCTCCTCTGGCAGAGTCAGGAGGCAGAGCAGACCTCCAGGACTGGCTTACAAGGAGGTAGAACCTAGAAGGGCATACAGGCTTGGGCATTCACACCGTCTTTCGGTATCAATTTACTTTTCCTAGGCTGTTTAAGTTTGAACAGAGACACTCAGTCAAGTTTTTCCTTTCAGCTACCATCTCCAAGCTAGACATGAAATTCCAATGCACAGGACATGACACACTGCACCACAGCCCAAACCAGCAAGGATTCTAGGTAGAGTTGAAGATCATTCATACTTCTTGCTCACCATACCCTTCATATTTCTGCTAACATCCTTAACATCTACCCATCTACCACTTAGATGCATCCTGTGACCATTAGTGGCCCTACAAGGAACTCCACTGATGCAAGTCTACTTTGCTGCTTGTAGGGCATCAAAAACTGCCTCTTTCTAGATAAGAGGTCCATTCTTGTGCCTCTGGATTATTATTCATGCTTGGTTATGCTTGAAACAGAGAGTTTTCCATGCATTTAATGAAGATTAGGGTATACAGGACACTAAAAACTTGAGTGGCAAGGCAGTGAGGGTCTGGAGCACCTGAAGCCTATATAGACACAGCGCACAAAGACCGGGAAGGAAAAGAGATGTTCACAAATGTGAGATGACTAGAGCTCTGCAAAGAAGTTCTCTCCTGGGATATGCAACCCACAAATCTCCACAAGAGAGAAACAAAAACCAAGTTTAAACTTTTACCCGCTTCAGCAATAACGGTAAAAAGACTGACTACTTTCATATTTTGAATGAAGTCATGGAAACACCAAATAAGAGGCAAAACTATCCACCTTTAAGGCACCATACTTTCACTTTTCCCCCTCCAGTTAGAATTACAGACCAAATCCTGCTGGAAATCTTTGAGAGATCAGAGGGTGCAGAAGACCTGCTTCTGCACAAACGCCCCCCTTGCCACACTTTGTCAGCCTGGCTGTGAAAGGGGTAAAGTGCTACCAGCTGGTTCAACATTTCATTAGCCAACTCGTGAAACCCAAAGGACAACCTGTGAGAGTCCAGTTTGACACAAGCGCCAGTGATGACATTATGTGGTGGGATCACGCCTCAGTGACACATTTCCAAAGTGCAAAAGGAAAACCCATACTACTGGTTTTAGAAAAAAAAGCCAACACACACTGCCAGCAATACACTGCAGGTCTACATTCATGAGAAGAATGAAACGGGTTTGTGTCCTGCTTTGTTCACAGGGGTAAAAGATGTGAGTGCTTTGCCTTTATCTTACCTCTTCTTGAATTGTCAAGAGGCTCCACTATGCCCGAGGAACTCATCGGGCAAGTAGGTACACTCCATCCATTCAGCTCCACAAAGCCAAGTGGCTGAGCTCACAACAAACTTCATTTCCCATTGGGAAAGCAGCAAATCTTGCAAAGCACCTTCCTGCAGAGTTTAAGGAAAGCGCTTGCCTGTGATCTGCAAGCACTGCAGCCCTGGTTTTGTTTCACAGCAACTGGCACAAAACATCTAACCAGGTCTTTAAATCTGTGGAAATTACCTGTTTGCAGACAAAGTTATTTGCATAGAGATGCTGTTGTCCTTTCTCACTGCAGTCCATGGGAATAGTATCCTTGGCTACCAAAATTAAAGCAATCTGATAGTCAAGAAATATGCATTTCTACAGATACAATTTACATGAGCAAAATATGCTTCTGTGTCCTTGAGCCTGAATTCTCTAACACCTTCCTGTCATGTAGCATCCAAGTATTAGGCCTATTTGCCCTATTTACTACACCCTGCTGGAGGGTGTCCTGCCCTATGCAATAACTCTCCCAGCTTCCACTACAGCACCTCTCTGGGTTGATTGAGTAGCCCAGATTAGAGGTAAGTAATCATAGAATCAAAGAGTTGGAAGGGACTTCCAAAGACCATCTAGTCCAACCCCCCTACAACAAGCAGGGACATCTCTCACCAGACCAGGCTGCCCAGAGCCTCATCTGGCCTGACTTTGAATGGCTCCAGGGATGGGGCCTTCATCACCTCTCTGGGCAGCCTGTTTCTGGGATCCCACACACTCAGATTCAAGAGCTTTTTCCTCATGTCCAGCCTCAATCTGCCCTTTTCCAGCTTCAAACAATGACTCATCGTCCTATCGTTCCCTGCCCTCGTGAACAGTCTTCCCCAGCCTTCTGATAGCCATTTCAGGTACTGGAATGTCATTATAAGGTCGCTCCAGAGCCTTCTCCTTTTCAGGCTAAACCACCCCAACTCACGTAATACACAGCAGGACAGGATAACTTTTTTCCTGCTTGTCTGTAGCTTCCTCTCTCTCCTTGCCTCTGGATTGTGTTACTAAGCACTGACATTGCGCTCAGGCTTAGCCAGAATGGGCACAACTGATTTCCTGTGTCTTGGAACCTATCCAACACCTCCATTAGCACTACTCTGCAAACTGATACATCCTCCAATATGTTCATGGGCAACATTAGTGTTTCTAAAAAGAAGTCAAATTCAGGTAAATGAAAGTAATAGTTACTGTTTGGGACAGGCTGTGTGCACTAAATAACTCAGAATTTATGAGTTGTCATCCACAAGACCCCATACCTCTGCAGCAGTAAGAGGGCTCCTGGAGCACTCAGCATGGTAGCTCCCCTGTTAAATCACTTATGTTACTCATGTGGATGGAGGCCTGGATATGGATCACATCTCATTGATGCCAGGCACTACCCAAATACCATGTCAAGTCATTATCAGTCACATTATCCTGAGAGTGATGGTTAATAGGATCATGCGCAGGAAATTCTACCAGCATCTCCTGACACACCTCCACTTCATTATCAGGCAGAGCATTTGTGAGCCAGCCACAGAGCTTGTTCTGAGGAAGGAGCCAGTGAGAGACCCCCAGTTCCTAGTCACAAGGTTGAGTTCCTTGCATGGTGATCCCTGAGGCACACAGAGGCCACAGTGGAGTCCCTGCGATGTGCTGACAGGCAAAACATTCTTTCCCTGCTGCTCTGGGTTCTTTGATGCCAGCCTTGTTGTTACCCAGCAGAAAAAACAGCACCCAGATTTTGAGAGATGAGAGGCAACTTCCTACCATCATTTTCTGTGTCTCCACTATTGCTGGATTCCCTCCAATCACACAAAACCTGTCCCACTGCACTGCCAAATGCCACCTCTACCCAACAGATAGCTTGTCAGACCTTTCACCACACCAAACCACTGCCTGCATCACGTGTCTCAAATACACCTTGCAACAAGGGCTAGCAGCAGCATTTCTCAGGCTAGTTCTTCTCAACTAGAGTCCTAGAGTTTTGTTGCTTTAGATGACTCCATTTATCCAACACCTAAAACATTTCAGCAGTTTATCACCAAAATTCCACAACTGCATTCTTCCTAACACCCTTCAGGCATCAGAAATGACCCCATGGGTGCAGCCTATAAAGCTGAACCTCCTGCTTCACAGCACTTTGAGCAAAGACAACTCCCTTCAGAAAGTCTCCATAGTAGGATGTACTGGAGGAGACTTCATGCTTGTTTTCATATTATGACTGCCCCCCAAAATAAAGAATTCTTAGTCCCCGTCTGTTTTTCAGTATAAGTTTCAGAATAAGGCATTGATTTTGTGTGTTGGAAAGAGGAAGGCAGGCAGAGCACATTAGTATGGGATAGAATCCCCCTATAAAAAAAAGCTGCTCGCAATTACCCAGTCCCATAATGTATTAAAGACTGTTACCACCAGTATCATTTAAATCAGAGTTGACTGCTGTCTGGTGTTTGTCTCTTCCCCCTGCCCCATTCCCAGAGGCTTCAAACCTTACTCAAACATTCAGATATTTACATGGTGGGTGAATAACTACTCAAACAAGATGGAAATCACCACATGCAGAAGTTCTCTGAGGAACCAGTGGGGAAAAATGCTTTTGCCAAACCCCCAAAAATGCAAAATTGCAGGAGACAAGCAGTGCCAGGGCAGGTGCACAAGTGGGTTGAAATCTTTCACAAAGTTGCACCCACAAGGAAAGTGTCTGCATGAACAGGCCATCTGCTATCAGTTCTGATGCTCTGGGGACAGCAGTGGTGTCAACAGCATCAACAGCCCATTCAGACACAACAGACATCCTGGAAAAAAAAACCTTATCAGGCTGATTTCATATTCTTCTCCTGAGAATGACAAAATTTAACTAAGAGGTGGATTCTGCCTCTTTCCCAGAGGAAATCATCCCTTGCTTATAGTGGCCATGTAAATAGAACAGCTGAGATCAATATGTCTGGAATTCTAGGGCCACAAGGATGATCAGAGGTCTGGAGCATCTCTTCTGTGAGGCCAGACTGAGAAAGTTGGGGCTATTCAGTCTAGAGAAGAGGAGGCTCCGAGGTGACCTTATTGTGGCCTTCCAGTACCTGAAGGGGGTCTACAAAAAGGCTGGGGAGGGACTGTTTAGGATGTCAGGTAGCAACAGGACTAGGGGGAATGGAGCAAAGCTGGAGATAGGTAGATTTAGAGTGGATGTGAGGAGGAAGTTCTTCACCGTGAGAGTGGTGAGAGCCTGGTGAGAGTGGTGGTTGCCCAGGAAGATGGTGGAGGCCCCTTCCTTGCAGTTGTTTAAGACCAGGCTGGATCTGGCCAGCCTGATCTAGGGTGGGGTGTCCCTGCCCATGGTAGGGGAGTTGGAACTGGATGATCCTGTGGTCCCTTCTAACCCAGACTGACTGTATGACTTGGTCTGGGTGATCCTGCTGTGGCAGAGGGATTGGACTAGATGATCTTTCGAGGTCCCAGACAGTTCTGCAATATCTGTCCTTAAGACCCACAAACCAACCCCATGTCTACACAGCTGCTCCTCCCAACTGGTTTCAAACTGCAGGGCTACCTAGCAATACCAACATGTTCCTCCAAAGTGGGGAATTTTTGTTAGAAAATTCCCCTTATTCTGCCAGCCTCCTGACTCATGTCCAACTGCCTCCATATTCTTCTCCCTCTCCCCAGCTCATTTCCCTTTGTAGAGTCCTTTTCTTTGGAAAAGCTCCAACGTCTCATTGGGGGAGATCAGTGAGCAGGGTTTGGCTGTTGTGCCTGGCTTCCCTCAGCTAGGAGCAGAAAGAAAAGAAATAACATCTAAATTCTTGTGCTTACTAGTCCCTCTGTGCATGGGCTCCTCAGGTGGGTGGTGGTTAATGACACTGCCTTCAGCACCGCAGCTCCATCGCGGGAGTATCACACCCTTTGTTAAACACAGTGGCCTGCACATCCTTCTGCATGTCCGTGTGAGTGGCACAGCTCCTTGCCAGCCCTGCAGCACACACAGGCAGCCTCCAATATCTTCAGGGGAAAACCACCTCAAATTATAGATATAAATATATAGTAAGAATTTAAAAATATGTAAATATATATTTATAAATATATATATATTTTACATATCTTGCATATATATAAAAGTGTCAAAACCTGTCCCTGTTCTTATTTCAGCTCTTCAAAAAGATAACCACAGAGCAAACAAGACTACACGAAGCCATAAGGAAAGAGAATACACAAGGACCGTAAGGAGAGCTAAACGAACAATGCCTTGTTAGGACCAGTTTTTCCTAGTTGTGATCATGGTGGTCAAAGCAGCACAAGACTCAGGATAAGAATGCTCTTCACCAACATCTTGGGTAACA
Source organism: Rhinopomastus cyanomelas (assembly GCA_013400115.1). NCBI lineage: Eukaryota > Metazoa > Chordata > Aves > Bucerotiformes > Rhinopomastidae > Rhinopomastus > Rhinopomastus cyanomelas. Next base: position 486,188 of record VXBP01002931.1, on the reverse strand, counting down.
GGAAGGATGACTGTGAGCAAAGAGATCCCTTCCTTCCCAGACTTTTCATTTTTAGGATTTATTACCACAGTGATGTGTCAGGCCATCTCTATAGGTTGATGTTTTTCATCCTTTCTCCTGGGAGATCATTCCTCACACCAGCGAGGTTCAAGGCAATGTATCCACCTGATATAAATTCCCAGAGTTTTCAGTAAAGTAGCAGATCTGCCCAGCTCACTCTTAAGCTTTTCTTAACTTCTCTTGCTGCCTCCTATGCTAAAGTCCCTCTGGGTCACGGCTCCTGAGCCTTCCAAGTAGCTTCCCCTTCAAATGCTTGAAGGTACGATCAATGTTTCCCTGTTTCAGCAAGGAAAATTTGGCCACTGTAGCCATTCCTTCAACCCATCCCACTCTCACATGTTCTGGTGCAGAGTATCTTGTTCCTGCACACATTTGAATGCTTATGTGAAGCAAGCGGAAACCCCAGGATTTCTGAGGAGGGACTGGGTCTGGCACAGGATGTAGTCAAAGCAACCAGTGGATTAACGGCCATTAGGGAACCTCGACCAGGCTTCAAACATAAAACCCAATGCTTCCTGCATGGCTGAAGAGCTCATGCCTGAGGGACAGTGCCTCTTTATATGCTCCCAGACATGCTGTGTGCTCTCGGGTCTCAAGAGTCCAGTGAGCTCCATTCAGCAGGAGCAAAAAAATAGCAACGATGAAATCAAATATCATGACATTTTTTCCATGCTTCTAGTCAAACAGAAAATTAAACAGGCTCAGTATTGTTGCCAGAATGTTAATTTATGCACTGCTCTAGGGAAAACAAACCCAGGCATGCACAGAAGGTCAGGTTTAATGCTGCTATTAGTTGTTCCCTCCTTCCTCCTAGACATCCCCATGGAGCTGCTCCCCAAGCAAAGGCAGAATATTTAACACAGGGAAGACGTAGTTGAAGTACTAGAGCTTTACACACAACAAGTGGGAACATCTCAAATCACAGAACTATTGAGGTTGGAAAAGCCCTGTGAGCTCATCTGGCCCAGCTCAGGACCGAACATCAACTGAGCAGACATACCAGGGCACTAAGGGCCACAGCCAGGCTGTCCTCCAACACTTCCACAGATGTGGACTCCATCACTGCCCTGGGCAGTCCATTCCAGTGTCAGATGACTCTTTCTGTGAGGAAGGGCTTCCCAACATCCAATCTAACCCTCCCCTGGCAGCTACAGGCCCTGCTCTCTCACCCTGTCATTAGTTGCCTGGGAGATGAACCTGACCCTCATTTGACTAAACCTCCTTTCAGGTAGTTGTAGAGAGACAGAAGGTTCCCCCTGAGTCTTGTCTTGTCCAGGCTGAACACCCCCAGCTCCCTCAGCCTCTGCTCATCAGCCTTTTCCTCCAGTCCCCTCTCCAGCCCCTCAATCCCTTTCTTCAAGTGAGGGGCCCAGCACTGCCTCCAGTAGTCAAGGGGAGGCCTCCCCTGTGCCCATTACAGTAACTTGGTAACAAGCAAACTGGGAGGGCACTATCCACCCCCAAAGCATCTCAGCCCTGCCATTGAAGTTATGGCTTCTGCACACAGCAGTGTTGAGGGTGCACTGTACAGTTTTTTTGGTGTCACTGTGTCCTAACAACAAATCTATTAGCCTGTGCCCACAAACAGGCAGTGGGGGAATCTCTCTGAATATCAAAGGGCAAATTAATAAATAAAACCTCAACCCTGAATCCAAGTTCTAATAACACAAGGTAAAGAAGCAGAGCTATTTCTACACTGTGCCCATTAAAGCAGTGTGAGGGAGGGCAGAGAGGTGGCTCAGCATCAGCAGGTTAGAAATGACTAAATTTTCTAAGTATGACCCTTGCCCAAGGCTCCTCAAGATCAGGTCTGGTGCCTTATCTGTACAGTGATGTGTAGGTGTATGAGCTTTGGCCAGCAGATCCCTGAAGTGATCAAAGTCTGCATGCCCAAAGTCCACGGCTGTAAGCTTAGAAAACTTCCTCCTGGTTGCTCTGAGGATCTTAAACTCAACTGCTTCATGGTCACTGCAGCCAAGGCTGTCCCTGAGCCTCACATTGGTCACCAGCCCTTCCCTGTTGGTGAGAACAAGGTCCAGCATAGCACCTTTTCTTGTTGGTTCCTCCATCATTTGGAGGAGGAAGTTGCCATCAACGCAATCCCAGAACAAGCTGGATTGCTGATGCCTTGCTGTGTTGTCCCTCCAGCAGATGTCAGGGTGGTTGAAATGCCCCATGAGGACCAGGGCCTGTGACCTGGAAGCTGCTTCTATTTGCCTGTAAAGGGCCTCATCAGCTTGGTTCTGCTGGTCAGGTGGTCTATAGCAGATCCCTACAGTAACACCACCATCCCCTGTCTTCCCTTTAATTACAACCCACACACTCTCCACCAGCTCATCATCCTTCCCCAGGTGAAGCTCCACTGATTCCAGCTGGTCACTGATATAGAGGGCAACACCTCCTCCTCTCCTTCCCTGCCTGTCCTTCCTAAAGAGCTTGTACCCATCTATCCCTACATTCCATTTGTGGGAATCATCCCACCAGGTTTCAGTAATAGCCACGATGTCATGGCATCCCAGCAGCACAGTGGCCCTTAATTCATCCTGTTTGTTGCCCAAGCTCTGTGCATTTGCATAGAGGCACTTCAGCTGGGCTGGCCCTGTCCTCTTCTTGTGCCAGTTGCTCTTGATTTCCTCAGACTGCCCTGGTGCATCATCCCTGGCTTGTTCCACGACAAGTTGAAGGCCCCCTCATTAGCTCTCCATCCCTCTGCTGCTGGTATACTGCCCCAGTGTTTGTCATCAGCCAGCAGGAGACTATTCACCCCTTCCCCCTTCAAACCCAGTATAAAGCCCTATCAGTGAGCCCTGCCAATTCCTGCCCCAGGATTCTCTTCCCTCCTCCACAACAAGTGCATCCCAATGGTTGCCTGGAGCTCCGGTGCCCTGAAAACAGAGCCATGATTGTAGAATCCACTTTCCTGAAAGTGTTGTCGGGCACTGGAACAGCCTGCCCAGGAACAGGATTGAATCCCCATCCCTGGAGGTATTTAAGATAAGGGTAGATGTTGCACTGGGGGACAGGGTTTAGTGATGCTGATAGGGCTAGGAAAAGGCTGGACTTGATGACCTTGATGGTCTCTTCCAGCTGAAACTGTTCTGTGATTCACCATCACACCTAACAGCTAACGTATCCACAATAATGGTGCTAGGAACAAATCCAAATTCAGGAAGCAAAGGAAGTACCAAGGATTTCTGAAGTCATTCATTCACTGGACAGAACTTTGACTTGCTTTGTCAAGGACAAGACTTGTCATCAGCAGTGTCCGTACTTTATCACTACTGCAGGTGACAGAAAAGGCAGCTCAGGTCAAACCAGGTGGATAAACTGTTCTGCTTACTGTAAGACTCTTCATTTACGTTTTAAAATCAGTCAAGTTCACAGATTGCAGTGCAGCAATGGAATCAAAGTATAGAAGGTAACCACAAGGGGGGTGACAATCTGGACTGAAATAACCTGGTCTTTTGGAAATGAAGTCGCATTCTTTGGTGGGATAACTATGAAGCTACTTCATCTGATAACTCAGATCACTTCTACCAGTTAAATACTTTTGCCCATGATGCACTAGCACTCGTGGGAGTGACCAACCCCTGAGATACACCTGGTCCCACTGCATTTATTCCCCAGAGGAACTCAGAGTGATGCAGTTCCTTGCCAGGAGCTTCTTAGGGTATCACAAACCAAGTGCCAAACCTTATGCACAGTCAGGGCTATAACAAAACATGAGCAAAGCCTTGAGGACAAGTCATCACCAAATTGAAGAAGGTGAGCACAGGAGCATAAGGTCAGACCTCAGCTAGAAACTGGCTCAATCCAGCTAGAAGAGCTCTGCTAAAGTTGCAAAGGCCATAGACAAGGCCATGAAAGACACTGAACTGCTCGGGTGACCAAGAGGGCATTTGTACAAAGCATATGTGTTTGGTAAGCTTTTCAGAAGGGCACTTTATGAAAAGGGAAGCAAATGGTGTTCTCTCACACTTTGACATCTTTTCCCTCAAAACAGTATAAACGCAACATGGCTGCACCTTCTGGATGTCAGACAGGTGGAGGTGGGTCAGCAGGGCCATATCAGAACTCCCAAGTCACTCTATTACAGCAAAGCAGGATAGGAGAGTGTTCTCAACAAGATAAACTTGGAGTGGTTTTTATCCATGTGACTTTTTCAGGTTAAGTGGGGTTAATGTTTGAATGAGAAGCACATTCCAGTGTGATTTCACCACTGAAATGGAGCCATCCCTCAAGTGAAGTCCTGCAGCTGCTGGTACCACATACGCATTTTGCTCAATATACCCAAAGAAAGAACTAAGCAAGTAACCAAACAAGTGAGGATACATCACAGCTTGGGTAGGACACTGAAGTGAAGTGCTCTTGTTCGTGCTGAATGTGCCAAGGAAAGGAAATGACTTCTGCACTCCCTGAGAACTGTTCTTTTTTCCCCGCTGTATTGAGGGAAAGAGAAGACATCTCCCTCATCAGAAAGGCAAAAGGCTGATGGTACCAGTGCAGGCAAAACACCTCCAGGCAGCAACAATCTGTTCTGATGCTTCTGCCCTTCAGTTTGCATGCAGAATCACAGAATGCTAGGGGTTGGAAGGGAACTTGAAAGATAATCCAGTCCAACCCCCATCTTCCTCAAGGACCACACAGCACCACCTTGCTATATACCAATCTGAGAGATCCTGGCTGCAGAGCAACAAAGTCTGAAGACCATCCACAACTGCCAATAGTCACCTGTCAGCAAGCCAATCAGGAGAGATACCTCTTCGCATCACCCAAGCACTGACTGAACAGCTGACAGAAACACACACAGCAAAATGCCAGCTATTAACTTCTCACATTTTGCCCCAGCTCCTCTCTTCTCACGCCCTGCTAGCTCATTTCACCCTTCCTTACAGCAGGCTAAAGCCACTTCATATCCTGCTGGCTTTAGTCCAGCTGCCTTGACAGAACACAGTTTCTCCTATTTCCAGTTATGCATTTCCTGGCACAATCCCCATTGGAAACCTCCAGCTCCGATAACATTCAATGACCTTTCCTTTATTATTTCCCTGTGCATCTCTTCAGTCCCTGATAGGTTCTAAAATTGGGATTTGCCTTCCTGGAAAGCTAGACACACAGGGCAAATGACTCAGGAGCCTTAGCACGTGGCTTTGGCAGTACAGGACACAAAGGCAGTGCCTCCCCCCCACATGCAGTGGGTCTAACAATAGGAAGTATTCTTTGCAGGGCTGTGTTCAGTGATTTCCTAGAAAAGCAACAAAAACTCCACATATGTTTGTGTTTCCACGTGCACTCAACACAAGCACATCCACAGAGGCTACATGCGGTTCAGAAATGGTAGGTGTTGTGAGCCCCGTGTCTGCATAGTGTCTTGCCCTCGCTACGCAGTAAGCATTCCAGTTCCTTAGGGGAAACTCCCACATTGCCAGCAGAAAGAGGGTTTACAATATAAACCCAAAATCCAATCCTAACTTAAGCACAAAGGCATGAGCTGAAAGACATCTGCAAAGGAAGCATCCAATTTCACTGGTTTTGAAATGCCTCTAGCAAAGACATTGGGGAAAAAGCAGTCACACACAGACCAAAGCACCTTTTTTCTGAAAAGCTGGGTGACACACACATTGAAGAGAGCAAGATGCTTTGGACTCAAGCCTTTGACAAAGAGCAGGTCACATTGCACAAGTCAACAGGGACAGATTTCTACACAGCTCTACAGCTCACAATCAGAGCCCTGTTTGGAAAGAAAAGTAAGCTCTTATCACACCACAAAAAGAGTCAAAGGATATACAGGAGCACTCAGCTCAGACCACGACACGAAGCAGTTGCTGAATCACGTCCTCCACTTCAGGAGCTTCTGGGATAAATGTTCACCTGTCACATGGGATCATGATCATAGAATGTTAGCAGTTGGAAGGAACTGCCAGAGATTATTGAGTCTAACCCCTCTGCCAGAGCACGATCACCTAGGACATGTCACACAGCACTGTATCCAGGCAGGTTTTGAAAGTCTTCAGAGAAGGAGACTTCCAACCTCTCTGGGCAACCTGTTCCAGGGCTCTGTCACCCTCACAGTGAAAAAGTTCCTCTCTTGTTGACATAGGACTTTCTGTGTTCAAGTCTATCCCCATTATTCCTTGCCCTATTACTGTGCCCCACAGAAAAGAGACTGTCCTCTTCCTTTTGACACCCACCCCTCAGATGTTTATAGACATTAATGAGATCCCTCTCAGCCTTCTCTACTCTAGACTAAACAGACCCAGTTTTCTGTGGAGAAAGACTGAGAAAAGATTCTCAAGTTCCTTCATCATCCTTGTAGTTCTCTGTTGGACTTTCTCCAGTAGATCCCTGTCTGTCTTGAATTGGGGAGCCCAAGACTGTGTTTCTTTGTCACCTGCCCATAAGGATGGACATCCCAACACTGCTTTACTTGTTTCCACCTTTATAGTTGATCTCAAGTGAACATTTTCCAAGTGATAATATCTGGTTCAAAGCTCTGGGAAATAAGTTTTCAGCAAGCTCCACAGCTTCATGTTGTGGATACTGTGTCTATAGAAACTTCTGCACATCAGCACAGAGCCAGCATACAAGCAGCTCATACCTCATCTTCCATCCATTGATGCCCAAAGGGCAAAACAACTGCAGAAGCTCCCATAGGAGTTCCAAAGCCACTAGAGACTTGGGACGCTCCCCCAGATTCTCCCTGTGTGCAGACACTTTAGGCCAAAGAGAGAAGAGACCATAAAAACTTCCCCTACAGTATCTCTGGGGAAAAAGTATGGATGACCCAACACATCCCTGAAGGGGTCATCACAGAGGGAAATATTATTTGAGGAACTAAAAGGAAAAAAAAAGAAAAAGCCACGAGGGTATTGATTCCAGGATGAACCCTGTAGATTAATTATGGTAGAAAAAATAGGTATTGACAGCTCCATGTTAACTCTGTGCTGGTTATTAGAACGAAGCAGGCTGAGAGTGATCTTTAGAAGAAATAGGTTCTGATAGGGTCCTGGCACTATGTTTGTTAGGTAACTGGACTCTGGCCAAACCATCCGGCTCTTCTTCATTTCCTTCTAATAAAGAGGACATCACAAAGCCTCCAAGAAAATCCTGTACACTTGAAATCTAAGAATTTTTCTTGGAAATGTGCTTTTTCAGGAGATTTTAGGTATTTTTAGAAGAATTAAAGTTAGAGGAAGGTACAGAAATTTTTAAAAGTCATGAAAAAATGTTTATGTCCAAGGGGAAAAAAAAAGCTGGATAGCCCCCTGCATTGTGATGCTGCGGGGTTTTGCATTATTTGATCTTATGCAGGAAATGAGCACCTTACTACTGAAAAGGAAAGCCTGGGACAGAAAGAGTGGAGCAGTCTCAGGGTCACAGTTCCCAAGGCAGTGTCTTGGCTCAGTTTGGAAGAAACCAGCTTCAAAACTAATTATCTGCTATTTAAACCTGAGCACAACAATGTTTCTCTGATACGGTTCCTCTTTCCAGTGCGAGTCCCAGAGCCCTGGCACAGGCTGCTCAGAGAGGCTGTGAGTGTCCTTCTCTGGAGATACTCAAACCCCACCTGGATGCATCCCTGCGCAGCCCTGCTTGGGGGGGGGAGGGGGTTGGACTACATGATCTCTAGAGGTCCCTCCCAACTCCAATGGTTCTGTGATTCTGTGATGCAGAGACTGAAAGAGAGAAATGGCCCTAAATCACAGTCCGCTCATCTTCAGCCTCTTCAGCAATCAGGGGAAACCACAGGTCTTCCTCAGTCCCCGCACCTCCTTATACTTAATTTTAAATGTCAGCAGCTAAAGCAAAAGTGGATTCCCCATGGTGTCCATCACAGGGAGCAAAATGTAACTGCACCCTTCATCAACTCACTCATAGCAGCATAAGCACACACAGACTTTGAGACTACCTTGACAAACCTATGTTGAGCCAACAGCCACAGAATATTTGGCAGGGAAAACAGATAATTAGAATTCTCAGTAGGTGCTCCTAATCAGCTCTCTAAGATAGGCAGAAGCTTATTGACAAATTCTTTGAGTTCAAATGGATGTCAGAGGAGATTGTCAATGACTCAGGCCATCCAAGTGCTCGGTCACATCCAGCAAAGCTAAGCAATGTGATGGTCCTCCATCAGTCAGGAATAGCAATAATCAACAAAGTGAGAGAGCAAGGAGAGACCATCTTTGCCAACTTAGAGGCATCCTGCAATATCTCATTTCTATGACAAGGCTCATCCGTTTTCAGTCAAGTTCCTACCTGCACTGCACTCTCATCTCCAGGACTGTGGTCCACCGGTGCTTCAGGCTGTTCTGTACCAGCACTGCCTAACTAAAGCTACAGAAGCAATCATGACGACCTGCCAGCATCTTTCCTGCCCTCCTCAATTGGTTTTGCTCTCAGTCGAACATGTTCTTAGCTGCTCAGTTTCACCAGGAACTCTGCAAGAAATGGAATTTCTTCCATCTCCTCTGCAGTGAGGGTCAAGATCCAAGGGTAAAGCTTCCTGCCTCATCCAGAAGCTTCTTCACTGCACAATCACAGAACAGTTTTAGCTGGAAGAAATCTTCTTCAGGATCAGAAGTCCAACCTTTTCGTAGCCCTGTCAGCATCACTAAACCCTGTCCCACAATGCAGCATCTACCCTTCTCTTAAATGCCTCCAGGAATGGGGACTCAACCCCCACCCTGGGCAGGCTGTTCCAATGCCTGACACCCCTTTCAGGAAAGAAATTCCTCCTGACATCCAACCTGAACCTCCCCTGCTGCAGCTTAAGGCCAGTTACCCTCATTCTATCACTGGCCACTAGGGAGAACAGAGCAACCCCTGCCTCTCTACACCCTCCTTTCAAGCAGTTGTAGAGAACAATAAGGTCTCCCCTCAATATCCTCTTGTCCAGGCTAAACAGCCCCAGCTCCCTCAGCCATTCCTCATATAACATATACTCCAAGTCCTTTACTGGCTTGGTAGCTACCCTATGTGCCCTCTCCATCCCTTCAGTGTCTCTCTTATAGTGAGGGGCCCAGAATTGAACACCAGACTCAAGGTGTGGCCCAAAGGTCCTGGGACTGAATGCACCAATGAGTCACGAGGAATATTGCAGAGACTCCAGCGGAGGTTGAGGCAAGAGAAGAGCCTGCCTTGGTTGATGAGGACTGGGTTAGGGATAACTTGAGCAAACTGGACGGACACAAATCCACGGGCCCAGACGGGATNGGGTAGTGAGGTGGATGGTGAACTGGCTGCAGGGTAGAAGTCAGAGAGTGGTGGTCAGTGGGACAGAGTCTAGCTGGAGGCCTGTATCTAGTGGGGTGCCCAGGGGTTGCACATCAATATGAGAAGGAACTTCACAGTGAGGGTGACAGAGCACTAGAACAGGCTGCTCAGGGAGGTTGTGGAGTCTCCTTCTCTGGAGACGTTTAAGACCTGCCTGGACGTGTTCCTGTGTGACTTGGTCTAGGTGATCCTGTTGTTGCAGGGGGATTGTACTAGATGATCTTTTGAGGTCCCTTCCAATCCCTAATGATTCTGTGATTCTGTGAAATAAAGGATATAATAAAGAATATAAGTAGAGTTAAGGTTTGCATTCAAAGGGAAGATGGTGGGGGATCAGCAAGTTCTTATTTGGTGTTGCAATTTGAAAATTACCAGGATTATCAGATGTACAGATTCTGTGCATTCATGAAGAAAACAAGTTCTATTGCTTTAGGAGGACCCACTCCCACTAGTGACCTGTCTAACCCACCTGGTGCCCTGTGCTAACCCACATCCTGATTCCAAGGGTGGTGGTGGGGGGAAGGCAGCTCAGCTGCAGCTTCCAGTGGCTCTGTTCCCCATTTCCCCTGTCGGAGACAGGACGGAGGGGGTTCCCCGGCTCCGTTCTGCTCCCATAAACAGCAGGGTGGAGGAGAACGGCCCTGCACAGCATCAAACCCAGCCTGGCGCCGACTCACCGTGGCTTCCAGCGGCTCCCGGAGGATGCCAGCATCGCTTCTATGGGGAGAAGATGCAGCGGCTCTGTGTGGAGACCACCCCGGCCCGAACTGGAGAAGCAAGACTTTGGTGCAGATTTATCACCATCACCACCTCCCACCACGGAGCAGCCCTTCAGCATTGCAGTGAACTGGGGGATTCCTCTTTCTTCCTCCTGGAGCTGATACAGGAAGAGAGGGTCCTGGAAAACTCTCAACTGCATGAAGAATTGGGGGGGGGGGCAGTCTTGCTGACACAGCCATGCGATCAGTCTCCATCTTGGATCCCAAGGCCATGAGGCCACCACCATTTTAGAGAGCCCTGGTCAGCAGGAAGAAAGACTGTTTGTCATTTCTGCTGCTGAGAAAGATGTGGAGATGCTTAAGTATTGGGAGGAATTCTTTCATATTTAGTCTAAAGAAAGCAGCAGGACTTCAGAATCCTTAAACCTCAGGCATGAAAGACAGAGTCTGGGTTCTTTGTTTGAAAGTATGTCTCCTGTGCCGAGGGATGCAGTTCAGACAGTGAGGAATCAGGCCATCCCGATAGCATTGAGCTGGAGAAGCTATGCTGAAGAATTCACCAGTCTGCAAACAGCTTGGGTGCCACTGTACTGCAGACAGGGGTGATGCATGAATAATAGAGAGGGTGGTCGTACTCGTCTCTACTTGACTGACATGCTCTTTCCCCCCAGATCTCTGATGTGAAAAAACACCCAAGGACCAATACAATAGTGATCTTCCATTGTATTTTTCTCAGAATATGTGATGGCATTTGTGACACAGTGTGTAGTTTGTGTGCACTGACTAGCTTAACCTTTTCTTCTGTATACAGGTTAACAAACCCTTTTCCAGTTTCCCTAAGCTATCTGTTGTGTGGCAAATTTATCCAAGATATCATCGAGACCCGACTGCTTTGTCTTCTTTTCCTTTATCTTTAATTGTGGTCTTGAACCCACTGCATTTGGTTATCATTGAGTGGGAGGTTTGGGTGGGGAAATTGCAAGTCTTTATGCAGGTTCATGAAAAAACAATAACAGAATGGAGACAGCAGCTCTCACAATCCTCCACAGACAAAAACCACTGTCTCTGAGGATCTCTACTTATGACCCCAATTGCATACTTTTCCCACCAAATCCATCACATACATATTGGAAAATACAACCTTGCACACACTGGCCCAAAGCTTTCCCTTCCACTCTGTGCAGTGTTTCTGGAGCAGAAGAGGGTGTGGGCAACATTGCAGTCTGATGTGCACCATACTACGCAAACCTGTGAGGAAAAAGCTCTCCCAGCGACATGTGGGAAGTCTGGATCCTGCCACTACCTGTTACACAGAGGGGATGCTGCCCACAGCCTGCCTGCCACAGGCTGGGGAAGGAGAGGGACAAGCCACCTCTCTCCTGCTGTGAAGATGCCATCACTGTATTGAGATGCAGTAAAACCCACTGCTATACTTGTCCTTTGGCTTGTTCTCTTCACAGATTTTTCAGCCTGAAGCTGAAAAAAAAAAAGATTTTAGCAGATGACTAGCAAAGCCAGCCTGATGCTCCATGTCATACCTTGTGAAGGTGGCCAGCTGGCCACAAAGAATGGCACTATCACCATGATATGTCCAGGGAGGTTCACCCTCCTTCAGGCTGCCATGGGATTTGTTTTTTTGGGAAAAAACCTACCAAACCAAAAAACCCAAACCAACCATCAAAAGTAAAGCAACCGCCTCCCCACAGAGCAGACTGCTTCTTGTCAGTGGATCTGGAGTCTTGTAGGTCTAAAAGAAACTTCACAGTGGAAATAAAAGCAAGAAATCAGGTTTCTGTTTGAGGGATGGGACAAGCAGCTAACACAGGTCTCCAGGCAGCATCCCTGCTCCAAATACATGCAGAGCTACCACTGGCAAAGTAGGGGATTCTAAACGATACCTGGAAACCAAAGCTAGTTTGTGAAACCCAAAGCTAATATGTCTGAAGAAAGACCCACAGTACTTGGGATGAGCTAAACTCCAGAGCTCAGTGATGCTCTCAGGGGATAACCAAAGGATACAGCTTTGACACTTATCTCATCACTTCCTTGTGGCCATTACAAATCCAGCTGGCTCTCTGGAGAGAGCGGGCTGGGATCTGGTCAGGGATATCAGCTGGGCACACAGATTTAGCTCCAGAGGAGCAAGCAAGCATCTGGGCTGTGCTTCCTCCAGGTTTGGAGCTGTTTCAGCCAATCCCCTCGAACCAGTAGGAAGTGTCAGAGTCCAGGCCAGAAGAGAAAACAAACATTTGAGTCCAAGCAATCCCAGGAATTGAGGCAAAAGGACAGCAGGGCTGGTATCAGAGCAGGGCAGGAAACATTTATCATCCAAGGACAGTGTGGTGTTTTGCAGTGCTTTCCTGTCCAACACCAGTGCAAAAACTCTTTAAGTTTGTGGCAAATCAAGTTGAAAAAACCCCAAGATAGTATTTTAAGTGCTGATCTGTGCAGGCTTCCCTCCCTAGTTTGCTCTTCATTTTTGCTTGTTTGTTTTCTCAGTGTCCAATAACACAAATCAAGACAACAAAACCAGTCTTAGCTCCCGCAGGTATCTCCTTGCCCACTACTAAGAGAATCACCCGCATCCATTGGGGTCTGCTCTCCCTAACTAGGGACCATCCATTCTGCTTCTTCCTAGGGGCAAAGTCCATCTTTACCACCCCTCTCCTGTCACCCTGCTCAGCAAAAGGGGAAGAACTCAGCCAGTTAGAAAACCACCCACATGAAAAACAAGCAGGAACCACAGGCTTCTGCTAAAATGAAGCCAGGCAGTCAAGATTTACAATACAGCTGACAGTTAAACCATAGCTGCACATCTGCAGCTTCTTGCTGCACCCTAATCTGCCCCCCAGCTCTTCTGATTAAGTGCCCACGAGAGCAGCCAAGGAATGTAATAAACTGACAGATGAGAAAAGTGAAATACAGGATTTGGAACAGAAAGGCCCCACAGAGGCCCCAAGTTGCAATGTTATACCCTGACATTAAACAAATCCCATGCCTGTACCCCTTGTCTGGTCTCCCTAACTGACTCAGGTTACTCCTGTAGGTAGCTGTGAATCAACACTTCTCGCTGAGAAGCCACATATTTCCATTTAGGAAAAGAACTCCAAACTGGAAGCAGTATATATTTCTTTAACAAAGGGATGTGACCCTCCTCTGCCCTACAGAAAAGACAAGTAAAGGCTAAACACACCAGGGTGTCAGTTTTCTCCCTCAGAAAACAGAAATCTATTCTCCCCATCTGCACTGTAGGAATGAAAACATGGAGCTGCACCTAGGCCATCCTCTGCAAGGGGTGGTGGTACTCTCAGCCACCCATTCAAAACCTTCTCAGCAAGTTTTCTGATCACACAAAGCTGGGAGGAGTGGCTGAAACCCCAGCAGGCTGGGCTGCCATTCAGCATGACCTGGACAGGCTGGAGAGCTGGGCAGAGAGGAATTGATGAAATGTAACAAGGGCAAGTGTAGGGTCTTGCATCTGGGCAAGAACAACCCCAGGTACCAGTATAGGTTGGTGACTGTCCTGTTGGAGAGCAGTGTAGGAGAAAGGGACCTGGGCGTTCTAGTGGACAGCAGGATGACCATGAGCCAGGCCAACAGCATCCTGGGGTGGATCAGAAGGGGAGCGGTTAGCAAATCGAGATATGTTCTTCTCCCACTCTGCTCTGCACTGGTGAGATCACATCTGGAGTATTGTGTCCACTTCTGTGCACCTCAGTTCCAGAAGGACACGGAACTGCTGGAGAGAGTCTGGCACAGAGCCGTGAAGATGATGGAGTAGAACACCTCCTTTATGAGGAAAGGCTGAGGGAGATGGGTCTCTTTAGCTTGGAAAAAAGGAGACTGATGGATGACCTCATTAATGTCTATAAATATTTGAGGGGTGGGTGTCAGGAGGATGGAGCCAGGCTCTTCTCAATGTCATCTGGCCATAGGACAAGAGGCAATGGGTGTAAGCTGGAACATAGGAAGTTCCACATCAATACAAGAAGGAACTTCTTCACAGTGAGGATGAGAGAGCACTGGAAGGGGCTGCACAGGGAGGTTGTGGAGTCTCCTTCTCCAGAGATGTTTAAAACCCACCTGGATACGTTCCTGTGCGACTTGGTCTAGGTGATCCTGCTGTGGCAGGGGAATTGGACTAGATGATCTTTCCAGGTCTCTTCTAATCCCTAATGTTCTGTGATTTTGTGAAGAGACTCCATGGGTTGGTGGTGGAGCAGTCCCACAGCATTAGTACAACAATTCAGGCAAACAGGGTGGAATAAGCAGCTGGCCAAGGGTACAAGAGTAGGGGCACTGCCTGACTAAATGCAGCAAGGGTAAAATGACAAAGCAATATGGAGAGGGGACTGACCTGCACAAACCCCACACCTACTCATGAGGTGTCCCAACTCCACCATCCCAGGGACAGAGCATCCACTTCTACAGGTTATAACTAGCAAAACAAGGAGGTAATGACAGGGAGTCAAAGGTACAACTTGGAGCCAGGTTTCCACCTCAGCTGGCAGTGGGGGCTGAGGCAGAAGCTGGTGATGCCAAACCTTAGGGACCCATCAGTGACCGAGCTGTGGACCAGCTACCTGGGCAGCATCAAGCAATGGCCATGACAGAACTGTCACTGTGAGCTGGAGGAGGAGACTGCTGCTTAGGACAGGCACATTGGGATGGCAGGACAAGGCAGGAGCTTACGAAAGCAGCAATTCTGAAGAGAGCCAGGTGGGGTGATTTAATGAAGATGTATTTTGAAGAGTGGCACTCACACCACTTCTTAAGAGGAAAAAAAACCTCAATCATGACATCTCAATCCTATGCAGCAATACAGCCCTACCCTCCATTAGTGCTGGGACAGCCAGACTGAAAGCAGCACTCAACCTGAAATCCAGGCAGGCTCTGTCTCTGGAGGCAACTCCATATGCAGACAGTGCCAGTGCTTGCTGTCTTCAAGCCCCAGGACCAGGGCTCTTACTGTAGTGACTTCTCAATAAGAAAACAAGTCCTTCTGCATCACAGACCTAGAGACAAAACTTAAACCTCTTCATCCTAAAGATTAGTCACAGAGAGACAAAAATCAGAGGGCCTTAGATCAGGGTTGCTGGGTCCCCGTGAGCTATAGTCATTGTAGCAGATATTGAGAAAACAGAGCATTTGACCCAGAAATGCATTTTCCTCTTTCTTGCACAATATCCAGAAAAATAAGTGCAAAGCTGCAAAATGGCTGTTCTCTCCCTGCCCTGCTCCAGCAGCCCTGCAAGCAGGCTGAAAGACATGACAGCATCAACAGCACAGGAGGGGGTACATGCGCTTGAAAGGCTACCAAACCCCATAGTGAGCTAAAACCAAGTACAAGCTAAAGCATGGTGTTGGATCGGGGCTCCTGACCTGCTCTCCACAAGCCACGGCTGCCAGGGTAGCCTGTCCCTAATGAGGTTTCCACCCAATTCATTTCAACAACACAGCACACAGCCCTTGAGGAAAGTAGTGTGTCGGGGGGAGGGCATGGAAATCAAAGCCCTGCAAATCCATAATATTTTATTAGTTCCTTTCATCTGTCACGCACCAGTGACTCATCGGGAAATAAGCTCCCTCTTGAGAGTCGCTACCTTTTTGTTGCTGACTCGGTCTCGCAAGCAGCTGCTATTGTCTGTCTGTATTGGCTGTTTGTTCCATCTGAATGGCTTTGGGCTTCTCATTCACAAGCCAGCCCCTGCTCCTTGAATCAGAGGCTGAGGAAGGAGGAGGGATGAAGGAGGATCTGGCTGCGCTTCTGTCATCTCTTTTACACTCTTAGTGACTTCTGCATCAACGGGAATCATCAGCCTTTGTTCTCTTCCACACACGGGGACTTTTCCTGCTAAAATACCAGGTAGCAGCAATAATCCTCGGCACATCCAATCATCCAAATCCATCTGTTGGGGCCAGAGAAAGACCTGCTGCTTTTGGAGAAAGGAAAGCGCTTAGGGGGGAGCAGGAGAGAGGAGGGGAAAGAGACCAATTTCCTGAACACCCCCAAAGAAGGCGGAGCAGAG
The DNA here is from genome assembly GCA_013400115.1 of Rhinopomastus cyanomelas. Lineage (NCBI taxonomy): Eukaryota > Metazoa > Chordata > Aves > Bucerotiformes > Rhinopomastidae > Rhinopomastus > Rhinopomastus cyanomelas. Next base: position 470,107 of record VXBP01002931.1, on the reverse strand, counting down.
GGAGATTTTATAATAGAGAAAATTGCCTCATTCCACTATTACTGTAATGCAAACATTGGAATTTGAAAGATTGGTTGCACAGTCTGAGATGTATAAAATCCATCAGATTCTGTACTATGGAAGGGTTCCCTCATTCCTATTGTCCTTCCCACTCGAAAGACATTGCAAGTGCTCTATCCCTCAGCAGTTAGGGATAGAACACACTGGAAGCATCTCAAAACATTGAAGTTCGTGTTGCGTATCCACTTTCATTTTACAAAAATTCATAAAGCAGATCCCACTCAATGGAATCAACTCAAGCATCCAAAAATCACTCTCAAAATAACTCCTGGTTTCACTGAAATCTAGGAGCTCCTTGAGTAAACACAGGCTCAAGCAAATCAAGAGAACCTTTTGTACCGAAGCTTCTCAAGATGCCAGAGCCAAGCAGACCAGCGGGCCCCAGGCACATATCCCTCAGCTACACGGGTGGATGCATGCAGACACGTGCTCCCATCTGTGTTCCTCCTACACGGCTCTTTTGACAGAGCTCTTTGCAGCTCCTCAGTGAAGGATAAGCCTGCTCTGTCCTTTGTTAGGGTTTTTGTTAACACGCTGTTGGGGACTTTGCACGAACGGTGCCCACTGCACTCAGCACCGTGCTGGGTAACCGCTGGCTCTGAAAAGGAAATTGCTCCTCCTCCTTCACCCTGGAAAAGGGTGCCCCCATGTTATCATCAGCTGCTGCTGCTTTCCTCTTTCTTACCCCGCTCCATCTGTCTGTCATTCAGGGCTGGTGTTTCATCTGGCCTGGCATTGCCTTTGCCAGCAGCTGCAGATGTTCAAATGTGGGTATTTGGCAGATGTAGGTTTCTCACTGGCAATGGTAGATTAGCTGCTCTTGTCATTCCCAGGGCATCTCTTGAACCCTGGACTCATGCCCACCTGCTTCCCACCCTATCCTAGGCATGAGTTTCCCCTAAGTACTCACTACAAAACAGTTTATCTTAGCCTTCCTTTTCAAGGGTTTTCTTCTCCTTCCTCTATTAACCACAAAATATTAACAGGATACAGGGCAGCTCCAGCACTGGCCCAGAAAGCCCATTTCCCCATATGTATTTCCTGGTCCTGGTGGTTCTGGACTGTTTAGCAAATGCAGCAAGTGTTTGCCAAACACTGCTTCACAAACTCATGTGGTGTCTCTAAAAATCAGAGCCACTGCCACCACCAACATTGAGAATTCTTTAGCTTTGCATAACAGCATCAACCCTGCCAATATATTCACATCTCTGTTCTTTGACAAAGTATCTGAGCAGGTAAGAGTATGCAGGCAGTGAGGAAAGCAAAGGAGGGCAACAGTCCTTGGCCAAGGCTGCACATCAGAGCCAAATAAAGATCCTCTGCTCTTAACCTTCGGGGCAGCATCCTTCCTACCAGACCACACAATGCTATCTGTATTTTGAGGTCTGCCCAGAAAACAACCAACCAAACTCATGCAGGTGTTCTGTGTGTTCTTGCAGATCCCAGAGCAATGTTTGGAACCATAAAGCAATGCAGAAGAATTTCAAACTGTCTCCACTCTACAGTGTACCCACCCGACTCTTGTCTCGGAAGAATAGCTGGCTGGATGGAACATCAGAGTGGATTATTGTCCTGAGGGTGCAAAGTGAGAAATGAGCCTGCTGTGTGTCATTAAACAAACAGATGGTGAGACAGCCCCACAGGCTCAGATGCTTTCTGGTGCTTTCTGGCTCTGAGAGTTCTTGTTCCAAGAGCAGCAGCAGCTCCAGAGTGTTCTGTGAAAGGGAAAGACACAGTCATGGGCTGCAGCTTCAGGCACTCAGCCTCATTGCTGATTGAGAACAGAGGCCTTTTCCTTACAAGCAGCTCACAGGGAGCAAACATGCCAAAAGATTCTGCTGTGTAGGTTCATGTGGTGGGTTCAAGACCACAATTAGAAATAAAGAAAAGGAAAACAAAGCAGTTAGGTCTTGAGATCTCTGATAGACCTTGCCAGACAATGGATAGCTTAGGGAAAATGGAAAAGGGTTTACTAACTCAATAACTGTATGCAGAAAAAAAAAGCAAATTAGTGCACACAAACTAGAAACTCTGTCACAAATGCCATCACATATTCTGAGAAAAATACAATGGGAGATTACTATCGTATCAGTCCTTGGTTTTTCATATTAGAGACCTGGGGAAAGAACATTCAGTCAAGTAGAGACAGGTACCACCATCCTCTCTATTCTTCCTTATGTCTCGCCACTCTCATCTGCAGACCCCAAACCCTTGGCGATCCAGACTGGCAAACTCTTGAATTCTTCAGTGCAGCTTCTTCAGCAAAATGCTGATTGGGCAGGCCTGATCCCTCAGCATCTGGAACTGCATCCCTCGATGCAGGGGACATGCTTTCAAACAGAACCCAGTCTCTGTCTTCCTTGCCCAAGGTTTAGGATTCTTGAGTCCTTCTGCTTTCAGCTAAGCACAAAGGAATTCTCAGATACCTCTCTTAAGGCTCCTTCTCTCTCCAGTGCTCAAGCATCTCCAGCTTTTCTCAGTGGCAGAAATGACAAACAGTCTCTCTTCCTGCTGATGAGTGGCTCTAAGATAGTGGCAATGGCCACATAGCCCCAGCCATGTGTGGAGCTCAAAATGGAGGCTGATTGCATGGCCGGCATCAGCAGGGGCCTCCCTCCCCATGCTGTCTCCCTCCTGCTCCTGACCAAAGGCTACAGGGGAGAATCCTTCAGCTCACCACAGGTGGTTGGATGTTGCTTCATGCGGAGGGGGAAAAAAATCAGCACTAAGTTCTTGCTTCTCTGGTCTGTGGTGCCGAGCTGGGCTGGGTCGAAGCCAAAGCCAAAGCTGGGACTGGTCCCAGTCAGAGCTGTCGCTCTGCCACTGTCTCCACCCCATCCCACTGCAGGAGAAAACCCCAGCCAAAAGAGGCAGGGCTGGATCATCAGCCCTCTTTTATAGTGTCACTTGTTCACCTCCCCCAGGACAGGTCACTGCAGGAGGGTCCTCTTAAAACAACATGCATCTTTTTCTTCATGAAAGCACAAATCTATACATTTGAAAATTTTGGTAATTTTTAAACTGTAACAGTTCAGAGAATCCAAACTGCCCAGAAGGGGCTCACGGGTCCTTAGGTGAAAGGAGAGCAGCAGTGACTACACTAAATACCATCAGCTAGTGACTACACCGAATACCATCAGCTATTCAGAGCCAGCCACCAGTTGTGGTACTGGATGGTGCAGCCTGTTGGAGTATGCACTTCACAGCATTTTGCTTTGTAGGAAACGAACACATTTCAGTGACTTTTAAGAAGACAGAAACATGAATTACAGCTGTATTTGTCAGAACATCTTCATGTCTTGTTAGAGTTCAGCTGCATATTCATGTGCATTTTAAGCAAAGAGCACAGTTCAACTTTCCAAACAGGGCTTTTCTTTCACTCAGCACAAAACCACTGCAGCTCTATCACATTAGAACAACAGAGTGACCTGGGTCATCACAGCTAAACATCCAGCACCTTTGGAAGCCAGCACAGCTCTGCACAGCCACAGCACACTTCTGGGCTTTGTGCATGGACTGTCTGTTCTTCCTTCCACCACCTGTCTGACAGCCAGAACTCTCCATCACAGCGTAAACGCACAGACCACCCCCACACCTCAATCAGCAGAAACTCTCGAGCACATTGCCAGTGCAGAGAGCAAGAAGAAACAGGTCAACCTTCTCTTTTCCAGGACCTTCCCCTTTTCTGAGGGAATCATATTATCACTGGATGGAAGAAACCCCCAAAGGTCTCTAGACCAATCCTTTAAGCTAAAGAAATCCAGTTTAAATTAGGTGGCCCAGCACCCTGTTGGTCTGAGCCTTAAAACTGTCTGAAGTTGAGGAACCCACCATTTCTCTGGGAAGACCATTCTAGCATCTCACTGCTCTCAGTGAAAAATTTTCCTCTGGAGTCCAGTCAGAATCTCCTCAGGAGCAATTTTTATGTGTCACCCCCTGTCTTTTCTGTGAGATTCCTTGTTGGAATACTTCTCTTTGCTCCTGGAAAAAGCCATTGTTAAAGCAAACCTGATGAGGTTGCTCCTTCCAAACACACTCCTGCAGCTGCCTTGCAGTTTTCTCCACTTCTGTGCTAATCAAAGGTATAAATCATACAAGAAATGAGGAGGCAGCTTCTTCTGCAGAGTCACACCTAGCAATACAGTCAACCAGGCAGCTGGCCCTGCTGTGAATAAGGGACCAGACTAAAAGACCATCAGGAGTCACTTTCTCACTTGAATAATTCTGTGCTTCTACAGCATTCCAGAACTAAAATATGAAAATAAAAGCCAGTCCTTGCATAGTTTTCACTTAACTTCTGACTACGATCATTATTTAGGATCTTTCTTGAAGTTCTTCTGAACTTTCTGATTTGCCCTTTGGGGTTCACTCCTAGAGGAAGTGGGAGTAAAGCCTAGCATGACCTTGCAGACAAATCAGGCTCTAGAAATAAGACTACCTAATTTGCTCTAAATCTCCAGATAAATGGAAGCCATATCCTGCACTGAAGCATCTCATGACCAGACCTTGCTTCTGAGGTGTCTGGGAGCCCGATATGGGCTTTAGGAGAATGTTTACATCTTGCAAGAATAAAATCAGGAACACAAAAGCTGAGCTAGATGGGACTGAGCAAAGTTAGCTTCCAATCTTTTATTCAGTAAGAGCAAGTGCATGACACCTCCCCAGAGATAGCTCATGACTAAACTGTTTGAATATATGCTGCAGTTTTAGAAACAGATGAAGAGCACCGAGCTCCAGAGGTCTCCAGATGGAGATGATGCAGCCTGTAACTTGGCCGAGACTACTTTTTTAAATGGAAGCATCCTGTTTATCTGGAGGAGACCGATCTCACCTACCTAACCAGTTCTGGGCAGCTTTCACCATAGTTAGAAATCAAGTGATATCCCTGGGATGGCAGTGAATTTGTCATAGTTTTCCTGGGTGAATCCGTGCTAAGCTGGTATTAACACCAGGTCCTTTATCTCCCTTTCTGAAAAAGGCTCCAAGCATTAACAGCTTTGGTAATGATTCATGGGTTTAAATTCCTAAATCTTTTGAGATCAGGAAATTAAGGCCAAGATGAACAATATGCAGAGAGTAAATATATGTAGCTGCTGTGTTTCTTGTTGAGAAACTGGTTAGTGGTGCTTTTCATGTGGCTGCTCCATGTGGCAACAATGGCAGCCTGCATCTGAAGGCAAAACGGCAAATAAAGTGGGAGGGGATGGGACATTGTTTTCCTTGTGCTTCCTGCTCTCCAGCAGAGCTACTTCAGGCAGGAGCTTCTCACTAGCCTCATCAGCACCAGATAAAAACTGAAGGAGCTGTCTCACATTATACAGTAGGGCACAAGCCACTAGGGAGGGAAAACAACCTTCTGAGGGCAAGCACTTTCAGAAGGAAGTCTCTGGAAGTATTTGCAAAAGTAGGTCATGTTCACTGCAGGCAGGCAGCAGCAGACAAAAGCTGTGCTCCACAGCTTCCCACTGCTGCAGTCGATCCCTGGGAGAGGACCAGCAAAAGCATGCAGCTCCAGCAGCTCCTCTTCTTTCCAAGCTGAAGCATCCTTTCCTGCATTTCATCCATGACTGTGTTGGGTCAGGAATCACAACCATCCCCTGAAAGTCATCATTCAGTGCCCTGGCTGCCAGGTCCCTGCTCCTCCACTCCCTCAGAGCTGCTTGTTGACAGCTGCTTCATCGAGCCAAGGATCCCCACTTTTTTTTTCATCCTTCATTAGCTAAATAAACAAATTACACCATATAATATACCACCTGGCTCATCTGTCTGGGAGATACAAACCCAGGCAAAACTATCTTGAAGACACTTTTAGAAACATACTGTGCCTCTGCCAAATGCTAGTGCTTGGATCAGAGTGTGGCAACTCAGCACTCAGCTCTCATTCTTGGAGAGCCCCCCACGAGAGCAAGTAGCTCCCGAGGACAGAGTCGAAGCACAGACATCCAGATAGTGGAGAACTGACTGATGATACTGCTAAGGCTTTCACTTCAGTAGTAGTTGATAACCGAAATATCTGCACCAAACAATGACTTCTGTATAAATTTGAGTAGTAGATGTTATCTAGGGCTTGAATTCTTAACAGAAGACATTTCAGGCAAACAGCATAAAGCTGTCTGGCTAGCAGTCACATTTCCTTGCAGCTTTCAGCACCAAGTGCTTAAACCTAAGCTGCCACAGGAGCAGGAAGACAGACACCCGGGCAGAGAAATCCCTTCTGTACGCACCCAGCAGTCATCCAGCAAAATGCAAATGGTTACAGATTTTAAGAGGGAAGATTGGGGTTGGACCTGAAAAACAAATTGTTTCCTGCGAGGGTGGCGAGATGGTGGAACAGGTTGCCCAAGGAAGTTGTGGCTGCCCCATCCCTGGAAGTGTTGAAGGCCAGGTTGGACGGGGCCCTGAGTAACCTGATCTAGTGAGGGTGTCCCTGCCTCTGCAGGGGAGTTGGAACTAGATGATCTTTAAGGTCCCTTCCAACCCTGGCCATTCTATGATTCTATGAACTAGTCACCCCATGCACTCAGCCTGAAAGGGCTTATGGCTTCAGGGTCAGCCAGGTCCTGGGCACAGGCAGGCAGTAGACAGAGCCCATGAAATGTGGAGGAAGAAAGATGGCCATACACCTGACAGCTCTTTGGATCAGGAATTCTCCTTTTTGCTTGATTTGCATCAAACCCTCTATATCAGACTCACCAAGCACAGAAGCCAGAGGCCTCTCTCAAAAAATTGCTGACACAGGGTTACAAAGATGGACTCAACTCGTGATCCCAGATACCTGCAAGGACTCCCCCACTATGGATTACTCTGCTCAATGAAAAGTCCCTTGCAAAGCCCATTCTCTTCACTATCAGAACTATTGGGCCAACTTGTCCTGGGTGGCAGTTAAAGGGAGCCAGCTCTACCAACCCTACAAACTCCTGGGAAACTGCCATCATTTTCTGATCAGATTTGCAAAGTTAAAGAAGGTTTACCCAGGCTGAGCATGCTCTTGTTTCAGTGTACCTTACAGACTGCTTCTGCCTCATGACATATACCATCACCTGTACCCCACCTCCAGTGCTGTGCAGGCACTGGTCACAGCAGCTCAGTATGCAAAAAGCAGTCATCTGCTCATTAGAGCCATCTGATGCTTGACTCAGAGCAGAGCACAGTTCAAACCACCCCCTCAACCTCAAAATAAGATGCGCAACCCGCTGAAGAGCACCAGCTTTTCTACTCGTGGAATAAATATTTCACATACTGAAGCAGTAACTTCAGTTAGTGTTTTCCTGTGTCTAGTCCTCCTTACAGGAGTCTCAAGGCGATGCCACAAGCTAGAGAATACATTTCAATTGAATTCAAAACTCTGTAAATTAGAATCATTGAGCAGTTTGATTTGTCCCTGCCTGGTTTTCTGAGTCCGAGAAAGCTCTGAAAGGTTTGCCTCACATAACTGCAGGTTCTCCAGCCTCAGCACCTCTGCCTAGGAAAGGACACACTCGGGAAATTATCCCAACAAACCTCCAGATCTTTTAAAAGACAAAGCCTTCCCTCCTGCCCCCGCATAATTAGTCAAGTGGGCACCACAGCTTGGCATCTGGTTTGGAGATCCTTCAGGAGAAGCAGGCACATGCAGGCACCACCTCCCTGGGTAATCCATTCCAGCATCTAATCACCCTCTCAGTAAAGAATTTCCTTCTAACATCCAATATAAACCTCCTCTGATGCAACTTGAGACCATTTCCCCTCATCCTATCATCATAATCGGAGAGAAGAGACCAGCACCAGCCTTGCTACAACCTCCTTTAAGGTAGTTGTAGAGGGCAATCAGGTCCAACCTCATAGCCTTTTATGAGGGCATAACCAGGTGGATAGATGATGGCAGAGCAGTGGATGTGGTCTATCTCAACTTGAGTAGGGCATTTGACACAGTCTCCCACAGCCTCTTTCGAGGTCCCTTCGAATCTCTGATTCTGCAGCTATCTACCCTAACTTACAAGTTCACCCCTAAACTAGATCTCGCAACACCTCATCCAAATGATCTTTAAACACATCCAGGGATGGCAACTCAACCACCTCCCTGGGGAACCTATTTCAGTGCCTGACCACACTTTCTGTGAAAAACATTTTCCAAAGATCAAGTCTAAATTTGCCCTTTTGGAACTTGAATGCATTCCCTCTTGCTCTGTCACCAAATGATTGTGAGAAGAGACCAGTACTGCCCTCTCCACACTGTCCTTTCAGGTAGGTATAGAGAGTGATGAGGTCTCCTCTCAGCCTTCTTTTCCTCAAACTAAAGACCCCCAGCTCTTTTGGTGTTTTCTCATCAGAGTTCTTCTCCAGGCCCCTCCCCAGCTTAGTTACCCTCCTGCTCCAGCAACTCCACATCTCTCTTGTATTGAGGTGCCCAAAACTGGACAGAACACTCAAGATGTGGCCTCACCAGGGCCCCATACAGGTGGATAATAACTCCCCTACTCCTGCTCGCCACATGGTTTCTTAGAGAAATAATCTTGTCATGTTTACATGAGATATTAACACTCTTTTCTCTTATGTTTTGGCAATTTCATACCCTAACACAAGGGATGCAGTCATCAGCAAAAAACACTGATAGATTTTGTTACCTATCTCTATGGAATAAATGCAACAGCCCAGTGGGCAACAGAGAAAGGAAATGAAGCAACAGACCCACTCGGTGCAGGCACAACAAAAACCAGCCAGACCCAAAAACTCGGCAACAGAGAAACCAGCCCCACCAGCCAGTGTTCTGCTGCTGCCACACAGAGACACCCCCCCTCCACCCCACCCCCAGACACAGAAAACACTTGAGAAATGCACAACCCCACTGCTTACCCTAATAGAGTTCAGCCTGTCCCACTGTCACAAGCTCCAGTTGACAGAGAGATCATTGGGAGTCCTTCTGGCAGCAGGGAAACTTTGCAAAAGGAGCACAGACACCATCCCAGCTCCCTCTGCTAACAGGTCCTGCTTTTATACTGGGAGAGCCACCAGAGGCCCAGGTGCAGGCCCTCAGGGCCCAGGTGCAGGCCCTCAGGGCCCAGGTGCAGGCCCTCAGGGCTGTTAAGGCTCCTCCAGAGCTTCTCATGAGCCCAGCCTCCCCTCCTGGATGTCCCTCTGACAACACAGGGGGCCACCCCTCACATCGAGGTCTGGTCTGGCCCATGTTCCCACTGCTCAGTGCCTACTGGGTTGTAGTCAGCAGCAGAGCTAAAGGGTCTTTGTTACCAAGACAGAGGCCAAGCCAGTCCTGCTGCACTACGGTAGGAGGTGCCTGGCCAGCATTGGTCCTTTCATAGAATCACAGAATCACTCTGGTTGGAAAAGACCCCTGGGATCAGCAAGTCCAACCATCTACCTTACTCTACAAGTCCACCCCTAAATCAGGTTCCCGCAACACCTCATCCAAATGATCTTTAAACACATCCAGGGACGGTGACTCAACCGCCTCCCTGGAAAGTCCATTCCAGGGCCTGGCCACCCTTTCTGTGAAAAAATTCTTCATATTATCAAGTCTAAACCTACCCTGCTGTAGCTTGAACCCGTTCCCATGTGCTCTATCACTAATTGCTTGTGAGAAGAGACCAACTCCAACCTCTCCACAACATACTTTCAGGTAGTTGTCAAGAGTGCTGAGGTCTCCTCTCAGCCTCCTCTTCTTCAAACTAAAGGCCCCAGTTCTTTCAGTCTTTCCTCATAAGCTTTATTCTCTAGTTTTGCAGACCTCTTGACTTGCCTGTGCCACAAGGCAGTTCTACCAGATCATAGCCTGACCTTAAGACCTGCCCTCTCCTTCCAGAGACCCCTGGACTGTAGTCTTTTCTTGGAGCTAGTTCCCTTAGCATCCTGAAGAAGGTGCCAGGAATTAAAACTCAGTCCTATCCTCCCATTGTCACTAATGAACAGCAGTCCCAGCATCCACACTGCATCAGCCGTGGGAGAAACAAGCAGGATCTCCAGTAGATCAACAATACAGGTCATAATCAAGTTTAATATTCACAGAACTAGCCTTCCTTTTCTTTCACACCACTTCCTTCTTCAGTGAGATATTAAAGTTGGGATTTGAAATGTGGGGACCCTTTTGCCAATGTTCCTTGTCATGCCTGCATCCAAGTCATATGCAGAAAAACTGCCTTCTGTGCTCGCTCCAGCCAAACCTGACAGTAGGAGATTGATAACTGAAAAGATTTTGACCTGACATATGGAAAAGGTCTTACCACAGCCTTGCTTTTCTACTTCTAATTCATTTAGGAAAAAAAACCCAGTTTCTAGACTTAGACATCATAAACTTTCTTGGGTTTGCTCTGCACTACAGCACTTGAGTTTCTACTGCTCGGAGTGTGACAAAGGGGGCATGTAAGCAGAAATGGAAGAAGGATGTTTAACCTGTTGACAGACTGATGGTCTGACTCAGTTAATCCACACAAGCTCAGGGGAAACTTCATACTAAACACAGAGTTGTACCTGGATCCTGCACGTATGTCTTCACACGCTTCCCTACCTCATGATGAACTCGTTGCTCAAAGAATTGAGATCCAACAGCCAGCCTCAAGAATCCAGGCTGTATCCTACGGAGAGACAATGATACACACCCAATCCAGTCACCCCTTCCTCCTTTTTTTTTTTTTGTCTGATAAGCTAAAATTACAGAACTACAAACCAGCAGCTGCAACTCAGAGAGGCCAATATCCTCTGTGGATGACTCACCCCCTTGTAGGGCTTTTCTCAGATGTGCTCCTGAGGAACTGAAAATACGCTGGTGGCTTTTTTCCTCTCACTTCCTTAAACAACACTGTGCTCTGGTGGGACACTGGGACCATCTATGTGGCTTCTCTCAGTGTCAGGCTACACAGGCTGCCCCATCTTGTAGGGGCACGTAGCATGTGTCTGAAAGAAGCGAGAGTGTTGCTGTATCTGTCGCAGTTGGGGCGGATGTGCAACATAAAATACAAGCCCATGTGCAAGCAGTCAAAGAAGATGAGTGCAGCTCATTCTTTTTATACCCTTTCTGCACACATGTGTCCTTATTGTGTTGGTACAACACATGTATTAACAAGTGCCCATTGGTGTTCAGCTTCATATGCCCCTTGTTTTCTATGCCAAGTTTCTCCTAGCATGGTCAGTTGTTTACATTCTTTGGATATTTCTGACTCCTTGTTCTCAAGGGTACACTTTAATCTGTCCAAGGTCAAACTCTTCTGCTTCAGTCAGAGGGTCTACAGACCTGCCGTAGTCCCCCACAGTATCATGCCTGCTTCTGTTGCTGCTGTGCTAGAGCTGAGAAGGATGAAAACTTGAGCTAAAATGAGAGAAAGAACAGCTCTGAGGAAAGAGGGGTTGCACAGTGTTATGGCTGAGTGATGGCAGGCAAGTGTTGCTTGCTGCTGATTTTTGGTGGAAGACCACTGGGCACACTCAACACTATGACTTATGTGGACTTAACAAGACCATGAGAAACAGAAATAAGGAAGTCAAACTCTTCTTGCAAGGTCTCAGTTCCAATTGCTTCATAACACACTTCCTCGTGGTGCCCTGGAGCCCAGATGGCACACTGTACACCACGAGCAGGAGGCTGAGAAAAGCAGCAAAAACTCTGACCCCCTAAAGTCACTTGGAGGTGAGGGTGAAGAGCACAGACAGGTGCTGGGGTCACTCCTTACTCTGCTGGAGCAGGTCAGTAAAAGAAATAGGGCAATGAGGAGGCAAACCCCATCAAGTCATTATGATCTTATGAACTTTGAAGAAGGTTTTGGCCTCTATGCCCTAGGAACTAGCAACAGAACAAAAGGAAATGGGGTCAAGTTGTGCCAGGGGAGGGTCAGATTGGAAATCAGGAAAACTTCTTCCCAGAAACAGTGAGGGGGCCTTGGAACAGGCTGCCCAGGAAGGAGATGGAGGCACCATCCCTAGAGGGGTTCAATAAACAGGCATTCAAGAGATGGGTTAGCGGTTGGGCGCTGTAGGGCAGATGGTTAGACTTGATGATCTTGAAGGTCTTTTCCAGCCTTGATGACTCTATTCCATGATTCTAACAACTCTGAGCCGCCAAGCTGAAGAATTAGAGAAGGCAGGAAACTAATAAATCAGTACACAAGAGTCCCAGTTCTTTCCCTCATCCCTAGATGATGCTGGGATTTGCCTGATGCAAAGGGCTGTTCTGCCCTAGAGGTTTTTCCTGAACTCTAGCACAGCTTGTCCTGGGCATCAGATCAGTCCTGGCACCCAAGAGCTGACACAGGCTTGGCCCTCTGAGCTTTGCATGCTGGTCATGAGAGTAGCTGATCCCCCACTGCTGACAGACATTGAGCTTTTCTGATGTTCTATCTTTTCAAGTGCTTTTGGGACTCCTGTTCTAAAATACTTCCCTTTAATTTCCATTTAATTTCCTTAAAATTGCTGCTGGAGCTGTTGGTATCTCTGACACATGTCAAACGCATACTTTTCTCTGTTGTCTCTTTCTCCCTCACTACACAGTACATGTAAAGATTGAAATAAAGGGTTTCAGCTCAGCACTTCACTATCCCTCCTCCACACAATTTTTGAGCATTCAAACACGGGTGTTTTTTTTATTATAAAACCCTAACCTAGCACACCTAATTGAACATAGAATTGTTCCATGCCAAGTTTCCCCACAGAATTATATAATCTCAAGCCGTCATCCTCAGGCAGTGTATAATCACACAATCTGCTGGCTCTGCTTTTCTTCTTTCTTCTCCTTTGCTTACCCTCTGCCTCTCTCCCAGTACTTTTTCCAGCTTGTTTAGCAATCTCTGACATAGGCTGCCTTCGCCTTATCTTCAGTTGCTGCAGAAATGAGATCATAGAATCCAAGAATCTTTAGGGATTGGAAGGGACCTCGAAAGATCATCTAGTCCAATCCCCCTGCAACAGCAGGATCACCTAGACCAAGACACACAGGAACACGTCCAGGCAGGTCTTAAACGTCTCCAGAGAAGGAGACTCCACAACCACCCTTGTTATACTTCATTACATTTTTCTCAGCCCAGCTCTCCAGCCTGTCCAGATCTNTGTTCCATCACCTTTCCTGGGATGGAGGTGAGGCTGACTGGTCTCTAGTTACCTGGGTCTTCTTTCTTTCCCTTTTTGAAGATTAGGGTAACATTTGCTATCCTCCAGTCTCTAGGCACCTTTCCTGATCCCCATGACTTAGCAAAGATGATGGAGAGTGGCTTAGCAATGACTTCCGCCATCTCCCTTAGTACGCGACTGCAGCAGCAGTCCCCTTTCCACAACTACATACTGGATCTCACCACTACCCACCACCTTCCAAGTCCTTATTGCAGCATCTCCTCTGCCAAAGCTATTTCTATCCCCTTCAAGCTCCGCATTTCATCTCACTGAGGGATTTTTATTCATTGTCTATATTGCAGTTGTTACCTGATTAGGGTGAAGCTTCTCCTACAGAGCACAGCAGCAGTATTTCAACTCCCTTCAAGAGTCCTGGCAGCACCTGCTACCACTGGAAAAGCTCCACCTCCCATAGGCAACAGGCCCTTGTCTTCCCAATCCCAATTTGAATGAGCCCAGTCCTTCAGCACACACTAAGACAGAGGTTAAGCTCTGGAAGTTTTTCTCAGGAAACTCCTTTCTCCCAGTTCACACAAAGCTTCCACTGGGGCACAGAAAGCAAAGTTAGTTGCGACTGTGTGTTTGAAATGTGTAAACAGAATTACCTCAGAGTGAGTTCACATCCCCTCAGCTTTTAGCCAACAATCTAGCAAGTATGTTCCCTGGCAGGAATGTTTGCTGAGGCAATAAATCACATTTTTGAGCCCTTTGTTGAAACTAACAGTGAAATATGTAGCAGTGATTATTTACCTCTCCAACCTGACCACCAGAATTACCTTCATCCACTCGGAGATTAGGAACATACCATAGAGCTGATGTGTCCAAACACCCAACTTTGAATCCAAGCAACAAATTTGAAGATTATGTTTGTGCAGCCTGAAAAGCCCCAAATTCCTGCACCAACAACAACCTTACAAAGCAACTACACAGCTCCAGGGCACTGCAAGAAGTTGAAGAAAGGAGGAATTAACTTGAAAATGGATTTGGTTCCATCCAGGTTCTCTCACAGGCAATGTCCTATTTCTGCACAGGCACTTCTCATACTTCGGAGCTTTCTCAGCCCAGCTAACAAAGCAGTTATTATATGTCTCTTGCAACTCGCTTTTTCCCAGCTTTCCAGGTTCTTGTTCTACCAGAGACAAGCTATTGCCAGGGACGCAGACACATTTGAAGCACTAATCTCATTCCATCCCATCTTTGCCACATTCTCATAGCTTCATTAGTGATTAATTGTTACACTCTTCAACCTGTAAGAGATTTTGGAAGAGACTGCCTGTGTTTTAAGGACTTTCATCTTGCCAAGCACATAAATAAGATCCATGGGCAGCCTACAGCTTAACTTCATTCTGGTGCCTGAGTGAAAATGGCCTCATGTTTGAGCATCCAGCTCGGGGTGTTGACCTTTTTCTTTGCTGCCCAGAATAAAGAGTCCCAATGCCAAGCACTCACCTGTAATCAGACCGCAGTCCTGGGTAGTGCAGGTGGCCCCACTGATACTTCCCACCAACACAGGCCCATAGCTCTGTCTTACAGCTTTGCCTGACTCTGTAGGAAGCAGGAAGTCACTCCTGTCTGGTCCAGTCTAAAGGACAAGGACACAACATCTCAAAGCCACTGCGTGAATCACGTCTATAACTGTGTACCCTTCTGGGCCTCAGAACTCAAGAAAGATGTGAAGGTCTTTGAGTGCATCTGGAAGAGGGAAATTAAAGGCCCAGAAAATAGCAGCGTTCGGAGGCTGGCATTGGCTCTCTCCCTCTGCACGGTCAGTGTTGAAGAGGTCAGGCAGTTGGATTAGATGATTGTTGATTGTTGTAGGTCCCTTCCAACTGAAACAGTCTACTCTAGTCTATACTGCCTGATTCTAACATATGCTTCCTACTTCAGCTGGCCACCAACACTTGCAACCCTTATACAGAAGAGACGATCAAAGAGGTGCCTGTCTAGGTGAAGAGAGGAACAAACCCAACATGATATAACACAACACACTGTACATGCTGTGCTGTCAATGGCTATAACCTGCTGTCATCAGCCCATCTGCAATGGCCAGGGCTTTGCCACAGTGCCCTGGGCTAGCTCTGCACCACACGAAGGCACTGTGTTGTCCTAACAATGTGCTGTGTGAATGTCCCTTCCTCAGCTAGCAGCTCCAACCTGCCAAGCCATTAATGAAGAACTAAGGAAGAGTGCCAGGCTAAGGCAGACACAGTAATGAAGATGAATCCCTCCCTAGAGAGGATGACATGCCTTGTCAGAGACCTAATGTACCACAACTGCACTTGGAGGGTCAAAAGTGAGTCCATGAAAGAAGAGCTAATTAATAGCAAATCTCTTTCTTGTTCTTAATTACAGAGTGGTACATAGGGATTTCCAATAAGCTGCTTGGTCTATTATAGCTGCTGAATTCCCAAGGTGGGACCCATAAGCCATGCAGGAATTCAGTTATATAACTGAGTATGGGACTTTCATAGGGAACCAGCAGTGCCAGGGACACTGGGGTGACCTGGGCTTCATTCCCCGGAAGCTACTACAACTCTTGGATTTGAAAGATGTCATGGATAACTTTCTATGTAACACAGCACAGGACCTCCACAGGATGCTGCCCACTCACCACAGCAGGGATTTAATTTCAGGCTGAGATTTCTTTCTGTACAAGAAGCTCATGGCACCCTATCTGCTGCCTCTGGAGTTGGTTCTCCTACAGCAGACTTAATGCCTAGTACCTACTTTCTTGCCCAAGTATGCTAAACGTGTACACGACTCCAAGGCATGGCCCTAACGAGTCTGTCAGAAAGAGTTTCATCATGGGCTGTTGCACAGACACTACTGTTGGCCTGGAAAGTGCCAGAGAATGAAGTAGCATGGGAAGACCCTGCAACACTGGAGAGCCTTACTATTGGAGAGCATGACCATTTGAGGCTGAGAGAGGCAATTCTCCTCCTCTGCTCTGCTCTGGTGAGGCCCCACTTGGACTACTGCATCCAGTTCTGGAATCTCCAATACAAAAAGGACATAGATCTGCTGGAGCAGGTCCAGAGGAGGCCATGAAGACAATCAGAAGACTGGAGCACCTCTGCTGTGAAGACAGGCTGAGGGAGCTGAGGCTGTTCACCTTAGAGAAGAGAAGGCTCTAAGGAGACCTAATAACAGCCTTCCATTACCCGAAGGAGCTAAAGGAAAGACAGAGAAGGGCTTTTTACAAGGGTCTGTAGTGATAGGATAAGGGGCAATGGCCTGAAACTGAAAAAGGTCAATTTAGATTAGATATTAGGAAGAAGTTTTTCATCATGAGGGTTGTGAAGCATTGGAACAGGTTGCCGAGGGAGGTTGTGGCTGTTCCAACCCTGGAAGTGTCCAACGCCAGGGTGGATGGAGCTCTGGGCAACCTGATCTGGTGAGAGGTGTCCTTGTCCATGGCAGGGGGGTTGGAACTAGATCTCTGAGGTCCCTTCCAGCCTAAAACAGTCTATGATTCTATGAGTTCTAAGCTTGCTGCTCATTTTCACTGCCCCTAAATAAAAACCAGACCCCAAACTGTTCCACTGGGTCAATCTGTGCTGAGAGGGTGAGCTGGAGGAGAACTAACCAAGCTGTGCCACTCTGGATGAGCTATAAAGTAGGGAGCCTTGGGATTCCTGTCTGGCCTGGCTGAAACCCAAGTGGAAGGAAATGCTCTGCAGGCAGGGCTGTCCTGCCAGCTCCGCAATCTCACATGCCGGGGCTAAAAGGAAAATCAATGATTTTGCATGTCTTTGTGACTGGCACTGAAACTTCCCTATTTTACCACAAAAGCGGTGACTATGCCACCGCCACAGCAGGCAACAGACTGACTCCAGGCCCTGTTTAAGCCCTTGTATTCTAATCGGAACAGGCTGTCCTGCCAGCAAGAAAACAGGATCCTTCACAAGAGCAGAGGTGCATGTCTCCCACTGTGCTGTCCAAGGTAAGCCAGCTGCACCAGGACTGCCTTGAACTCTTGCCTGGCTGACATCCACAGCACCAGTTCATGCTTACAGAGATCTTCTGTGTGGAAACGGGCCTGTCAAAAAGGCTGGGGAAGGCTGCTCACAAGGGTGGGGAACAATAGGATGAGGGGTCATGGTTTGAAGCTGGAAAAGGGCAGATTGAGGCTGGACAGGAGGAGAAAGTTCTTGAGTCTGAGGGTGTGGGATCCCTGGAACAGGCTGCCCAGAAAGGTGGTAGAGATCCCATCCCTGGAGCCATTCAAGGTCAGGCTGAATGGGGCTCTGGGCAATCTGTTCTAGTTGGACACATCCCTGCTTGTTGTAGGGGTTGGACTAGATGACCTCTGGAGGTCCCTTCCAACCCATCACATTCTATGATTTACAGTGACTGCTGCAGATGGAAACCCAGCAGCATGGAAAACATCAGTGTCTGGGTGAACACTTGTGATATACAGCTCACCTCTGAGAAACATGCAGCTGCACTGCTGGATAAACAAGTGTCACTGTGCACAGCAGTGGAGCAAACAGCAGCCATCCTAATTCTGTCTGACCTCTCCTACAGGACTAACTGCCTGCCTCCTCACATTTTATGCTGGGTGGTACCACTGCTCATACATTTATGTGTCCTCTGCGAGCAGTGTTGGCAAGGAGTGTGCGACAGAGCTGCCACCCTTAGACCACACTGCAGACATTGTGCTCTTGGGGCCAGATAGCTCTTTCAACTCACACCTCCATACAGCACCTTAAGTGCTTCTGCTAGGCTCCAGCAGGAAAGGAGGACTGAAGTGGGCACTGCTGGTCTCTGCCTAGAGGTATTCTGTCCCTCTTTCTAGGAACACACTGCCAATGCTCTTGGGGAAATGCTGCTCCCTTAACAGCTGAATAAAATGCTAAGCCAAGCATTTAAACAAAGTACCTACCCACCTCCTATTGATAAGCAGGACTTAGGCCCCTAGTTCTGCTAGGCTCCTTGGAAAAACCTGGATTTCAATGCTGAAAGGTCTGCTCTAATTAGCCAAATAATTACCCAAGTCATGTTTGCACTCTTAAACGACTGGCGAATCTAACTTATGCTGATTCACCTTCTTCTGACTCACAGTCATTTATTTGAACTCTTCCCAGCCCTGGAAGTCAAAATAATGATGCATGCTTTCCATACATTCACAAGAGAATTCATAAACACCATGAACACATGACTTCATGTCCAGCCATGCCAGGCTCTTGTACACTTCTCAACCAAGTACAACCAACTGAATCTATTCTGAACTGGAGGCACATTGAACCAAGTTTGGAAAAATATTATTCCAGACAAAACTGCTTTTTATCAAATTTTTAAGGCAAATTCCAGCACTTTGAAAGCTTTGAAGCCTCAAAGACAAAGTATTTCCTATGTACTACAAGATGAGCCCTTTCTGGCTAGTCCTGGCTTGTGACTCCACACTGCAAAGGGGATGCTCAGAGTCCTTCTGGCTCTGTGGTGCTTTGCTAGTTTTAAGTTTAAAGCTGCCCAACAGATACTGTCCCCCAGCATGCAGCACCAAACAGATCTCAGCAAAATCAACACAAGTCAACAGTAGCTGTGACCTGAAGCTCTGAGTTGTTAGGTTTAATCCTTCCAGAATTGTCTAAACTTCATCCCGGTCACCTGAGCTCCCATAGCCCATGCAAGGTCACTCTGGTGCTTCAGCAGGGATGCCTGGCTAAATAGAAACCAGCAGGGATTGATTTCAGCTTCTAAACCCAACCATTGACAAAGCTGTATTTCTAGACTTGTGTTAAGTAGTGGAGAGACCCTTTGCCCATCCTCACGAGGTGCTTGAATTCAAGGCCATTAAAATCACAGAAGATGGCGAGCACAGGCCCCAGGTACTAGTACTCTAGTAAAGTCATCTTCATTTCAACCACAACATCTGTCCCAGGATACATCGTGTCATGTCTGACTGCTCCAAGAGATGAACCAATGGAGAATCAACTGCTAACCTGAGTCTCAAGCCAGAGAAATGCCCTGGGATTTAGCTAAAACTTCTCCCAGAGCCTGATTCTCAATCATCCTCTAAACTCTGAATCACTTCTTTCCAGCTTAGACATCAGCTCCAGCTAAAAGCACAATGACCATAGCTCCCTTCATGTAGTTCCTTCAGGGAAATACTCTGTGGCTTCACAACCGTTTTAGAGCCTTCCAACAAGGGAGGAACTGAGAGTGCCCTGGCTATGCTAACTCTGCTGGGTAGGGTGGTGGGAGGGTCCAGGGTGCTGTAAGAACAGCTGGCCCTGGAGCAAGATGGCTTTTGAATTTTTAATTTGGTTTTACGCCCGCTGTGAGCTCTGCTTGAGGCTTTCAGGTGTGCTAACCCTCACAGTAGTCTGTGCCACTCTCATCCTTGTGCCACGGCAACGTAAAGCTGAGCAGGGGTAGTTCCCATACGAGCAGAATCCAGTAAAGGGGTTCCATTCAAGACAAGCTCTGGCACTGCTGTTCCACAACTGCTCTATAGGCAGCTCCTACTGTCAAATTTTCTCTAGTCCTTACAAGCCATTGGATGGTCACAGCTGGGAGAAGAAGGGAAGCAGCTTAAGTCTCCAAGACCCAGCTCTGGCAGGGCACTGGAGACAAGCCACACCAGAGTGGAACGGTCCACCAAAGCCACAGACGTCTTCTTAGCAGCACATACAGAAAGTGGTCTGCCTGTTGCTTCTGTGTTGTAGAACAGGACCATCTGTTCAACAGGGAAGTCTGATGAGGAGAGGCTGAGAGAGCTGGGGTGTTTAGCCTGGAATTTCTCCCTCTCTCCAGCTCCCTGAAAGGGAGGTTGTAGTCAGATGGGGGTCAGGCTATTCTCCCAGCAACCAGCACCAGAACAAGAGGGCAGGGCCTGAAGCTGCCAAGGGAGGGTTAGGTTGGATGATAGGAAGCCCTTCCCCACAGCATGGGTGATCAGACCCTGGAATGGACTGCTCAGGGCAGTGGTGGAGTCCCCATCCCTGGATGTTGAAGGACAGCCTGGCTGTGGCCCTTAGTGCCCTAGTGTGGCCACTGTGGTGATATTAGGTCACAGACTGGGCTAGTTGAGCTCAGAGGGCTTTTCCAGCCTCAGTGATTCTGTGATTGTCATCTCAGTGCTTCCTGACTGACATCCAGCTGTTGTCCTCTAACCTGTTCCTAAATATTGGTTGCTATCTCTGCCCTTTCTGAGATTTTCACTAAGTGTACAATACTGGAGGAATGCAATGTGGCCACCAACTTAACATGAAGATCAGTCCAATCCTGTTTGTTGAGGGTTTGCCTGCATCACCCCCTCTTAGCTGCAAAAGTCTGCTTTGTTTTTAAAAAAGGGACAGCACTGAACAGAATACTTTAGTGATCCACTTACATGCCAGAGAGCCAGTTTCTCTGAGAAATAGGACAATTAGAGATTTCAATTGCCGTGACTTTGCAAACAGCTTCTTGTCATATTAAACACTGAGCTCTGAGTCAGGATCAATCAAAGTAAGGCAAAACTGCACCAGGGCTACCCTAGCGCTGTGGTCATGTAACGAGGGAGACTGGACTACCAAGCAGAGACAATACTGGTGTGAGGCTGGGATGGAAAAATGTGCATTTGGCAGCCATCAGCAATGCTGCCAGCATTGCAGCTCCTTGGAGGTGCTCAACCAAGAGGCCAAGGCTTGAAGGTCTGTGGTAGAGTCAGTCCTGACCCTTTCTGGTCAGGATCTGGCCCTGATCAAAGCAGGCCACAGCAGGGAAGTCACCTGAAGGGAGGGCAGAGATGTCCCATGATGTGTGACTGAGCTCTGACTTTATGGCTGGGACCCAAAACGCACAGTTGTGCTCAAGGGACTGGACCTGTGTCAGGGCTGAACCTCTGCTCTCTGTGTGGCTGAGCTGGGAGTTCTTCACCCTTCAGCCACCAAACCTTGGTGCTACTCTGCCCCAATCCCAAGCGTTTGAGAAAGTGTCTGCCTCCACTCAGTGTAACATGGTGACAGAGCCCATATGGCTGCCTGCATGTGGGGGAGTGATAGCCCTCAAGGTTCTTGTCTCTGCAGTAATAAGCAAAACCCAAACATTGCTGAGGATGTCTGACAGACACATAAATCATACTGCTTCCCTCCAAGTCAACACAATAATTCCAGGTGATACCAGCTCAACACCTGAAGGTCAGACTCTCCTTTCTTACTACATGCCTATGACAAAGCTCCCCAGCAGGCAAACAGCTTCAGCCTTTCCCTAAGCCTGAGGGTACTAACCGAACTCCCAGCATAGGGTTTATCAAGCAGGGGCAAGCCTGGCTGTGTGCTTTAAAGAAAGCTTTTGCTTGTGTACTAACTTCACTGGGCTCTCTCGCAGCACTTAAATACAGTTCAGAGGGAATTTCTCAAAGGCATCTGAATGGTCGGACAACCCCAATCCTATGGTTCCCTGTGGCTCAAGCTCCTACCACACGAGGCAGTCACTGGAAACTGTTCTCCAGGTGGTTTGAAACTCGCTGCCTTCATTTCCTCAGCTTTCTAGGGGTCATTACAGGAGATCTGGATGAGGGGAAATGAATGTTTGTAAGATATATAATCCAATGGAATAAATAACAGCTAGTGAAACAAGAGGATAAGTATTAAACTGACTAAAGCTATTAAAGCTGAACACAGATAAAAAGAAAAGAAATACGTAGAATCAGAGAACCATTTAGGTTGGAGAAGACCTTCAAGATCATTGAGTCCAACCAACTGTCCCAACCCACCACTAAACTCTGTCCCTGAACTCCAGATCTCCACAACTGTGAAACACATCCAGGGATGGAGACTCAAACCCCTCCCTGGGCAGCCTGTTCCAAGGTCTGATGAGCCCTTGCAGTAAAGAAGTTTCAGGTTGCTAGGTTGAGTTCTAGTTGAGCTTTGGCCCTTCTAAATTCCTCCCTGGATAGCTTCACTATGCCTTTGAAGCTCTCACAAGCTGCCTTTGCCACCTTCCAAAGGCTATAGACTCTCCTTTTCTCCCTGGGTTCCAGACAAAGCTCCCTGCTTAGCCAGGCTGGGCTACTTCCTTGATAGCTAATCTTTTAGGACGTGGGGACAGCATGCTCCTGCGCCCTTATGACTTCCTTCTTGATGTCCAGCCTTCTGTACACCCTTGTCCTTCAAGACTGCCTCCCAAGGCACTGTCAGTCAGTCTCCTGAACAGGCCAAAGTCTGCCCTTTGGAAGTTCAAGGTGACAGTCCAGCTGACCCCACTCCTTACTTCCTCAAGAATAGAAATTTCCATTATCCTGTGATAACTATGGCCAAGTTGGCCTCCAACTATTACTCCCCCCACAAACCCGTCTCTGTTCACAAGCAGCAGGTCCAGGAGGGACCTTCCCTGGTTGGCTTCCCTAGTTGGGTCCCTCACCAGCTGTGTCAGCAAGCTATTCAGCGCACATTCCAGGAACATCTGTGACTGTTGCCGTTCCCTCTCTGCTGTGTTGTATTTCCAGCAGACATAGTTGAAGTCCTTCACAAGGAGTAGCAATTGTGAAACCTCTTCCAACTGGTTATAGAGAATTTCATCTGCCTCCATTTCCTTGCTGGGCAGTGCAGAACAAACTCCCACCACAAAATCTGCTTTGTTGGCTTTCCCCTTGATTCTCACCAGTAAACACTGAATGCTGTCACATATCCCTCCCTGACATAGAAGGCCATCCCACCACCTCTTCTTCCTTGCCTACCACTCTTGTGAAGATGGCAGCCACTAACTGCAGCATTCCAGTTGTGGGACTCATGCCACCACGTCTCTGTAATGACAAATATACCAGAGTTTTCCCTCTGGACAGTAGGCTCCAGCTCCTCTGCTGTGTGCACTGGTGTAGATTCCATTCAGCTGGGCTCATGAGCACACTGCTTTTTTTGTGGGAGAAGTCCAGATTCCCCCCTGACCATTCTCAAATGCTTCCACACTTACCACTAACCTTTATGTCTTTGCTGCCACATAGGTCACCATCTCTCATCCCACACCCCTTCAAATACAGTTTAAAGCCCTTTCAACGAGCCCTGCTAATTCTTGACCCAGGATTCTTTCCCTGCTTGGAGTTAAGATTATCCTATCTGTCTCTAGCAGTTCTGGCATCACTGACCATGGCAATCAACCCATGGTCAAAGAGCCTAACTCCTGCTGTTAACACCAGGCTCAGAGCCAGGAATTGAACTGCTGGCTCCTCCTGATTAT
This sequence comes from Rhinopomastus cyanomelas, assembly GCA_013400115.1. Classification (NCBI taxonomy): domain Eukaryota; kingdom Metazoa; phylum Chordata; class Aves; order Bucerotiformes; family Rhinopomastidae; genus Rhinopomastus; species Rhinopomastus cyanomelas. The sequence continues at coordinate 446,800 of VXBP01002931.1, read as the reverse complement.
TTCCTCACCAATCCCTACAACTGGTGGGATAGAGGAGAACACAACTTGTGCATTCCTAACCAGCCTTCTCTAGGTCCTGAAGTCTGTATTCATTGACCTTTGACTTCTCATTGCTGCCTCACCACTGCCTAGCTGAGCAATCATGAATGGGGAGGAATCAGAAGGTGGAACACAAGTAGGGATTTTTCTCTGCACATCCTGAACCCTGGCCCCATGGAGGCAGCAGAGCAACTCTTCGTAACTGTTCCTAACTCATCCTTCAAACAAGCAAAGAAACACTCTTAAACCACATTACAGATTCTTTTTTTAAACAGAAATGTTTGTTAAGAATAAAAATCCAATAGGGCTTCATAAAGATTCATTTAAACTGTACATGGAAAATCAGTCCTATTTTCTCCCAGTATGCACTGTAAGAAATCACCAACTCCTGCTCTGCCCGTTCGTAAGCAAGTCCTCTCTTCAACACGTGCCTCCTGGTCATGGTGTGCTTGTCCACCACTAAGGACAGCTAAATGCAGTTTAACCACTCTCGCACCTTCCACTCCATAATCCGGGATCTCTGCATCAACCCACTGTGTCGGTGAGGAGGACCACAGCAGACCAAATGCAGCACTTGGTAACAGTCTCCCTCTCTTCTTGGCTCTCATTAGCTTTATTCACATGATGGCATCTCCTAGTTTTGAGATCTTATTTATTCTGTGAGCACCTGGAACCTTGTGCTCAGGCCATGGCTGATCCTCTGCATAGGTGCCAAAGCCTCAGTTTAGCACAAATCCAATTCTGAATGCAAAATCAGGCTCTTAAACAAAGAAAAAGCAACCCATCAAGGAACCAGACTGCATGAGGATATTAGTCTTGTACTTAAGTGCCTTGCTGAATTGGGGCCACGGTCTATCGATTACAGACGATACATTAACGATGCAATTTTCTCAGAAATGATGATGTTGTCTGTGCCTTGTCCAAGGTGGTCCCACACGTACAGCAATGCAGACTGACACAGGAATTACCTGCAGACAGCCCATGGGGTTGTCTCCACTGCCCCTGGCTTCACAATGCACCTTAACATTCCCTGTGGGTCCAAGGCAGCAGATCCATGGGGTTTACAACACCTTGTCCTATCAGGGGCAATTCTAAGCAGGGAAAATTTGGTCTAACTGCAGAGAGACTGTGCAGAGGTTTATAGCTGTACCTAAGTATGTAAGTGACTAAGTGAGACTTAATTAATAACAATTAACTAGCCAGCATTAATCAAGCAAAATTAATTACCAAACACTATAATAACAGTACAGCTGCAAAGGAAAGGCTATGCAGAATCCAGACTACTGCTTCAGCACCACTGCCACTGCCTATGTAGCACCACCACTGTAATATTGAGAGGCAGTTCACTACATGGAGGGAATCTGGAGACTGCTAGTCCAGTGCCTGACAAGCACCGGGCATGGCTCTGCTCTCGCTGTGACAGGCAGAGCTGTGGACAGGAAAAAAAGGCTGTCATGCAAGAGACAGCCCTTTTGTCTGTGCTATGGAGCACAAGGCTGACCCAACACCACACTAGGCCAGGCTGAGGTGTGGTCTCCGTCCCTGCATTCCAGTCCCGGACAACTCCAGGGAAAAACAGAGCCAGAACATACAAATCTCCTTTATCTCAAGCATCATCATAACAGAGTCTGTGGCCTCTTTACCTTCCCGTGGCATTGCCACAAGCCAGTACCCTGTGCTTACCACACCTTGTAAATGGAGCTGAAGTGGTTTAGAAGATGGGATCCTACCAGCCTGGACCATTACTTCCAGTTGTGGGAAATGGGAGATTTGATGGTATCTCAGTTCTCTTGTGTGAGTCTAGGGAGCCAGAACATGCAGCGCAATCAAGGCCAACAATTAGGGACATATTGTGCTGCAGCAGAGGAACAGCTGAAGACTGTCAATTCACCATTGCATGGGCAAGAGCTGGTTTTGTTCACATCTGCTATTTTCATCATAGCATCAGTAAACAGAAAGAAGGAAATTATTAAGCCCAGTATCCAGCCTAGGTCCTGATAAGCCGCACTGTGTATGTGTTGGTGTCCCTGTCCAGAGCAGCTGAGCTGTATGCTGCTGCACTTATGCAAAGACTCCTCCTCTCCTCTCTTTTGCATCTTTTCCCAGAATCCATTTTCAGGCCACACAGCTTTCTGTCACTTACCCACACATGAACCTAATGCCAGGGTGGGGGTTCATTTTGTTCCCAAAAGCAGTGTCCACACTGTTACTCCAGAAGATCCAGGCACCTGGGCAAACACAGCTCTTTGCCACATGTGCCCTTCTCCAAAGTCCCTAGCTTGCCCATTCCCAACCCAGAGGCTGCCCTGCCCTGAAGCCATTTCACACTCAGCAGAGAAGCCCCAGTGGAGGGCAATGCTTGAGTTAATGATGCAGGAGAACAGTCAGGTGTGACTTGAAAGAAAGGGGAGAATGTACTTGTAGCTTTTCCATATGAGTTAATCATTAAAACCTTTCATGGTCACAGAGGGTGCTGGCCTCCTTTACAAGCTTCCCTTATCAGCCATAATTATTTCCTGATCGTCTCTCACCTAACTACCTGGCAGAGTTATGCACAACAACCTTCAATCACCTGACTACATTTATTGCCCTATATTCTTAGCCAAATGGGCCACAACCATGTCAGCTCCAATATTTATGCATGTTTTTCCTCCCAGCCTGTGCCCAAACATAAAAGCCATTTTGTGTCCTGCCTCCCTCTCTCACAGAATCATTCTGGCTGGAAAAGACCCCTGGGATCATTGAGTCCAACCATCTACCCTACCTCACAAGTTCACCTTAAACCATATCCTTCAACACCTCATCCAAACACATCCAGGGATGGCGACTCGACCACCTCCCTGGGAAGCCTATTCCAGTGGCTGACCACCATTTCTGTGAAAAATATTTATCTAATATCAAGTCTAAACTTGCCCTGTTGTAACTTGAACCCACTCCCACTTGTTGTGTCACTAATTGCTTGTGAGAAGAGACCAACACCAACATCTCTACGGTGTTCTTTCAGATAGTTGTACATAGTGGTGAGGTCTCCTCTCAGCCGCCTCTTCCTCAAACTAAAGAGCCCCAGTCTTTCCTCATAAGCTTTATTGTCCAGGCCATTCACCAGCTTAGTTGCCCTCCTCTGCACCTGCTCCAGCCCCTCCACATCTCTCTTGCATTGAGATGCCCAAAACCGGACACAGTACTCAAGATGTGGCCTCACCAGTGCCAAATATAGAGGGACAATAACCTCCCTACTCCTGCTGGCCACATTATTTCTAATATGAGCCAGGGTGCCATTGGCCTTCTTGGCCACCCAGGCACACTGCTGGCTCATATTCATCTTCCTGTCAGTTAGAACCCCCAGGTCCCTCTCTGCCAGAGGGCTCTCCAGCCACACCTCCCCAAGCCTGTAGTGTTTTATGGGGTTGTTGTGGCCCCAGTGTAGGACCTGGCACTTGGCCTTACTGAAGCTCACACCATTAACATTGGCCCATTGATCCAATCTATACAAGTCTCTCTGAAGAGCCTCCCTACCCTCTGGCAGATGAACACTCCCTCTTTTTAACATCCCATGATGAAGCAGAACAGAGGAGTCACCTAATTACCTCAGCGCTTCTTCCCATTGTCCTCCAAATGTAACAGCTCCTCTTGTGTAAAGGCCAGCAGTGGGTGCTGCTGACGTCTCCCTAATTCCACTTGCATTCACTTTAATTCCATAGATATTGCCTAGATACCTAAATCAATTAACTTCTGTTTAGAATTCTATCCTTTTGTGTTTTCTGACCAAGTCCAGCTCACCTCCCTAGAGAAGCGAGAAAGAAATAAACTCAAGAAATAGGCCTAACCTGTCACTCACACGGTGTGTTATTTGCTGTAGAATCATAAACTGGCTTGAGTTGGAAAGGACCTCCAAAGGTCCCAGTTCAACCTCGCTGCAGTAAGAAGGGACATCCTCAACTAGATCAGGCTGCCCAGAGCCTTGTCCAGCCTCCCCTTGAATATCTCCGGGGATGGAGCCTCAAACGCCTCCCTGGGCAACATGTGCCAGTGTTCAACCACTGTTCAGAGTCTGCTTGCTAGGAAGGAGAGTTCAGCAGTACCAGCTTTAACGCTGCTAGCGAATAAAAAACAGACAGAATAACCCTGACCAGCAAGGTTGTTGCAAGCAGATGAAGTGAAAAGCTGAAGCTCTATATGCCAGTGGAAATTTCCAGGAGCAGGAAGAGGACTTGTACTTAGGTAAATAAAAGCAGCTTGCATAAATAAAAACAAGAGCTGGAAACCCAGTTGTTGCAGAGCTGATTAACTGGTAGAAATTCGGTGGTTCTCAGTGAAGGGCACGCATGGACACAACAAGGGCTTTATAGCCACACTTCTACAAGAGGGGAAGGAGGTCTCCAGGCACAAAGGGGAAGAGTCGAGAAATGGGAACATAATACCTCATTATCTTATTAATTTTCTCATTGAGACAGTAAATCATACAAGAAGGGATAAAAATGCATTTAAGGGGAATTTCACATTCACTGCTTAAGTTCAGGAAAAAACCATTTCAGGGAAATTCACAACCACACAAGGAGCAGGGGATGTCCATGGAATAACCCCGGGGGCAGATTACACGGACACTACTTAACAAACATGCGTCTGAACTTGGCTGACTCTGCTTGCAGGAGGTTGCAAGGTCATTCTGAAACACTTGTGATCTACAACTGAAACCAATGTTTCCTCTTTCTTTCCAGCATGGCAGCCAGCAAGACAAACATGACCAAGAATTTGCAAGGAGGTCCCTTCCAAGGCAGATGATGCAGATGCGCACCAAAGGGACACTGGCTGTGCTTTGAGAGCACAAAAATACACTGGAAAACTATAAAATACAAACTACAAAATGCAGATTTTTCTGCCTCATAGATAGTTCTCACTTCATGTGCTTCCTTCTGCTCACAGCCATCCAGCATTTCACCTGGGGCTGCTGCAGATACTGTTTTCTGCAGCACTCAGCCAGCTGGAGGCTCAGAAAATGGTCACGAAGGCATATAGAGGCTCTCAGAAAGTATTCCTTAAAGGCTAGAGAGTAGGAAGGTAAAGCCTTCCTTTTTTAAAGCCACCGTAAAAAGTGACTCTGGTGCACCTAGTTTGTATTTTCTGAGGGCAAGTGTCTCATCACCATCTCTTGGACAGGCTAGAGAACAACAGACTGATTGGTGATTTTCACACTGCACTGCTCCTATCACTATGTGAGAGAAAAGAGATGCCAGCAGAAGGTGAACCAACTCTGTGAAGACACAAGGGGCAGAAAGTACAAGTGCTCAGTACTTCTCACCAACCCAAACCAAAACCTGAAAGTAAAACCACAGCAGTTACTAGGTCCACCAGAAATGAGCAAGATGCCAATACCACGATGCGATGGGCCAGAGGTTATGCCAGAGGAAGGAAGGATCACACTACAAACAGTTTCACTCTTACACTTCCCCTAAGGCATGTGTTACTGGTCACAGTCAGCGACAGGGTACTTTGTTAAGGTCAGCCTCTGGCCAGAGCTAGTACAGATGCTCCAATGTACATGGCCTCACCAATGGGGCATAAGCTGAGAGCTAATCTTAGAAAACAAACCAGCTTCCACCCACAGCAATACACAGCACACACAGCTCTGGGAAGCTTCTCATTTGATTTCTTGCAACCTTTTATTTCAGACTTTCTTCCTGCGGCTTTCTTTCTGCTTTATTTTTCTAGCAATAAAAATACACCCAGATTTTAAATGACAGTTAAAGACATTATAATAAGCAGCCCTGCAGCTTGGTGTCAGCTGTTTGCCCACAAATAACAGCTCTTCCTTTACTGCTGCATGTGCCCTGACCCTGAACTAAAGGAGTATCTTCCAGAACAAACGCACAGCTCATTCTGCATGGTACATTCAGTCTTCAGTCTCTCTGTCAAGACAGCAAACTCCAGCAGCAATTAGAGAAGTCAATCACCACGCTATGGTGTCCCACCCAAGGGGCACACAAGTCAAACTGCTCCTGCAAGACAGAGTGGGGTCCTGATCGGAGCATGACTTGCTCTTTCATTACACCACCACCACCACAGCTTGACCTAAACTGTTGAACTACCTAAAGCAACTGCAATCAGCAGCCAGGAAAATTAGTAGCAACATTCTTCCCATTTTTAATGGCGTTTGAGAGACTTTAACCAAATCTGATGAGAGGCAAAGCAGCCCATGATGAAATCATGCAGGAAGGAGGGAATGAGTTAACTGTGCTGCAGTTGTGCCTGGTGTCAGTGATCCTCCTTAAACTCAACTACTAGAGCTCAAGCAAGGTTGTAACGGGTATCTTAGCACTACCAGACCACACAGGGCAATCTACAGCTGTGTATTTTTAGCTGTGTCATTTTTTAATTCAAATTCACCTGGCTGCTTAATTGACACAGATGGTGTCGAGCCTTCTCCCACAGGTCCAAAAACAACGCTGCTTCCTTGGTTTTCAGTGAGTTTCTGTGCAAAGTTCCCACTGAAGACAGATCTAGGACCCTGGCCTTTAGCAAATACCTGTACCTTCTTGTTCAGACCTTACAGAGCTGTGGTTGGGACAAATTCCCAGCACTGCAGTTCCTGGTTCCCTGGCAGGCATAGGTGGAAGCTGTAGTGTTTTGCCAGCTTAGAGTCAGTACTCAGGAGCCCCAGGGTGTGCAGGGCCCTTCATCACCATCAAGCTTCATCTTGCCCATCCACTGCTCAGCCTTGTTTAACCACAGGGAGGGGAGCAGGGCATTGTTTCCTCCTTCAAAGAAAGGTTTCATGGAACTGGAAAATGTTTATCAGTGTTTTCCTGAAGGAGATTTTGATTCCCAGGTTAAGTTTTTTTCCTAAAATCCAGTGGAGTCACATATACAACCTCTGCCAATAAATCCCCCCTGAGAGGGTAGAGGTGTGGGAAAAGCTAGGTTTTGACTAAAGAATACTGTGGATTTTGCTTAGGTTCCCCCTCTCACAGAGCCCAGCCTTGCCTCAAAAAAGCCCTGAAATGCCCTGACAGAAAGAGCTGCTTTTGGGGTGCACATACCTATCAGAAGCCTCCACCTTCCTGCAGGAAAAATAACTCAGATTCTGAACAGAGCCAAGAGATGGGGCTGCTGACTGAGCCACATCACAATGCACCTCACGGACCAGTGCAAATCACTGTCTTCTGCTCATGTGTGTGCCCCAAAGATGATTCCAGGTGTTCCTCCTCCTGCTTTACTAAAGCTGCAGCTGCTGGGCCTGCTGCACCCTGTGCTAAGCTGTCAGAGTCACTTGCTTCCAGGAGGGGATCCCCACCACCAGAATGGACAGATGGCATCAGTCACATCCATTTCCTATAGCGCAGCCAGTCTGTCAGCTCTGGTGACAGCTCTGTGTGCTGATGGCTCTCAAAGCGAGCAGTACGGTCAGCAACACAGCACAGGAAGGCTGCTGCATGCAGGCAGAAGCCTGAGCCTCACTTTGCACCTTGAAAGCCACAGTCGTGGCTTTCCACTCCACTTTTTGGGGTCTTTTTGTTTCATTTCCCTGTGCCTGGCTCTTTCTCAATATTAAAAGTCAAGACCCACCCTCATGCCACATAAAAGCATCCACGTGCAAAGCCCCTGGACTCAAGTTCCCAGAAGAGAGCACTGCGAGGCAAACGCAAGGAGACAAACTACATTAATGAGATTTCTCCTTCACAGAGGGGCTCCACCCTCTCTTTCAAGACCATGCATTCAGATAAATGAGAAACAGGGCATCCCCCCCATGACATGCAGTCTTCTTTTCATTTCCTACGCAACGAGGAATTAAGATATGAGACTTTCTCAACCACTTCCCACTGTGTGTCTCTGGCTTTGACTTTGATAATCCAGCTTTACTGATCTTTCTGTGGTTGTGGCACTGACATCAGTAGCCAAAGTGATGGATGGGCTTTACAGCTCAAATGGCCTTTGGGATAGCTGGTTGAAGACAAGTGCCTAAAACTCTCAATTTATGCTTCCTCAAGTTCCCAGGGTGTTCCTGGATATTGTGGGGTTTTTTACTGTTAGCTTTGAGACAGGAACAAAATCAAGAAAGGTCTTGAGGTGCTGCAGCAGGTCTAGAGGAGCAATGAGGCTGGGGAAGGGACTGGAGAGGAGAGGCTGAGGGAGCTGGGGGTGTTCAGCATGGAGGAGACTAGGGGGGAACGTCTCCCTCTCTACAACTCCGTGAAGGGAGGTTGTAGTCAGGTTGGGGTCAGGCTATTCTCCCGGCAACCAGCGCCAGAACAAGAGGGCAGGGCCTGAAGTTGCCAGGGGAGGGTTAAGTTGGATATTAGGAAGCCCTTCCTCACAGAAAGGGTGATCAGACTCTGGAACGGACTGCCCAGGGCAGTGGTGGAGTCCCCATCCCTGGAGGTGTTGAAGGACAGCAGCCTGGATGTGGTCCTTAGTGCCCTGATGTGGCTGCTGAGGTGATGTTAGGTCCTGGGCTGGGTTGGATGAACTCAAGAGGTCTCTTCCAGACTCAATAATTCTGTGATTCTGTGAAAAAAATGAGGGTGAAACTCTCAAGTAGGTGTGTTGTATCCATTGCTAGAGGATATCATGGGGGTTGGACTAGATGACCTTTGTAGGTCCCTTCCAACCTAAGACATTCTATGATAGCTCACTGTATGACTGGAATGTGGCAGTGGCTGCCCAATTTTTCTCCCATCACAAATTCCTAATGACACTAGCTCACACACTGTTCTTCTGTTTTCTCTTCTTTATCTGAATTTTCACTCCATGTCCTCTGGGGCAGGTACAAAAAGAAATGAATGCTACTGCCTACAGGTAGAAAGGGAAGGTAGGAGACACAAGAAGACCAGTAGTTATGCTGACAACAAAGACAAATCTGCATCAAGGTAGTCTCTGTGTCCCGGGAAGATGCACACTAGTGGCTACAGGTGGTTCTTAGAAACACTGCTGTTGTCAGGCCACAATCCCAGCTAAACTCATCTTCTGCTCAATCTTTCTCATCTCTGTCATCAGAGGATTTGTGACCACTTGGGTAATATAACAAGGGCTGAAAGTTTAAATGCAGCCAGATTGATAGGCCCCATTAAGGCGTTCATCAGAAGCTACTGAAACCCTATTGATTTATGGCCACCAGCAGGAAAGTTTCATTACAGGCAGTTGGCTTTTTCTTCCTCAGCTTTCAGGAGTGCTTTGTCAAGGTTTCACTGGTTAAGTATTTAAAGCTTAATAAATACTCCAACAATTGTGTGATATGAAGCTTTCAGGACTGCCAGTGATGACTGAGCTTGGAGATAACTTCGAATGGGGCCCAATAGCAAGAGGTGAGCACCACAACTCGCACTCAGAAGCACAACTGCTTGGTGCCCTTCAGAGCTTAAATTCATTACCAAGCTACTGCAAAATAAATGTCAAAGCACTGGAGATGATCCCAACAACTAGCTTGTATGCATAGACTTAGCCCTCAACAAAGACCATAGCACAGACGTGTATTCACAGTCAGCAATCAACGTCAGCCAGAGCTGAGCTGAACATGGCCTCAGACACCCTTCAAATTTCAAAACAGGAAATAAAACTGTTCACTTGATTTTTCCACATTGATACAGATTTATACCCCAGCACAGGTATTGAGAGGGTAGCCCGAGATGTTTCTGTTTGGCATACATGTGATTTGTACCAAGTGCCCTGGAGATATAAATCGGGGTTGGATCCTAAGCACAAGCACACAGCAAAGCTAAGCTGTGTCTCAGCACCTGAGAAACATTGAGACTGAAACGAAGTTGGGCTTTATCAAGGAATGTGACATTCAACATGCTTTCCAACATAAAAGCAGTAGGACTACATTTTTAGGAAGGAGGCAGTTTCAGCTTCATTTGTGCTTGAGGACTTTCCCAACCAGAACACAACCATAGAGCAGATGTACCAGGGTAAATTCAGGTAAACAGTGACTCAGGGTCTATGAGGCAGCATCAAGTGCAAACAAGACTTTGGAGATAACTTACTGACTAACTCAAAGTGAACCAGCAGTGACAGATGCAGTCAGTGTCACAAGGAAGTAATCTTTTGGTACTTAGAGATAATTCTTCCAGGAGATCAGATCTACTAAAACAGCGACTTCCACCACAGAAGTGATGTGTAGCCATTTCCTTCCAATATAGACAGACAGCTCAAAGGTGCAGTCACATCACACACCCTTGGAATAATTCAATTTCAACTGGAATTGGAACAAGAAGCCACCAGTATAGCATGTTCCTATGAATTTTGAGAAAACTGCGTGTTCAAAGAAAGCAGAAAGTCTCTGTTGGTGACCCTACTAGGGGAAATGTTGATAAACTGAGCTCTCTGTCAACACTGGAGAACACCCAGGACATGTTAGGAAGCATGTCTGCCTCCCACTTCTGCTCGTGAAGCAGCTGGTTTCTTCCCCTGTTACTTAGTGATGTACCCAGATGCTCTACAAGGAGTTGAGCTCCTGTCTTCTAGACCACAGACCACTCTTGCTAGACTTGCTGATCTTGGAAAAGATACCCTGTATTAATCCACAGCTCGGGAGTTGCTGTGGATTCATAGTTCAAACTCTCTGCTTGTCTTCTCAGAAAAGGCAGTGGTTCCCAAAAACCTTTGCTGGCTTTTAGAGCCCAAACTCTGCTGGCTTTCAAACGGGACTTTTCCCCCACATTGGCTGCAGCACCTGAACTTCTCCCAAGTCTGTTCTTTTAAGGGCTTCAAGACTTCTCCAGCTTCCTAGTGCTCTAAGCTCTCGTCTTCAGCATCATCTTAGAGGCAGATCTGGAGGATGACCAACGAACAGCCCACTTCCCTGACACACAGGGGGATTTGAGTCAAAGCCTGACTGTGCAGGAATCCAAATACTGATTTCAGTAGGTCTGGAGAACAACTCATGTCTCCACTATCTGTGAGAGAAATTCTTAAACCTTTGCTCAAAGTGAGTAGCAGCTGATGCTCTTAATCAGCACAGAGGAGAGGAATAAAAAAATATCTGCCTCCCAGCAGTCTTGCCAAGGCTTTAGGTTTTACTTTCCGTGCTGGGGCCTGGATCTCCTGCAGCTCTCTACACTGCTCCTTTGAAGCATACTGCTTTCAGACCCTGCTGAAAACAAGCTACTGGTAGTCTTTATGGGTAAGCTATTACAGTCCTCTGCAAGCAACTAAGAGAAATGCAGACAAGCCAAGTGAAAATCCTTCCCATATCTTTTATGAAATGACCCTCTGAGGCTGGAAATACTGAAACAGCTTAACAGTAGGATAGACTATCAGCACAGTATCAAAGCCTCTCAAACAGAAGTTTCCCATATTTTCCAGTCCTCCCTTGTTGTTCAAAGATGACTCTTCCATCAAAGCTCAAATCCTCGCAGGACCAGCAGATCATGTGAGAAGCATCAGAGGATTATTAACTTGAAAGAAACGGGTGGAAAGTGTGTCAAGCACGCCCAATCTTTGAACTGGGTACTTTAGAAGATCATTGCAAAATAAAAGACAACTGCACATTCATTCCTCTTTAGAAAGAACATATTGCACAAAGCCACAGAACTTACATGACCTTCATGCGAAGGAGAACAGAAAGACCAGTCTTCGCTCATTGTAAATTGACTTGGAAAGGCAACAAAGCGATGCCAATTTGCACCAGATGAAGATGCAAGCAAATGTCTTGGTGCACTGAAGACAAAGCTCTGAGGCCTATTCATAGAAAGCGCTTCCGGGCAAATGTTCATCAGTGAGACATTTTTTTCCAGAGATGATTGTGGTGCCAATACAAGTCTGTGAGTTTGTCCTACAATGAAGTCTGTGCCTGCCCCTGAAACATGCACTGGAGAATGGGATCTATTAACCAGTGTGCAATTGCTGCCCAGAAGGCCAACAACATCCAGAGACCACAAAAGTGCCCAGAGGGCTGGACTCCCTCTCCTACAAGGACAGGCTGAAGGAATAGGGCCTATAAGGTGGCTGGGGAATGCTGCTCACAAAAGCAGGGAACAACAGGATGAGAGGTTGTGGTTTGAAGCTGGAAAAGGGCAGATTTAGGTTAGATATCAGGAAAAAGTTCTTTAATCTGAAGGTGATAGATCCTTGGAACAGGTTGTCCAGAGAGGTGGTGGAGGCCCCATCTCTGGGGCCATTCAAAGTCAGGCTGGATGGGGCTCTGGCAATCTGTTCTAGTTAGAGATGGCCCTGCTTGTTGTAGGGGTTTCTACTAGATGTCCTTTGGAGGTCCTCTCCTACCCAACACATTCTATGATCCTGTGATTCTATAACATCATCTGGCTGCAGTCTCAGAGTTGTTTCCGTCTGGCTTCTATTTACCTGTAGCATCACCTTTACTGTCTAGAAGACGAGTAAACAGCAGAACAAACATTTTTCTCATTGGCACTGATTGGTTCAGCATCACTGAGCAACACACAACCTACGCAAGGGATTCATGCTTTGTCTCCACTCTTGTATCGCACAGGAAAGACATAGATCAACACCTCTGAAGGTTGCTATTAACATGCCTTTAAAGGATAATGACGCCGGCCATTGGCCTAAAGGCCACAGCACAGTCACTAATTTATTTAGGGTCATTTCCGTCTTAAAGCGAAAGAGGATGCTCTGTACGTTGTACAATAACACTGGGAACCAAAAAGGGAACTTTCTTTCTGTAGTCAGTCCGTATCACTGACAACTCTAAAACACTCCAGAATTCAGCAGCATCACCACTGAGGTCATATCCAGCACTTCCCACTTTAAGACCCTTATGGGACTTTGAAGACACAAGTGCTATTCTCATATTCCCTGACAGAGAAGTGATAATTCCAAACACCATAGATATGGCCAGTGTTCAAATACCCAGCAGTCAAACCAGGAATAGAAGTATTTCAACTATGGGGACATATGGTTTGTCAGCCATCTACCAGCGACAACGTAGAGCTAAGGTTTTCAACAGTGCTGACAATCTTCAACAGAATAAGAGTGTGAAATAACCTAAATGAGTTTCAAAAAAAAAAAAAAAACAAACCATCAAAAACCAACAAAAAACCCCAAACAATAAACCCAAATAAGCAGGGAAAAAAAGTGCCAAAACCCCATCTACACGAATGCCAGTTAGAACCCTCATTTGCTCAGAGGAAACACTTGGCATGGAAATATTGCTGACCTGGTCCCTTACAGTTGCACATGAGACAGCTCTGAATCCTTCCAGTTTTGATAAGGGAAATGGAAGCAAGGAGATCCTTTGAAAAGAGAATTACCCACACACAAACAATCAGCAAGGGAGAGTCATAATATCAAAAGGGGTGTTTTTGTGTAATACAAGTGACTAGTGAAGCAAGCTCCTCACTTATGGAACCACTGGGCATGGTGGGACAGAGGCCTTGCATAGGCAATTCTTAGGTGTACTGAGTGGTGACTATGGCAGGATCCTGTATTACACAGACAAAATCAAACAGTGTTTCAATATCAGCCAAAGGAGGACTCATAGAAGAGTTTGGCTTAATTCATGAAAAAGACTTTGATCTGTTCATAGAATCA
>VXBP01002931.1:402504-432967 GCA_013400115.1 Rhinopomastus cyanomelas | reverse complement strand
CACTTACTCTTGTTATAGCTCATTAAATTTTTCTCTGCCCAGCTCTCCAGCCTGTCCTGGTCTCGCTGAATGGCAGCACAGTCTGCAGGGGTGTCAGCGACACCACCCAGCTTTGTGTCATCAGCAAACTTGCTGACAGTGCACCCTAATCCCTCATCCAAGTCATCAATGAATAGAGTGAACCGGACTGGTCCCAGCACCGATCCTTGGGGCACTCCACTAGATATAGGCCTCCAACTAGACTAGTGAAAGTCAGCTCTTTTCAGCCTGACCTTCAAAAGCAAGATCTTGCTGCTCTGCTGTTACAGAGCTGAGGTGACACTTGCTGATCTCCAAGGTGCATCTTCCCATGTGCCTGACCTCTGCTTTCCACTTCATGCTGCACTTACCAGTTGGGTTCAGAGGTCTTTATTCCTTTATTTTCTCTGCAAATGCCTGAATGCAAATGCTCTGAAGGGAAGGGTAACTCCTAACATTCAGTGATTCTGTGAAGTATTTTCTGTGCACATAACTCTCAATCAGAATTTCTTGATGAAGCATCATCCCCTCCTCAGATGTCTCATTTTATTACCTTGAAGCGTAAGGGCTTGTGCTGTGGATTGAAGTGAGCTGCTTACCTGGACAGTTAAAGTACACAGCACAGCATGATGTTCCATTTCTGCTAGCACGTACGTCGCACCTTCAGATCCTCACCACCAATAGGCAGCTACCAAATTTTGGATAGTGTTGAATTAGGTGTCTTGATCCTGAATCACTGGTTCCCTCCCAAAAGTTCAGGAGATGAGAGATCTAAAACACAGATATAAGAGAAAACAGACTTGAAAAGCATGCTGACAGATGCACATGTGCTCATGCTTGCTCCCCAGCTACAATTACCCATTTATTTTGTTACAGGCTGCATTTTCAGTCTTTTCTAGAAGTGTCTACAATGTAAAAGGACCAGCTTGGATAACAAGTCACAAGCCATTGTGTCACCCTGTCACCTTCCACAGCGGCTGGCTGCAAGTAGCCAATATAGTGGCACTGTGCTTCAGCAGATCTGCTGGCTGGCCTCTCTGGGTTCTGCCTCCAGACAGACAGGCTGTCACTGGCACAGGCTGCAGAGGGGCTCACACAGTAACTTACTGTGCTCCTTAAAAAAAAACCCAAAAGGATCTCTCACCATAAAGAAAACTTCCATAAACAGCATTTTAACAAGTTCATGAGTCAAGAAATTATCTTCCTGTGGAGCTGTCGCCGTTCGGATCAGTATTATGATGGAGTGAAAACAGGTATCTGTTCTGTAGCAGTTCAGCAAAAGCGGAGGCAAATCTACCTCCCCTGCCCTGATTTCCCAGAAGAAGATGAGCTTGAAGTCCAATACTGGACTCAGCAGTCAACCTTATTGACTCCAGCTTTACATCAGCTCCACTGAAACCATTCCCTAGTTATTCCTTTCTCTTTACTTCATAGGTCTGTAAGCAGCAGACTCAACGAAGAGGCCACTGCTTTGTTAAAAAAATTAGACTCCTATGCATACTGAGTTGCCAAACATCCCAAATGTCTGCAGATTTCAAAAGATGGTAAATCTGTAGTTAAGACACCCCCCCCACCAAATCCTGATTCCATCATGTGCACAAGAATACTGGGTGCTCTATGCTACAAAACCTGCTCTGCTGAGGGGATGCCAAGAGCCCTGTCCCAGCAGCTGAGTGCACAGGGGTCAGAACACGCCAGCGTGGTCCTTTCTGCATTTCTGTAGCAGGCACAGCGGGAAGCCAAAAATACCCCCTCCAGAGGCATGTGCTGTGGCACATAGTGCATCTGTGGTCTAGATGGTTGGTTTAAGGCAGAATCCCAGCTAGTGGGGTTGAAAATGGGGTGAAGCCTGAAGGGCTTTGCAAACACAAAGGTGGAGGACAGATCCCTGAAGAGTTGTAATGTACAGAACTGGCTACAAGTAACATGAGCTAGCACATATCTAGGTTATACATCAACAGCCCTTATACACTTAAAGAGTAAGATCAAAATCAGGAGAGTTCACAGCAGTTGGACCTTTGTACCTCTTAGTCTCCAAGCTCTGCCTCAGGGAGTTGAACTCGGATGTTTCTGAAGTAGAGGGAAGAAGTAGTCCTGACTGGGTGGATACCACACTGACAGCCTAACCCCTGTGCAGGGGACACCCAGAGGTACTCCTCAAAACAAGCCTTTTATAGTGAGCCTCCACCTGTAGCTAGGGTCACATTGAGGTATCAAAAAGGTCATCTCCAAAGCGCTCAAGGCATGAAGTCCCAAGCCATGCTACTCACTGTGTCCTGTGACAGGAACATGAGCTCCTTTAGAGACTGCTACAACCCTGCAGCAGATCGTGTGATGCTGAGCAGCACAGCTCTCTGAGCAGCATGTCCCAGCACGACACCGTGGTGTGCACCACCTCATCTCATTTGAATGCGATTAAGCAGAATGAAGAAGACCCTGTAGAGGTGGTAGAGGCCTCCTTCTTACTGCTTACCCAGACTCACAGCAGCAATCAAGCACGTACTTGCATTTTCTTGTGGAAAATTCACACTTCTGTGCAAAAAGCAAGATAGCTTTCCCCAAATCAGGGTTTCTCTCACCTAACCATCACACAGCCCACAGGCACTTAGTGCTCACTCTACAAAAATCAAATCAACTCAGCCACAAACCTTACTACATCCCCATGACAGCCCCAGCCCTACTGGCTCACACAGCCTTCAGGAGGGCTGTGAGCCCAGAAGCCACCAGCCTGTCTCACGTATGCATCTGGCCTCTCTAATCACCAGTATCAACCTTGGTTTCTAATCATCACATGCTGAAAATAACATTTTAACCAAGGTAGCCCAACTGATCTCCAAAAGAGGACACAAAAAGCAGCCAGATCAGAAAAAGGAGTTGACCATGAAAGAAGGGAGAAAAGAAGAAAAAAGGCAAGGGAGATATGGAACTGAGCAATCTTCTGCCCTCCATTCATGCCATGTTCTCACACACTTCACAGCACACCTCTCTGCACCCCCAAGATCAACCCAGAGCAAGTGCAGACATCAGGTGCTGTTCACACAATGCTCAAGTACATGCAGTGGTCAATGAGAAGAGGGATAAGTATCACCGAGAGCTTCTGCAGCCAGCCCTTTCCCTGTCTTGCTTGCCCTTCTATTCTCTACAACGTAATCAAGGGGCAGGAGCTCTGATGCTCACTGTAATTTAGCCCTACTCTGAGTTGGTCCTTAGGAACTGCCATAACAAACTCAATGATCAACAGTTGTGTTGCTTAACCAAGGTGATGAACCAGGTTGCAAAGAATTCACCAAAAGTTTAGGTCTTGCCTTGCAAACAGGAATGTGACACCCAAGAGGAGTATCATTAGCAGCACAGCCTGGTCATGCCTGCACTCCTGGTTTCTCCAAGTCAACAGAATTCTTTAAGCATGAGCAAAAATTACAGGGCCTTACTACAGACCGAGGGCATTACTATCTTTCTTCCTCGTTAAGGCACTGCAAACTCTCCGCATTCCCAGAAATCTCACTATTCACACAACTGCTCTGAGCAGATGCTTTGGCTGGCTGGGAAAACCATCCGAAAAGAAGAAAATCACAACCCTTGGCTGTGGAGAAGTTCTACTGAAGACCATGCTAGGAGCAAACATGGCAATGAGTGGCTCAGAGACAGGCTGTATCCCAGTTGTGTTTCCTCAGAGCATTGCACAGAAGGAAAATAAGGAGGCAGAGATAACAAATTATGCCTGCCAGCCAATTCTTTAAACACGGTGTTTCCCATACAGTCATCACCGAAGAGTGCCAAGGAAACAGGGCCTCCAAAACAAATGGTTCCCAAGCAGAACCTGTCCAAGGCAGTAGTGTGTTTACTTTAAGGCATTTGTGCAATGACTAACATTCAGTAACCAAAAAGAGTCCAGATTAATCATCACACAGATGCTATGACTTCTGGTTAGGATAAGATGATGTTAAAGAGTAAACCGCAAGACTACGTCCATTTGAACAGTGTTCTTCTTCACATCTACTTTCAGATTAACATTGAAGTTTCCCAGTAACGTTTCCCAGATCAGAGAGCACTGTATCCTTCTCTCTCTTTATGTATCACAGATCTAGAAAAGAGAATGGAGCATAACTGTATTCTAATTGTGATTAAAATTACAGGATACATGCTCAATTCTTTCCCTGCTTCTGAACTCAACAGTTCCAGTACAGCTCTTGCTGAGCAACACAATCTGAAGTGTCACAGCAGGACAATGGTGTACGCAGTGTGAGTGAAGGTGACGTGTCTCATACTCTTCTCCTCAAGTGTTCAGACAATCTCCAAAAGCATTCTGTTGCTAACAAACAGACTGTGACTCACTGAGACATTCAGAATTACATTCCTGTAATTTCCATTTTTACTTTGCTCATTCACATCCAGCTTGTTGTGGCTTGCCCAGCTTCTCTTTGGCAAATAGTGACTGGCTGGCTTCCTATGACAGTACTGTCTGTTTGAACATCAGCCTGAAATGAGATCTAGCCAGGACAGTGTTTGAATAGACCAGGTTCCACAGATGACAAACAGCAAAATAAATAAGCCCAGATGAAGAAAAGATCTAAAATATCAGTGCCTCCTCAATACTAGCAACTCTGTTTTGAAAGAAACAAGTATTTTTGAGGAAAGGATGAGGGAGGGATTGGACTAGACGATCTTTCAACCTTCCAATCCCTAATGATTCTATGACATAAACAAAAAGCAAAAGCTCAGGTTCACCAAGGGTGATCACAAATTTGAGCAGCAGCCAGCCTGAAACTTCCCCAAAAAGGCATTGCCAGTTGTGTCACCACATCGTCAGCACTTCATCAAAAACAGCTCATATACTCATTTTCTGAGCTGTGAAGTTACAGGACTAATTATTTTGCCTAGTTCTGTGAGCACCACAAAGCTACGACTTTAACTGCCATCACACCAGATAACTACCTTTATTTCCTGCTAACCACCTAATCAGAATCAGGGGAGAAGCAGTGTTCAAGCCTGGACATCCCAATCTCCTGCATCTAGACTAGCCCCTGTGCCAGGCACATCCTGCAGAGATACAAACACTGCTCTGCCCAGCTAGGGACAGGGAGGACCCACACAGCAGGTTGCACTACACATACAATGAGCTGTAACTTAATGTGTCAGATTTTATTCCAAATACTGTGATATTTAGACTCCAAGAACATCTGCTGATCACTCAGGGGATGCCATGGGGCCAGGACTGTTTCCTCCAACTGCTTCCAGAGAACAGAAGGGGAAGATAACGTTTCAGGGGACTGGTTGGCACCTGAGACACTGCTAAGAAACACTGATCATTTGTCTGGTGCCTACTCCGCAATCCTCAGCGTTGCTGAACACACCATGTGAGTATAGGGCTTTGGAAGTTACCCCCTTCAGTGGCTTCATGTTTATGGGGACGTTTAAGAACTACATTGTACTTACAATGTATTTTATTAATTCCCTCCTCCGAGCTGATTACAGGGCCTTACCCAAAACAATGTTCATGCTTTACAAGCATGACCGCCATGCCAGCTTCCCACCTGATCACAGAATTGGAGCCAAGCAGTTAGGTAGCTTTCACATATCTCAACTTCCTTGTAGTAGCACCAATCCTAGTATCATTTTTGAGCTGAAAAGACTCACTTGAGCCAGGCAGTGATTGCTGCTTCCTGGCTTTGGCTCCAAGCGGATTTTCTACGGAAAATTAATTACCCCACTACCCCCCCAGATTTTGCAATCCCAGCTTTCCTTTCCACATAGATGTCTCAGGAGAGCCTTAGTTAGAGGATCACAACCCCGAAATGCCTTGCAGGCTTATCCCTCGATTAACATGTTCAGGAACACTGTTGAGACCACAGGCAGAAGAGATGGGAGAAATCAAAATGGTGCCAAAATACTTCTTTTGATGAAATAAATAGCTCAGAAGTGATGGGGATATTACAAAGACCATGGATTTCTGTTCATGAAAATGCTGAAAATACTGAAGGAATTATTTTAACCAAGTAAATGAGGTTTGAAAGGTTCTGTGGAGCAGAAACGGCCTAGATAACATGTTCAGTTCAACTTCATTTTCCTAGGATCCTGATAAGCTATATTCTTAGGTAAAGGTGACATCTGGGCATCTGCTGGGTCTTCAGCACACTGTAGATTCCAGGAAGAACAGGGATTAAATCTCTGAGGGTCTTGGCAGTTCAGGATTTCCTACAGCAGTACTTACCTGCCTCCTTCCTAATCCAAATAGCGGCATGAAACAGGGTCTAACATCCATTTACTGTTGCTCTAGAGTAAACACACATGAATCTAGTAGCTCAATATTCTCTCTCTGCCTATTACACATTCTCAGCTATACTTTATCTTACAGTAAACATCATGGTTACCTAATATATACTTTATGTGACAGATTACATTGCTGTACTCCTGGTACAGCCTGACCAGGAAATTTAAGCATCCAGCTCTGTTCTCAGATTGGCTAAGTTTGAGCTCCTGGTGCAGCAATTTTCCAAAGCAGGCAATTATCTCAAGCTGGACGTTTAAGCTGTTTCTAAGATTACTTCTAAGAAAATGGATGGGTTTTACATCTTAACTCCCTCTCCCATGCAACCCAAACAAAAAAAATCATTTCACTGTGAAATGCTCACACTCACATGGTTTGGAATGAGATTTGTGATTTGGGAGTGCTGCAAGGTTTGCCTGAGCGACACAGATGTAATGGGTTGCCCTTTTTGCTGTTTCACTTATTCCTCTTGTGACATATGCTAAGTAATTCCTTCTCTCAACAGGACAGAAGAGAGGAGATATAATCTGTTCCAATGATCTGCTGACAAAGTTTGGGATTTCTGGAAAGACTGGATCAGTTCTAAAGAACCTAAAAATGTCCCATACACTGGCCTTGTCCTCCTTATGCAGCGGTTCCTCCAATGGAGAGGGAGAATGCTCTGGGTTGGAAAAAACTTTTAAAGATTATCTAGTCCAATGCTTCTACCATGGGCCGGGACACCTTCACTAGACCAGGCTGCTCAAAGTCACAGATTAACAAGAAAATCTAATAAATCAGTTAATAAACTGAACCTGTTACGCTGCGCTGCAGATGCACCTCAACTCTGATCTGACATTTTAGCCAGTCTCCATTCTGTTCTTAACTGCCAACTACCCATCGGTGTGTTTGACTCAATTTATACCAAGAAGAGAGAAAAGCGAAGAAACGTGCCCCCTTATAGACTCCCGGAGCTGTCAGTACCCATTTTAAGCTGTAATCTTAGATTGGAACCCAGATATCCAGCAGATAGTCACCTTCTAAAGCCACAGTTTCCAGCTGGCTGCTTATGGCTTATTCCTTAATGCAAATACAATTTGACTGTATCTGGTGCATAAATCAATGATGTGGCTGAAGTCTCGGTTAACTCTTCTCAGAATAAATGCTGCCGTTTAAAATGTGGCAATCAACCTCAAAAAAGGGAAGGAAAGAAATGTCACTTGCAACTCAAGTGATTCTGTTAACATGCTGGTCTCCTGCTTGAAGTTTTTGTCTGATAAAGCCACTTATCTGGTTGTATGAAAGGTCATAAGTAGCTGTTGGAATGGTGGAAAGTCCACATGGGGCTGCTTTGCCATCCTGCAACTTTTATTTAAACTTTTAGTTGAATCATTATTTCAGTTCCTGAAGCTGAGTGACTCCACCTGCCTTGCACATGGAGCAGCTCTGCACTAAAGAGCAGGCACAGGACAAGCAACCCTGGTGTAACAGGAGGGTGTATTTCCATGCTTGTGGAAGTGCAATGCACTGCTCCACTCGTCTCAAGGTGATTGTGCTCGCAGGAGGATCACAGAATCACAGAATGATTGAGGCTGGAAAAGCCCTCTGAGCTCATCCAGTCCAGCCCAGGACCTAACATCACCCCAGCGGGTGCCCACCGGGGCACTAAGAGCCACAGCCAGGCTGTCCTTCAACACCTCCAGGGATGGGGACTCTACCACTGCCCTGGGAAGTCCATTCCAGGGTCTGATCACCCTTTCTGTGAGGAAGGGCTTCCTAATATCCAACTTAACCCTTCCCCGGCAGCTTCAGGCCCTGCCCTCTTGTCCTGTCACTAATTGCCTGGGAGAAGAGCCCAAACAATACAAAATTCTGTGTTAGACCTTAGACCATTAGATCCCAGGGCACAAGCCAAGTCCTTTACCTCGGCCCCTTTGTGCATACAGAGCCTCAGAGGGACAAGCTTGTGTAAGATATGTTGCTACAGAGAAAAGGTTTAGATAGGACCAACAACTTCCAAAACTGTAGATACTCGGTACCAGTGCTTCTGTTGCTAAAATCATGCCCTCCTGATGTATATGTGAACATCCTTTCATACAGCCCAAGTAACCAATTGATCAAAGGAGCTCTCAGCTCTCAGAAGCTTGTTTCTCGAGCTGCTTTGTATGGAATGCACATGCCATTTGTTGAAATATTGTAAGACTTTGTGAGCCACACGCACTACTAAAATAATTTTTCCCACTCATGCTCCCACCCCCTTCTTTATTTCAAGTCTATGTCAAACTGTGAGAATCCAGATTCTCTCACTTAAATGAAGCACCACTTGTCTGGAAATAGATCTTCGCTCTGCCTCAGAAAGTACCCAGAGCAGATGGCCAGAATGAAGATGCTCTGGTACCACCAGCTCATGCTGCCTCTCCAATTACACATCAAAGGAACAATCAGTGGGAAGCATCAACTATTACAGGCTTCTTTACTGAATGGACCAATAGCTGCCTGAAGTGGAGAACAATTCCTGTCAGACTTGGGGATGCTAGACTGGAGCCTAGTCATGCTCAGCTTCAGCTCAAGGCGAGAGCAAAGAGAGTACTCCTGTGGAACGCTTTTTGGAAGAGCTGTCCAGAAGCAGGTGACCCACACTAACTACAAACCCCTGCAAGCCATTTCCTAAAGAACTGGGGGAAAGAAAAAGTTCCTTTTCAAAGTTTGAGAGCTGCAGTACTCATTTCAGAGGATACAGGGATGTTCCATCTAGCTTTATTTTTACAGAGCATGAATCATTTCTCACTCAAAGGGAGCTGGGATCATTCTGCTGTCAGTGTCTCTGCCACCAGCAACGCTAAAAATATAAAAAGCTCCAATGTCAGCCATGGTGGGTTCTCAGCTCTAGACCTTTCCTCATGATAGCTGTGGCTCCTGCATCTACTGACAATGAGCAGGAGCTGACACCTTTCAGATCAGCCTGTTGGACAGAGGACCAGGCCCAATCTCTGTACACACATACATGCATGCACACAAAATCTCTTGCCTCTCTTTTTCCCCAGTAGAAAATACTTGATGTTTCCTCCTGTTCTGACAAATATCAGCAGCTTGTGACTATGGGTAATGCCATAAAGTTTGCTGTGCTGTCGCTCAGTTTTGCTCTCGGACATGTTTGAGAACTGAAGGACCATACAACTGTCTTCACTGCACTTCACCCCCAGCTCCAGGCATCATAGAGTGTCAGGGGTCGGAAGGCACCTCTAGAGGTTGTCTAGTCCAACCCTGCTGACAAAGCTGGATCCCTCAGGCCAGGCCACACAAGGCTGCATCCAGGTGGGTGTTGGAAGATTTTAGAGAAGGAGATTCCACAATCTCTCTGGGCAGCCTGAGCCAGTACTCTGTCAGCCTTACAGTAAAGAAGTTTCTTCTCATGTTGAGTCACACAGTTGTGACTCTTTTCCCTTCAAAAAGGGTTATGTGTGAAGCAGGAGGCAGCAGCGGACCCTTTTCCAGCCTCTCTTTGCCATTTTATATTTTAATGTGCAACGATGGCTTGAGAATGCACATAACCCACATGTGCATATCAAACCGGAGCGAGCCAGTAAGGAGCCCTTCATTTTAATTTATTACTTACATGTACTTGAATATCCACCCCCTCCAGAAGAGAAGTTAACTTGCAACATAAGAAGATAACGATGCTAACTGTGGTTTCGGTTGCCTTGAAACAGTCTTCAAGTCAAGTCACTCCCATCTTGCTATAAACAAGGTCTTGGGGTGGGGTTTGCTCACACAAGGAGCAGTATCTTCACTTTAACTAGCAGTGTCTGTTTTCACAGGTGCTGAGATTGTGCAACCACAGACTGCTCGCTCTTCTAGAATCAGAACCAACTTGGACAAATCCAGAGAGAAAAAGTCCATTGGATATAGCTTTCGGTTCTAAGAACCATTAAGTGCCTGTCTGATGGACAAGAGAAGTGTGTTCATGGAGGCTGTGCTCTGAACCAGCCTCCTCCTGGATCTCCTCCTGGATCTAGTTGCACAGCTGGACTTTGGCTTCACTGCCTTTGGCCACTCTAACAAGCCACCAGGTTTGATCCAGCAACGGACTGATGGGGAAGCCTGTTCATTCTCCTTCCTAACTTCCAGTGTCATGCCTAAAGCAAATGGAACAAGGCAAAGGCACTTTGTAGCTTTGTTGCATCTGCTTTGAAACAGCTGTAGGCAGTTGAACATGGAGGTTCAAGACTTGCTTTTTGTCTTGTTTTACAGAAGAGTTTTCATTCAGTTGCATATAAAGCTCATCCCATTTCCCTTAGCAGAGTTGCTGTTTGGTGTCTTATTTCTAATCAGGTCATAAACTGGTATTCAAACACCTAAGGGTACTCTCTGTGCATAACAGGAATTCTGATACCAAATTAATTTGTCTGGCATCAAGGAAATGAAGCCACAGGAGAACACGTGTCTCCAGAGACAAAATACATGAAGTCACCAGTATTTTCACTTGTCCAGCAAAGCAATGGAAAGATAGAGGTGTCCTCAAAAACATTTTGGATATATAACCCCCCTTCCACATTGTAAAGGGGGTTTTTCCTCATCATGCATCAAACCTGACCTCCAGCAGAACAACCCAAGCCCTGCCTTGGAGGCCATGGTGACACCAAGCAAAGGCTTCCAGAGGAGCACAGGACAAGATGCTGTAGTCTACATAATGGCTGTTTAAAAGAGCGAAACTGGTTTGTCCAGCTCCAAGCTAATACTTTGTTCTCTTCATAGAGCAGATTTGGAGAGTCAGTGGTCAAGCTGACACAAAAGAGTGCCACTGTTCATCAGCAAATAAAGTTTTAAAACTAGCTATTCCTACAGCACTACAGCAAGCTAGGGTACACCACAGCATCATTGAATGTTTTTGGTTCAAGATCATCAAGTCCAACCTTCAACCCAACACTGCCAGGTCACGACTAAACCATGTTGCTAAGCACCAGGTCCATGCATCATTTAAATAGTCCAGTGATGGGGACTCCACCACTGGCCTGAGCAGCCTGTTCCAGCATTTGATCACCCTTTCAGTGAACAGATGTTTCCTGATATCCAGCCTAAACATCCCTGGCGCAGCTTTCACCCATCTGGGATTTCCTATAGTCCTGTCTCAGGCCACCACGGAGAAGAGGCGTCGCTCCTTTCAGTTGCTGAGAGCTATAAGGTCTGCCTTCAGTCCTTCTCAGACTAAGTAACTCCAGCTTGTCATGAGAAGGTTAAAAGAAAATGCTTTTTTTAACAGAGATGGCTGAACAATACACGGAGGGGTCTTGTACTTCTGTTGGTTGTGCTGATGCACAGCAGGTTTTGCTGTGGAACTTGGTTCAGTGGAGATAAACCCCATACCCTCTATGTCCAGCATTCCAACACCCATTTGCATTGCCCTTCTTTTTGTCTCTTGTCTTTGTAAAGATTTATAGAATAAGTTCTGTTGGATGACACCAACCCTGACTTATGTTCTGCAATAACTGAAATCCCAGCGCAGTAGGCTAGTCATAACAGCAAGCTCCCTGCAAAGGGCCTGATATATATTTTGCCCTATGTCCTCTACATCACAAAGAGTGTTTATTCCCAGTTTAACTGTGCCAAGCCCAAGGGATTTTCATCTTGGAGGATTTTTTCCAACAAGCCTCACCTCAGTGAGGAAATAAAAGAAAATGATCCTTCCCTGTCACCACCAAAAAAACCCAAACCAAAACACGTGACTTAAAGCAAATAAAGGGATCTCTCAATCTTCAAGCAGAAGATTAAAATGCTTCAAAAACAAATAACTACTTGGTTTCTGTATTTCTCCATTGTTTTCCAGACAGACAAAGAAGCAAAAACTTGGAAGGACTGCAGATACAAATGCTACAGGCTGCTTCTTACAGTTGTCCTTCCTAGTCATTTGCTTCCTCCTCCCCACACACCTTTTCTAAAGATCAAATCTTATCTTCAAAGCCACCTCTTTAAACTCTCACCAACTGCCTCATTGTTATGGTTTTGGTGTTTTCTAGACTAATTCTCAGGTTTCAATCCACTGCCATTAGGTGCAGCTGAGTCAACTCTCATACACAGAACACCTTCAAGAGCTGGGAGGAAGTTCAAGTTTTGTAAACAAGATTCAAAGAGCAAGAATGACAAGCTGGACTCTGGATCATAACAAAGCAAGGTGCTGTGAGCTACTGGCCATGGAGTAGGAGCAACACCCTGGCACCATGAAGGTCTCTAATCCAGATGGGGCTAGGAACTCTATAGGAAAACCAAGATTTGTAGTGTTTCGTCTCCCTTCATCCTGAAAGGGTGCATGGGGACTCTGATGCTGTAGAGCCCTAAAGCTTCATCCTGAGACCTAGGACTCACTGGCTCCACACTGGAAATGCAGTCAGACAGCTGAACAGCCATAGCTGCACTGTACATGTTCACCAGATGCTGCATGAGATGAGCCCACATCCCCAATACCTGGCTGCAGTGAGAAAAGGGTTGCTGTTCCACAGACCACACTTTCTGCAAAGCAAGAGCTTTTCCCAGTCCAGGGGTAGTCCCTGCTAAGCCACGAGTCCCCAGAGCCATCAGTCTGAAGTGCACAGTGACCACAGAAGAGCTGATAACTGTGTGCTGCCATTTCTATGGGACTTAGTCTCCTGTGTATTTAATAGCAGTCAACTCTGGACTTCTATTAAAGATGGCTATACAGTCCATATCAACATATCCTGAAAGTCGGTTTCCGAGAAAAAAATTCCCATCGGGTCCTGCATTCATTCAAATCTGCATAGCCCCTTTACACCAGAGGGGATTCAGTTCACACCAGCTAGGGACAGACCAATTGCTATTAAAGTCACAACACTCTGGGTCTACATTTTAACTAGGTTGATTGTGCCCAAACTACTAAGTGCTTTTAGAAGGCTCATGGACTGATATTATTGATTGGAAGGATACAGCTGCCAACAGAGAAGCTGCACAGAGCACTTCAAAGGCCAGTTTTGTTGCAATGCTAAGCTGCACTGTCCTGTACAAGCCTTGAAAAAAAGATTGTGATCAGAGCTTTCTTAGAGGTGGAATCAGTCTTCCTAACACTGCCAAAACAACTCTGTGAGGGTTCTTAGGCAGGCCTTGCTTCTCTTGCCTTCACCTCCTATTGCTTGGGACTAACTCTTCTCCTCCCCACTTTATCCATTTGCTTGGATCTCTCTTGCAGCCTCCAGCATCCCAGCCCCACAGCCATCTCCATGCCCACCACCTCCTCATAGTAAGACCTCCAACATAGACCACAAACACTCAAGCCTACTGGGTACCAGCTTTCCCCCTTCAGGATTGCTGACATCGGGGGGCTGCTGGTACAGGACATGGGGCATGTCTGTCACACTTATAAATTATCTCCTTGCACTTTCATTATCAAAACTGAAAAGGGCTTTCCTGAGTTTTCCTAGAGGGCTGATTCTTTGCCGCTGTCCTTAAACAACAGAAGTACAATTGGCATTTCCTTGAGGCTGACACTAAAGACTCCATAATAATACAGATTTACTTTATGTGCCTTCTTATATGATTTCCTGGCCCTTTATAACTGGCACAAACATAATAAAACACCAAGATAAAACATGTCAACATGTTAATTGAGATATTTGTCATTAAAACTGCAGTGCCTAGGTACTTCTCACCAACAGCCATAGAATCATAGAACAGATTTGGCTGGAAGAGACCTTCAGGATCATCGAGTACAACCTTTTCCTAGCCCTGTCAGGACCACTAAACCGTATCCCCCAGCACAACATCTACCTTTATCTTAAACACCTCCAGGGACGGGGACTCAACTCCCTCCCTGGGCGGGCTGTTCCAGTGCCTAAGAACCTTTTCAGGAAAGCAATTCCTCCTGACATCCAACCTGAACCTCCCCTGCTGCAGCTTAAGGCCATGTTCCCTTGTCCTATCACTGGCCAATAAGGAGAAAAGAGCAACCCGTGCCTCTCTACATCCTCCTCTCAAGTAGTTGTAGAGAACAATAACATCTCCCCTGAATCTCCTCTTCTCCAGACTAAACAGTCCCAGATCTCTCAGCTGTCCCTCACACAACGCAGTGTGCAGTATAAACCAGTACTATTGAGCTAGTACTACAGAAGCAGCTCTGCAGTCAAACTAGGAGAAAATTGGAGAGGGAGCTAAGCCCTCCTTTGTTTAACCAAGCACAAAGCCATTCAGGCAACAGCTTCACTTCCAGTCCAGCTCTGACCCAGCTCCTCAGTGTGCACCAAGCGAGGCTCAGCTTTGTGGAGAAGAGGAGCAACAGATCCACTGAGACTCAACAGATTTTGGCCCTATCTAATTCCATGGGAAAGAACTTTGCACTTGGGACCACTGACATTGTCAGCTGGTGAAATCTCTGAACTAAGCTGCATGGAGTGGTCTCAAAGGTACTGCATATGAACAGAACAAAACCAGTCCTCCGTTAAGCAATCTTTTGCTACAATGACGACAGGTATGTGCTCCCAGCAGTTACAGGGCAGTCCATCCAAGCAGGAAAAACAAGCCAAGGGACCTGCATAATCCCTGTGGGAAAGCACAGTTCCAAACTATCCAAGTGGCTGATGACCATGACTCGAGGTCACCCACTTCCTCTGGCATTCCCCTGCAGACCTTGAGGAATCCTCTCTCCTGTTCAGAAGTAGAAAAGGCTGCTGTGACAATAACGCTGGGTCACAGCAGATCACCTGGCACTGCAGAATGCTTGTACTCAGTTGTTCTCCATCTCTGCCAGCATTTCAGGCAGCTTCCTAAACTTGAAACTGACATCTGTCATGTAAAATCAGTTCTAGATTATTTTTTCAAAATGTCTTGATAGGAACATTGTACATTTTAAAAGGCAGAAGGCTGCTGAAGGCAGGAAAATGAGCAACTAACGTATCCCAGTGGGGCTACTGAACCAAAGGTTAGCAGATGCCTGTACTGCTGTACTGCTGCTGCTGTTGTAGCAGTGTTGCTGCGGCTGCACCATTTCCAACATCTTGCATTGCATTAAGAAGTTTGACTGAGCAAAACCCCCAGTTTATCCTCCTGGAGAACGTCTAACAGTTACACAACTGGAACAGCAGGCAATGAGGACAATGAACTTCTGACTGGACTGAGACCACATAGGTCCCACATTCAAGCCTATTTCCACCAGGACAAGGACATCACCTCCAACAGGAACAAGGTGTTCACCAGTGCTGTCTCCTCCTCTAGTCCTGGGTCCAGACCTTTGAGATTTCATTACTAGACCTGGGAATTGGGATCATGGCACTAAGTGAGAACCCCAATTTCCATTCATGTGGTTAGAAATAAAAATGGACAAAACCCTTATAACCACATTTTTTGTCATCAGAGGCTTTCAGAGCTGCAGGTCTCAGTTAACAGCTGTCCAACAGAGACAAACCAGTTTGCTCAGTTGTCTAGACGAGCTGTGCATGCAATACAGTCAAAGCTATTTGTGAGGACTATTTGTGAGAAACTACTTGTGAGGAAGGGGAAAGGAGACACAGCCTGTGGGACAAACATGAACCCCTGCCCCACTCAAGCCATTCAGATGGACTTAAAGAGCCATTTAGATCAGCTCTTTAAGCAGAGGGAAGTTCTCTGATACTGCAGAGGCACACACCACCGTTTTCTCTTGCTGTCACTAGAAGCTAATATCAGGCCTCTGCAGGCAACCCTGTGACCTTCTCTTTACAGATTTATTAGCTTTACACTGTAACACCTCTATCAGCCAGTTCTTAAAGGCAGCCTCCGAGTGCCCAGGCATGAGCCTGCTCACAGTTACCCTGATTAAGCCAAGAACAGAATTAATTTCTTATTGCTAATAGGGGAAACAGAAGCAAAACGAAACTGTCATAAATAAACCAAAGCAAATGCCAGCTTCTGCCCTCAGCTACATGTGAGGTGGAAGGGGTCATTCAGGGAAGACAAGATAATTGAGTCTGAGGAGTGGTTCCAAGGACGGTGTAGCATACCTGCCTCTGTGCTTTGTGCCCCCTCCCAGTACCGCCTGCAAAGCAGACTCTGCTCATCCCTTTTGTAACCACAAGGACTCTGGACTAGACAGCAGTCAAACGAGGACAGCCACAGCCAGCCCAGACACATCCGTTCCAGCACTACAGAGCCAGAGTAGAGCAGTCAGGCATGGGGTCAGTGTGGAAAAAGCAGTCTCAGGTAAGTTTTGCAACAATGGGGTACTCTCCTGTGCCAGATCCTCTGCTGACACAGACATGCAGAACCCCTCAGATATTGGTGCCTCTGCCGGTGGCTGGCTAATGGTTTAGCTCCGAGTGGCTTGAACCACATCAGAATCTGTTGCAGGTCAGATTGGTACAATGTGATTTATGGTTCCCTTGTGTGCCTGTCAAACCAGAGTGAAGAGAAGCCATAAGGGAAAGGCTGATGCAGTATTTACATGAAGATATGAATGAATTCTGTGAATTCACTACAGTTGCTCCCCTTGTGACAGCATCCTTCTCTCTGTGAGATTTCATCGCAAAGCTGCACTCTCCTTTGACTTGTCAGCCTTCTTACTCCTTTATTAAAAATACAACATTCAAGCCCTGCAGCTCATTCAGATAAGACAACTATAAACACTGCAAGTGTGCTCTGCTCCAAGCTTCACAATGGCTCGTAGTGGCTTTTAGGAAGACAACATTTCCAAAACACAGTAGTAAAAGGCCACACTGCTGTAATACAGCCCAGATTTTGCTCCTCCTGGCAGCACTCTATTTCTCTGTGTTTCCCTCCTTGATGATTACATCCCACAGAAACCTGGCTTGGCTCTTTGCTACCCTGAATCAACACAGAAGCAAGATTGGCTGTAACTAGTTAAGGACTATGAGGGTCTGTGCCCATCCCAGGGCAACTCAGATGATGCTTCTCATCTCCCTGGCAACAGAAAATAAAATCCCACTAGCAGTAAGAATGGACTGGGAGCAAGAACACCAGGGCTTCCAGGGAACTCTCTTAGTAATCTGTCAAGAGGGGATTGTGTCAGGACCAGATGCTTTGGCTATGCTGCAGGGCAGCGTCACACCAAGGGAGCGTAACACAAACACACTTTCATGAGTTCAAGTTCACTACAGCTGAAGGGAGTTGTGCAAAAAGAGCCCGTTAAAGTGTAATGGCCCATCGGATGTGCCAGTTAATCATTAACTTTGAAGCTTGTCCCCTTTGATAATAATTTTCCACCAGTGCAGAATTAAAGCTTAACTGGTCATTGGCTTCAAAAATGACCTTGTCTGACAGGGAATGTAGAAGAGGAAACAACAGGAACATGACCTCCTTGTGTAAATTCTAGATGGGAAGGAAAAGACCGCTGGCCATTTCCAACTGACTCAGTGATTTATCTCAACCACCCTGCAACCATCACCAGGTACCAAAGAAACACCAGCTCTTATCTTCAGGAGCTGCAGGAGAGTTTCAGCTTACAAAGGCAGCTGTCTTTTCTCTAAGAGCCCTAGCAATGTGGTTTATGAAACACAGAAGATATACTTGGGCAGAGTACAGGAACATGGCAGTTTTCAGAGCTGGCTGAAGAGGTGCCAGCAGCTCCTGAATGCAGGGCCAGGGTGCTGCTCAAGAAAGGATGGCAGGGACAAGCTGGTTGCAATGTCAGCAAAGGGAGGATGATCTGAGCACTTTCTTCCTTCGGTTACTGACCTGTCTTGAAGAAACACAATGTAAACATAATAAAGAAGTACTTTAAAATGTAAACTACAGGTAGGATAGTTTCTAAACACTGTGAGAGTGACAGCCTCCTTACCACATCCCAGACCAGTAAGAACAAGTAAGAGGTTAAAACACTGCTTTTGGCTTTCCTCTAGACTCACAGTGCTAACACAACTTTGGTGTTCAGCCTGCTGCAGCTCCAACAGCACTTGCAGAACAATTTTAGCCTACTAGTGATGTGATGGAAATGAATCCTAAATTTTCTAGACAGACAACGAACACCACAAAGCAAAGGACAAGAGAGAAACAGATGCAAACCCCTCAGCTTGCTATGATACCCATGCCAGACTTCCCGTGGCAGGTAGCATCCCCTCAGACAAGAGACAGGGCTGGTGACCCTCATGGTCCCCAGAATCATAGAATCACTACAGATTGGAAGGTACCTCAAAAGATCATCTAGTCCAATCCCCCTGACACAGCAGGATCACTCAGACCAAGTCACACAGGAACACATCGAGGCAGATCTTAAACATCTCCAGTGAAGGATACTCCACAACCACCCTGGGCAGCCTGTTCCAGTGCTCTGTCACCCTCACTGGGAAGAAGTTCCTTCTCAAAGAATTCCAGAAGAATTATTTGGGATGGCACAAGAGCAGTACACGATTCACTGGAATTCACTCAGTCACACACTAATGTGAGTAAATGACTAGATGGAAAAAACTCTTAAGAATGAGCCTTGTTTTTTCAAAAGCACCCTACAGCTTACAACTCCAGTGACTGAGAGTAACACTGAAGTTCTAAATCCCTGAAACTTACACAAAGCAAAGAAACGTTAATTCATTCATGTAATTATTTATCCCATGAGCTAAGATTAAATGTCATTTCAAATACTTGTTCAGGTATAATTTATTTTTTCTTAAGGTTTTGGATCAAATCATACTGAAATCAGAAATCTTCAGGACTCTGCCAGAAGGCCCATTCTTTCCTTGCTTGTGCTCACTAGTAGTTTTGATTTCACCAGACATTTCCCACGTGCAGGCTTGGAAGGAATCCCCTGGCAGGGCTGCTGAAGTCTCCAAGCTTCTTTGGTGCTCTGCCTCAAGCTACCTTCCCTGTGTAAATTGTCCAACAGCTAGAAACCTGTTGTTTCCAAATCCATTCAGCTATTTTCTGCAGAAAAATGAGATCTCCATTCACCCACTCAGTAAGATCTCACTGGTTTGGAGTTTGCCCATGAGGAAACATGTATTTTGGGCTCTGCTGCAGATGCCCAGAGCCTGAAAAACCCTCATTTCAGTGACCTTGATTTAATGGGAAACAACCAACCAGCTCCAACGACACCGAGGACTTGTTGTGTAACAGGAAATTTTTCCAGAGCACAAAGATGCTGTTTATATTCGCTGCCTGCATTCAGCAAGCTATTCTGTACAGAACCACTCTGCTGACCCAGCTGCACTGTGAGAGCGAGTGTCTGTGAACATCAGTCACAGGTTACTGCATTGTGCCCTTCACCTTCAGGTGTAAGAGACCAGATGCATCACTGTACAGCAGGAGAGGAAGACGACATGCCTGATTTCCCACAGGATGCAATATTTATCCTGTAAGTGAGGATTAACTGAATAACTTGCTAGCTTTGTGTCAAGGCTTGTAAGAAGTGGTGACTAATCCTAGCTAGTGGGGATTAACAATGTTTGCTGTGGGAAATGTGCCAGGCTTTTCAATTATAGCACAGCTTACGAACAGACTGCAACAGTTCCACGTTAAGACAACCATGTTCTTGACACTGCAGTTATAAGGGGTTACGTCCTCTGTATTTTTTAATGCCACAGACCACAGCAAGTTCCAGCAAGAACATCACATGAATGGTCAGCAGTACTACAGCAAGTTCTTCTCTTAGAGGAGGGCTAAAGAAGAGAAGAATCAGGTGTGCAGTCCTGTAGAAGTACCTTAAGAAGCTACGGTTGACTGTGCATCACCAGTGCTACCCTTATAGGTCAATACACATGTACTCATATGGTTTCCACAAAGAGGGAGCACCAGAAGGTCAAGCCTCGAGAAGTGGTGTTGCAACTCAGGCTCACAGAATCACAGTATCACAGTATTACCAAGGTCGGAAGAGACCTCATAGATCATCAAGTCCAACCTGTTACCACAGAGCTCAAGGCTAGACCATGGCACCAAGTGCCACGTCCAATCCTGCCTTGAACAGCTCCAAAGTTGGCGACTCCACCACCTCCCTGGGCAGGCCATTCCAGTGGCCAATGACTCTCTCAGTGAAGAACTTTCTCCTCACCTCAAGCCTAAATTTCCCCGGCGCAGCTTGAGGCTGTGTCCTCTTGTTCTGGTGCTGACTGCCTGAAAGAAGAGAGCAACCTCCTCCTGGCCACAACCACCCCTCAGGTAGTTGTAGACAGCAACAAGGTCTCCCCTGAGCCTCCTCTTCTCAAGGCTAAACAATCCCAGCTCCCTCAGCCTCTCCTCATAGGGCTTNGCCCGAAGCGAAGCCCAAACCCGACGAAACGGCCGGCGAGGCCGAGCGGCCGCCGCCTCCCGGGGCGGAGGAGGAGGCGGCGGCAGCAGCAGTGGAGGGCGCGGGCGCTGCCGAGGGGCGGCGGGAGGAGCCGCGCGTCCCGGCCTGGGCCCGCAGTACCGGGCTTCGACGGGGCATCCCGAGGAGTGGCCGGTGAAGAAGGCTCCCAGCAGCCACTTTCACAGTTGTGGAAGATCACATGACTAGGGCCCTCCTCATCCCTAAGGGATAGAACAGAAAAAAGGAATAAAACTGCTAAGGAAGACACAGTCACTTCGGGTGGTGCAAAAACCACCAGCAGCTAAACACAGGCTTAGTTACACGAACACAACCGAAAGCATTGTAGTTAATTAATTTACTACTCAGTGTCCTCAGCTGCCTGTGGGACCCAGCATCTGCTGCAGCTGCAAAGCTCAGTCCTTGAACTTAGATCCCCGTTTTCAAAGTTTAGAAGAGTCTAGTCTGGGACCGAACTGCTGGTCCATAAGACAGCTACACAGGGCCCATCCCATAGAAGGGCCTCACTCTTCACAAGTTGACTTAGATTCCTTCGAAAGAGGCCTGTGTTACAGTACTCAAAATGGGTTGAAGTGGTACGGCCCATCTTGACCACCACAACTCATTTCCACACACCCACAGTCAGGCCAAAGTCTTGACTCAACATCAGCTTGGAGCTTCCACTTGGTTTCAAAGACGTCCTCATCAAAAGCAAAATAAATAGAAAAATAAAATAAACCTGGGGTTCAGCTTGTAAGCATTGCTCACCCTCTGGCAGACCTGATGGGTCCAACACCAAGGAAGAAAGCCACCTGTTTCCCAGCATAACTCTTCTGCTAGTAAGCCTGTGTTCAGTTGCACCCACAGAAGCATCAATGACAGACAAAACACCTTTTCTGTGCTCTCTTCATGAGCTACATATTGACCTTGATTTCTCCCACAGGTATCAGTAGATATTACTGGTAATAGTGTTCCAAGGTGCTCGGGAGTACCAGCAGCACAGAGGTAATTAGAGGAAAAGGAACATGTACATATGAGTAAGGTACTTGCAGCTGAGTAGAGTATTTTGCAATGGCAGAACTGCCCAGCGACAGCTGCTCCACCACTCTGGAGATGGGGCTGGTGACAGACCGGCCCAAGCAGCTTGGCTAGAAAAGCAGAAAACACCTTCACAAAATGACTCCCAGTCAACAGACAAGGCCCTTCTGTGCCACAAGAGATACAAATCCTGATCCTGCATCTAAATACAGATATGAGACTTGAAACTGGGTCTAGTGCCTCATCTCGCAGCGCTTTCACTAGCTAACTACCAGGAAGAGGACCATCGCACACTGGTTTCCTGAATATTCTCATGTGAAATATCTAATTTCTAATTCATTAGTTTCATGGTGGGAATTTGCCAAACACAACCAAAAGCTGCCATCAGCTTAACACCAGCGGAAAATGTTCTTTGGGGAAAAACAACTAGCTTGCATCAATATGAATAAAGAAGCTGAGTTGAGGCTTCACACACGTTTCTTCTGGGTACTATTCATCAGTGGGTCGCCACTGACTGATGCAAATGTGGTCAGACACCATCACTCCCATTTTGCAGTCCAGAGAACAGACAGGCAGGGAGGGTGGGATGTCTCACAAGGCAGCGCTGCTGCTCTGCTGAGCTACACTCATCCAGAAAGTTGGCCTGGTGAGGTTCTCACTGCTCATGTATAGACGTCTAACTATCAGTAGAGACGAGTTTCTCCTGTTTGTAAACAGTTATTTAGGTAACAGAGTTAAACACTTGCATTCATTCCTCATTCTTACATGCCTACAATGTTACAAGTCCTCTGTGTGATTTTCCCATAGCTCTGAAATGTGCTGAGTGCTGAAGAAAGCCTCTCCCTCTTTTCCACAAGCACGGAAAAGACTCCAAGTTCATGTAAGCCAAAGCCAGAAGTGAGGCATGATGTGCAGCAGAAATCAAACTGCTTCATTCCCCAGGCTTACCAACTTGGGGTCTCCATTTTTTTAGCTGTACCCAGCAACAGGGCTGTGCAAGACAGCCAAAACCAATGTGGGAATAAAGCAGGAAACAGGAATAAGGCAGGAACAGTCGGAGGGAGATAGACAGGGAGACCAGAAGCTTGGGGTAGGAAGAAAGGTGGTGACAGTGAGACCTACACTCCATTGGTCTCCACTGCATCAGATCCTTCAGGAAAACTCTGTGTCAACCTAAAAGAAAGTTTTGGTCATCTCCAGGCTGCTGCAAAGATCATTTAGAAATCCTGTCTCCACCTGTCCATTGCTGCACCACTTGTACTGAACATTACATTTCATGAATCACACACCAGCCTCCTTCCTTTGACAACAGCAATATATTTGCACGAGGTGGCAATTAAAGAAGTAGACTAGGATATCCATCAGTTTGTGTGCCTCTGAGCCTGACCACATCCTGGTGCTGCAGCCCCTCACAGCGGTTCAGATACTGTGCTAATGGGTGTTTGTACAAAAAATACCACACAACCATTATAGCAACACCCTGTAGGGGAGGGAGAACTTGCCTTTCTGGACCAGACTGTGCCCAGGATGGCGATAAGAAAAGGAGTCATGTACTAATTTCCCCAGAACACGTTTTAATGAGTAAGCTCATTAACTCTATTACCAGGCACAGTTTCCAGCCTGTTGTGGGACCAGTAATGGCAGGGACATTAAGCTGTACATCATGTCCCAAGACCAGACACCTTCAAAATGGCAAGCATCAGGAGCTGAGCGAGAAGTCCCTCACCATTCCAGCAGGTGACACATGGCTAATGAGGGCCACAGACGCTGCTGAATGAGCTGCCCATTTGCTTCTTCTCGGCAACTTTGCCTCCCTCACAAAATCCTATACTGGCACACACAAGTGGACAAAAGGACATGGGAGCCACCAGCACCAACCTCCATAAAACTGCAGGAAGCCTCACAAGCTAAGCTTTTCCTCTGCTAGTGCCCACAGAGCATCTTTAACTGGATTCTTCCACTCTGCACTGACACTCCCCCACCCTCACAGGGAGCTGAACACCTGTAACAGGAGAGAAAAGGTGCTCCCCACATGTAGCCCACGCCTCCGCAGTAACAAGGGACTTAGCACATGAAGCTGCAGCTAAAGCAACTTCTGCCTGAGCCTTGCGCCACACTGGTTTTGCTTCTGCCGCTCCATCAGGATGGCTCACAAACTCACCCCCGCCACATCCATAGGAGTTAATGGTTGTACTCAATCATCTTACAGGTCTTTTCCAACATAAATCATTCTACAGTTTTCTAAGAAAACCTCTCTTTCCTGCTTTTTTGAATCAATGTTTTAATGCCGTTTGAAGGCATTGGATAAACGTGCATGCTCCTTTTATCCAACACTTTCTCTGTGCCTTGAACTACCTTCTCCTATTCCTACCACAGATACCTTCCTACAAACCCACAGCTGCTCTTGTGTTCACCTAACTGCACGCATTAGGTATCTGAAGTATGTAGGATTGTGTTTCCTTACAGACACCCACTCGGTGAAATGACAACAAAGACCTGAAGGACAGTTCCACACCTGTCAGAAGTGCCCAGCCCAAAGCATTCCCGAGAGGGGCACTGGGATGCCCAACACTGCGGCTATCCCTGCCTCTCCCTGGGGACCCACCCCTCTCACTGCCTCTAGCTGTTCCACCCAACTGGTTCCGAGTTCCGGTTCTAGAATCCCCCCTGACACTGCCTCTAGCTGTTCCACCCAACCGAGTTCCGGTTCTAGAATCCCCCCGATGTCTTATATATATCAGCACAGCTCCAAGGCAGCCAGTGCCAGTTGGCGTCTGCTTGCTGGCTGTACAGGGCAATGGCCTGCAAAACCAACCTTAGTCCAGCTGGGACAGAAGGAATTTCTCCTGGCCCACTAAGACAAGAGAGAAGAGTACCACGTGGCTCTCGACTCTCACCCTTTCCGCAGGCACTGTGGAAAGCTTTGGAAAGCAACCAGTTTCCCTCCATCTGGTGGAGTGACTGTGGGAAATCTGTGGCTATCCATAAAGAACTCTTCAAAGCTGATATGCTAGGAAGAGTTTTTGCTGCAAAGAAGATGAAGACCTTCATCAGACAACTGAACCAGCGCGGCTTCAAAAAACTCAAGAAGGATTTCCAAAGATCTCCCTCCCTGCCTGAATTTCTGGCCGAAGAAGCAGCATTTTCCACTCATGGCAAGGTACAGTAATTGCTCTGCCCATCAACCAACACTCACACACACATCGAGGTCGGGAATTACCTTCAAGATCATTAAGTCCAACTGTCCACCCAAAAACTCCCAACCACTAACCCATCTCCTGGAACACCCTGGCTGCCCGTTTGTTGAACCCCTCCAGGGACGGTGCCTCCACCCCCTCCATGGGCAGCCTGCTCCAAGGCCTCCCCACTTTTTCTGAGAACAGGTTTTGCTCAGATCCAACCAACACTCACAAGGGTCTTGGGGGAGAGACAGACCTTTGCGGCACCTCAGTTCTTGAAGCAGAGGGGACAGGGATGGCTACGGACAGTAGCAAGTGGTCTGGTCTTAGCTTCCACCTTGGGTCATTGTCAGGGTGGTTTAAGCCTGTCTTTCTGACCAGCAGAAGTACAGATAAAATAGCGGTTGGTTGTATCTGCTGAGTTTGAACCCTTTCAGCGGAAAGATAAACTTAGTTTCTCTGAATGACTTTGCTGTGTGTCTTGCTGTACCAAATCAGAAACCTTCCTGCAGCACCTACTGAATGCCAGGGAGATGCATCTAAGGCCCACAGCATTACCTGTCTGCTCACAGACGCACTGCAGCTGCTGAATTTGGCTTTCTAAAGCAGACCTTATGCTTTTGAAAAAATCTTTGGCTGCTCTGCTCTCACACAGCAAAACCACTAGGGTGTCGATGGCTAAACAGAACAGTCATGTAATGTTTCATCCTGAGCTTTAAGTTTCAAAGGCCTCTGTGAGTCTTTTTCAGGATCCACACTCATCTTTTGGATTCAGAGTCTCAGTTCTCATAGCTTGGGAGCTTCCAGTCTTGGGACAGTAGTAACTAACTCTTCTCCTTTCCCTTTTTTTTTTTCCTTCAGATACTCTACTACTATCACCCCGGCTTTAAAAGGCAGCTACTTCGCATGTTGAAAACATGCAAGAGAAGAGTTGGCCTCAAACAGAGAGCTCCAGATGCTCCAGAGGTGGAGAGAAAGCACCCTTTTGGAAGCCCCAATGGCCAGCCTACAGAGCTCTTCCTCCACAGCCACAGCACTCACCAAGCCATGGACTGAAGCAACTTCTGGCATTGCAGTGCCCACCTTTCTGCATTGCCAGCAATCCTTGCCATGGCCATGCCAGCACCATCCCACGGCCAAAGTCCAACAGCCCTCCACTGTCCCACCTACACCTGTTAAGCATTTAGTTGAGTTAGTCATGTAGTCAGTCTAGTAGATTTCATGGTAAAAGGAGATGGAAATAAACAGTTGAACAATAAAGCTTTGCTGGTCGTCCTGTTCCGTTTGTACAGTGCAAAAGCCCAGACTGAGGTTTTATTTTGCCACTTAAGTGATCAAGCAAGCAATCTGATGATTTCCTGTAACAGTGAAAGCTGAAAATTCTTAGTGCTACTGAGTACAAGATGGAGAACACTTACAGGACACACGCACACACACTAAGCATGTTCTTTATAAAGGCAGCTCTAGAGTGAAAACTGCTGAGAGACTACAGCTCTAAGGAATAAGATTGAAGCAGTTGCTCTGTTTATTTAAGGAGCTTACCAAAAAAAAGTCTTCATCAAAACCCTGTGTCATTGCCCTCTGAAGACAATACCCTTCACAGGAGGCAGGGAGATTACACATGGCAGGACCTGACCAGTACAGCTGTGCACACACAAGCACAGGGGATGGAGGAAGAGTCATCTGCCTACTCTTTGGACCTTGGTAGTGTTAGGATTGAAGATCATGAGCACAGCTTGCAACCATCTGATTCTGTTGTGGAAGTCATAAGCAGATCTATAATGCTTTAGAAAGGCACTTTTAGTAGTTTATTTACACCATAGTAAGTAAAAAAATACATTTGCCTAAATGTCCTGCACCTTGGTACTGAGTGGAACAGCCTTTATTTCACAGCCCTGTTTCCTGTAAGCATCCAGAAGAGTGCTGTCATGATTCAGTGACCAGTTATAACAATCTGCCTAGGTAAGCATTCATTTTTCAAAAGGACACAATGATAAACAAAGCCAAATACCAAATATTTGGGAAATGCAGGTATTTAGAAACTAGATTACAACATCCATGTCAGAAATATCTGGAATTGGAAGAGACTGAGGTAAATTGCAAAATCAGTTCTACCAAGTAACCCTTCGTCTCTGCAGTTGCTTTGATGCTTTAGACAAATATTTCAGACTGCAGATCAAACACAGATGATTTTTCTAAAGGAAGTCTTTCTATGAAAAATTCTAAGGATTTTGAGTTTTTGGGACACAACAGCCTTTCTGCAAGAAAAGCTTTCTTCAGTGGCGAGTACAAAATGAAAAAACACTGCAGAACCTGACCACAAACTCAGCAGACATGCACTGCTCTTCCCCAAAAACACACACACTTCAGTATTCTCTCCTGGAAAGGCTAGGCCAGAAGTATCAGGTATTTTTTACTGCCTCCTCAAGGTGCACAAGTCAGAAGATGACCTTCCTTTGACAGGCATCTGTGCCTGGATGCTTGTCACCATAGCTGGGTGTCACAGAACAAAATCCTGCTCCAATTTTGTCACTAAATGGCAGCACTGTGTGGCTGAGTACTGTAAAGGCTGTGGGGAGCTCAAGGACTGCAGTTTGACCACCATGAGGGCTGGGAATCCACTAAGAGACTTTAATTTCTGTGAGGTTAACATTTCTGACACAGAGGAAGTGGTCAAAAGTTAATAGAGAAATTGCTTGCTCAAGGTACAGGGATGGAAGAGCAGAAATAGAGGTGGAAAAGGCAAGAGGGTTTGCTTTGCTCAGAAGGCAGGATAGCACTCTGGGGTTTAGCAGAGTGATATGCCCTCAGGTCTAGCATTTCCAGAGTACCTCAGCACCATCCCACAGGAGTTTTCTGACTCACTGCAGTGTGACAGACTGCTCATGGATTTCTCTGCAACACATCCCCAGCCCTGCTATGGCAAACCAAGGACTCGGAGAGGAAAAATTATGACACTTTTCCAGTTCTCCTACGCTGTTGCAGACAGACCATTTGCACAGCTTTTCTCATAGATGATTTTACCACCTTGTGTAGCACATATCCTGTCGACCACTTTTCAAGAACAGAAGGCAGAAAAAACAGAAGATAACAGATTATATATGAAAGGATACAAAACACCAGTGTCAGTAATGAGAAGGGGAGGGCTAAAGAGCAGGGATTCACAGCTGAGGGCTCTGCTGGTGTCATGGAATCACTCTGGGGCCTTGGGCAACAGACTGCTCCTGTCCCCAGCTAAGAGCAGGTAGAACTCTCCATATGACTTGTGCCAGATGCAAAACACCTGAAGGGAGGGAGCAGGACTGATTCGTCTGCAAAGCAGACACAACACCATTTCCAAAATACTGAGGCCCTCAAATGAACAGAATTTTATCTCTGTACACTTACTTATCATTTAGTCCTGTGATAAACAGCAGGAAGTGCAAATAGCTTCATGGCAACATATCAAGGACAAGACAACTAAATAGTTTCCCTGTCCCTCTCCAACACTGCTTCAAAAGGCTGAAACAGAAGGCCACATCCTGGCTGCGAAACAGGAAGGTAGGCAAGGGCTCTGAGCAGAGCAGGACTGCAGAGGGAGACCAGCCTGAGGTCAGAAAAAGCAGCATCCATGACCAGGGTGAAGGGCGTGTTCCCACAACTCAGAAGTGTTGCAGAACTTCTGAGGACAGATGCAGTGGGGTCCTTTGCATAACAGCCTCACATTTTATTTCAGGCTCCTCTTTCTCCTTCCCTCTCTGCTCACAGTACAAGGGCATGGAGAAGCAACAGAAATAATCCAAATGTCTTTCCAGACTGAGCAAGGAGCTATCATGTTTTAGGATTAGGACAATATTACAACTATCTGAAGGGAAGTTGTTGTGAGGTGGGGGCTGGACTATTCTCCCTAGGGACTAGCAACACAACAGGAAATGGGGTCAAGTTGTGCCAAGGGAGGTTCAGACTGGATCTTAGGTTCTTAGGAAGTGGGCACACATGGTGTTTCAGGAGCTGGGTTAGTGGTTGGGGGTTGTAGGGCAGACAGACTTGATGATCTTGAAGGTATTTTCCAACCTTGATGGTTCTATGCCATTTCTATGATATACAGAGGCACCAGCAGTCCTCCATGGATAAGGTTGCAAATTCTGTCCCTAGCAGCTATTTAGCAGCCTTCCACTCACCTAGGACCTCTAGCTCTTAGTATTCTGTAGTCAGCAGAGAAGTAGAGGAACTTCCAGAGGTTGATTCAGCCCCTAAAAGTCAAAGCTGACTGCAGAGGGCAGGCATTGTGAGCAAAAAAAAAAACCCAGAACCCAGCACAGTTAAATGCTGAAGTTCAGCTAATGAGAACCTGCCAAGAAGAGACTTATAAACCCTTCTTTCTCAGGGAGGTACAGTGGAACTGGGCAGACAGTAATGACTGGAACAGGCTGCCCAGAGAGATGGTGGAATTGCCATCTCCGGGGATGTTTTAAAAATTAGTAAATAGAGCACTTGAGGCCATGGTCTAGGAGTTAGGGAGATGTTGAGATGAGAGCTGGACTTGATCCTGGAGATCCTTTCCAGCCATGATGATACAGTGATTCTATTACTGATTTAACTGCAAGGCGTTCCTGTTTAATAGAGCTACTCTAAAGCTTTTCTTTTTTAAAGCATTTTCTTTGGGTAGAAGTAGTCGCTAGCAAATTTGAGGGGAGAAAGAAAAAGCCTGAGAAAGTACCAGAGGCTTAAAGATGTCTCTAGCAGAAATTGTGCTACTAAATGAAGTTCAATCTCCCAGAACTTCCCTTAGTCTGCCGCTTTAGTAGCATAACTTGTGAAAAATCCCTGAAGAGTGAGGTAGGAAATGGAGTTAAATGGACTTTCCTGAACCAGGCAGGCCTCTGTCTGGTCTAGGTACTTTCATCAATCATCACCCCTGGAAGAATTTTAAAAAATGAGTAGGTAGAGCACTTTAGCCCACAGTCTAGGGGTTAGAGAGACATTGGGATGAGGGTTGGACTTGACGATCCTGGAGGTCCTTTCCAGCTGTGATGATTCTGTGATAGGAGAAGGCAGGACATTTCTGGTCAGTCCTGTGGGGCCCAGCAACACAGTCCCCAAGCTGACAGGAGAAGAGCACAGCTGTGCCTGTCAGAGTAGCTTTTGTTTCCTACAAACAGCAATGAGTGTACTCTGAGATGAGACATGTTTATTAATTTTGTCATTCAGACTGCATGGAACTGAGACAAACTAGAGAGTCTAGTCCTGACACAAACTTTAATTCTGAAACCAATATTTATCTCTGTGTGACAGAGAAGGAAAGATTGGTAGACTGTAATAAAAGGAAAAAAAAAGGTTCAGGTCAAATTCCATCTCCCTGTTGTAGACCAGTTACAGTCAGGATACAAGCATTTAGGGAAAAGTGAAGAAAAACTACAAACAAAGGGAGCATAGACAGTCCTGTCCCATCTTCAGCTTCTCTGAAGGATAATACAAACTCTGTTTTTCACACCTTGCTGTGTGTTGCAGTTTGAGAACTGCTAGAACTTGTAGAAGTGCTTTCATGAGGAAGAAAATTGTTGTTGTGTTCTGGGGGACCTACTCCGGTTGCACAGGTCACAGGACCCTTCCTCGGAAGCGTATGTCCTGTGACCGGCCCCTGGGGAAGCCTATAAAAACCGGGGCAGGGTCTTTGTTTCGCGCCTCTTTTCGCAGGCTGTGGCCCTGAAGGGAGCGCCCCCCCACCGCCCCCCCACCGGCCCGGGAATAGGCGGTGTGTGGGGGGGGTGAGGACAGCGGCTCAGGGGGAACCGCGGC
>VXBP01002931.1:326136-402498 GCA_013400115.1 Rhinopomastus cyanomelas | reverse complement strand
GCAGCGCTTGGGTTTGGGGGAGAGCTCCTTCGTGCTTTGCTAAGGAAAGCAGGAGGACT
Organism: Rhinopomastus cyanomelas; assembly: GCA_013400115.1. Taxonomy (NCBI): domain Eukaryota; kingdom Metazoa; phylum Chordata; class Aves; order Bucerotiformes; family Rhinopomastidae; genus Rhinopomastus; species Rhinopomastus cyanomelas. The sequence continues at coordinate 402,439 of VXBP01002931.1, read as the reverse complement.
GGAGAATCCCCAAGCCTTGGATGTGAAAGACAGAGACTGGGTCTTTTGAAACGCATGCAGCTGCACAGAGGGATGCAGGTGTGGACGCTGAGCAGTCAGGCCATCCCGGACTGACATGCTTTCCTTCCCAGGTCTCTAAATTGGAAGAAGATTCAAGGCCCAAACTGGAGTGGTTTCCCATTCTATTTTCTCAGGTTCTGTGAGGGCATTAATGACACAGTTTGTATGCACCGATTTGCATAACCTTTTCTGTGTATAGTTAGTGTTCATAAACCTTTCTGAAGTTTCCCTAAGCCATCAGCTGTCTGGTGAATTTTATCTGAGATGCCATTGAGACCTCACTGCTTTGCTTTCCTTTCTTTGATATTGAGTTGTGGTCCTGAACCCACCACACTGTGTTACACTGTAGAGACAACCCCTCTTCTTTGCCCATTGGTGATTTCACCAGAAGCCACACCAGTTCCTCCTAATATCTCTGTCATTGCCTGTGCTGAGGAAGGACCGTCTGGGAAGACAACCACAAGGAACAGCAGAGAATGAATTACACACTCAAAATCTTTCCCCTTGTGAATCCTAGGGCCCCAGGCAGCAGCAAGAGGTTTGCCTATTGATTTCACAGGCCCCTGGGTGATAACACACCAGGTAAGCACAGGCAGAAACACACTCCCAAATCATTCCTTCCTTACAATATTTTGCAGTGAGTGCCAGCAGCAGTTCTGGCAGTGGCAATGTCATACAAGATACACATTCTCAGCAGGCTAGCAGTGAGACAGCAGGACCAGTAGGAAGTGCAGGCCTGGGTAGTCTCAGACAAAAAGTATCAGCTTGCTCAGGAGGCACCTCAAGTCACTGTGTCTGTGGGTAAAAAAGCAGCAGATGAAGGGCATAACAAATAAAAAGGTAAGAATCTATTTGAACTTTTCCATAGCTCCCCAGCTTTCTGTATTTCATGGTTTGTCACCATGTCTGCAATCAGGAAAGCAGCAAGAGAAAGAGCCCTTTTCCCCCTATCAAATTCATTTGTACCAAGCACCCACTCAGAGTGCATCCTAGGCTGAAGAGGTCTGGCCAGGTTTGCACAAGTCAGTTGTAGCAGGTTCAAACTAAAAGTGCTTTGCTCCCGGGTTTTGGCACCAATTTTATGGTGGGTTCAGGACCACAATTCAAGATAAAAGAAAGGAAAGCAAAGCAGTGAGGTCTCTATGATATCTTGGATAAATTTGCAGACAATGAATGGCTTAGGGAAATTGCAGAAAGGTTCATTAACACTACAACTATATACAGAATGGGAGAAAAGGTTATGCAAGTCGGTGCACACAAGCTAGAAACTGTGTCATAAATGCCATCACACAGTCTGAGAAAAATATAATGGGAGATCACTGTAGTTTGGGCCTTGGTTCTTCTTTCAGTTCAGAGACCTGGGAAAGAGAGCACGTCAGTCCGGGATGGCCTGACTTTCTCAGTGCCCACACTTGTATGCCTAGGTGCAGCAGCAAACAACCCAGTCTCCGTTTTTCAGATCCAAGGTTTCAAGGATTCCCGAGTCCTTCCGCTTTCCTCAGCTAAGCATGAGGGAGCCCTCTCCCAAAACTTAAGCGCTGCCAGTTTTTACTCAGCAGCAGAAATGACAAACAGCCTCTCCTCCTGCTGATCAGCCTTTCCAAAATGGTGGCGGCCCAGCCACATGGCCCCGGCCACGTGCAGGATCCAAGATGGAGACCAACCACATGGCTGCATCAGCAGGGCCGCAATCCCCCACACTCCACACGTGGCCAAGAGGGTCTTCCAAAGATCCTCTCCTCTCCTTTCGCTCTCCTGTCTCAGCTCCAGAGAGAAGAGGAGTAGCCCAGCTCACTGCGAAGCTGAAGGCTGTCCATGGTGAGGGGGTCATGATGGCAAATTTGCACCAGTCTTGCTTCTCCAGTCCGAGCACGGTGCGATAGCGAGCAGCGGCGGCACCGCGGTGGGGGACCGCATTGTGTCCAGGGGGGTACTCCCTTCAGGGCCACAGCCCCCAAAAAGGGCGCGAACCAAGGGCATGCTCTGGTTTTATAGGCTGACCTAGCCAGCCCTTCCGGGCCAGGTCCCAGGACAGACCCTTCCAGGGAAGGGTCCTGAGACCCGTGTAACTGGGGACAGGTCCTCCAGGACACACCTTTCTGGGGAAGGTTCCAGGGCAGTGTCACCTCCCCCAGGACAGGTAACTGAGGGAAGGGTTCCCCTTGACAGTAACACAACTTTTCTTCTTCATGAAAGCACCTCTGAAAATTCTGGCAGTTCTCAAACTGCAACATCAGTCTTCGTGGAACCATGAGAAACGTGTCTACAACACTTGGGCACAGTAACTTCCATAAGCAACTTACTCGTCTGCTCCTATTCTATAACACAACCTGTTTGCTCAAAATTGTGTGGAAAATCCAGAGATGACTGGGCAAAGGCTTCACACACGGAGTGACTCACATGCACACCGCCTGTGCAGCACTGAATTTTCTCAAGCCCTCACATCCTGGCAGACTGGCAAAAAAACACCTTATTCCAAATATTAAAGAGAACAAGGTTGAAACACACTAGTGCAAATCAAGCCTATACAACTGATTAGTTGGATTCAACAGGAGTCTTGTCTCTGGCTTCAGCGGCCTGAGGTTAAGGAAAGTCAAGGAAAAAGGAAAAAAAAAGAAATCGACATCATCTTGAATCCATACAGTTAGGAGCAGCTGTGATTAACCACACTTCCAGAAGCCAAAGAGGACAGAAAACAGCCATGAGATGCTGTCATGTTGTCAGGTCTGTTGTGTCACACTACAGGCCTGACCAGTGGCTTTAGAAGAGAAAAAACACTATCCACTGTGAAACACAGCTTCTCCACAGACACCAATTGTTGCGTGTACCATTCAGTTGTGTTCCTATACTGACACATGGGAGTAACCTCACTGAAAGCAGGCTGGAATTTGAGCACCAGCTTTGTTAAATCAAGGCTCAAAAGGCAAACTGAGCTTTGCCTAGAAAGTACAAGGCTGCTTGCATTGTGCCTACAGAAATGCTTCTCCCAGCTGAAGCGACACACCTCCTAGTTCCTGTCCCAGAGCAAATTCCAAGCAGTAACCTGTGCATGTCTTGGGGATGGTCTTATCAGGTAAGGGGAATAGGAAGAGAAAGAAACATGGGCAAGTCTACACTGTACAACAGAGCACCGCACAGCACTGGGGTGCTGGAAAGCTGGACTGTTCTGTCCAACCATGCTGAGAAGTAAAAAAAAAAATCCCAAAAAACAAGAAACCTAAAAAATAATACCATATGTAAAACCCTGACATAGCCAAATCTAGGGACAACATAATTCTGCTGCTCTGCAGCCATAGCAAGGGATTCCTGGTAGGAGCATCGTGCTACAAGCGATTATAAAGCAAGCAGAATGCACTGGAGGGGGGGGAGGGGGGCATTTCCATCCCATGGAAAGGAAAGAAAAGAATGTGGAATTGTAGTTTGTGGATTGTCACATCTTGAGGCAGCTGTAACCTCCCCTAGGAACAGACGAGAAGAATGACAACTACTGAATGTTGAACAGGCCAGTTGAAAAGCACAGTAGAGGATTAGATCATGCCGTGAAATGGACTCCTGTAACTTGCTGGTGGACTGCAGAGGCTTGGAAACTGTCTCCAGGGGCTGAGACAGGTAGAAATGTACATCTACGCAACACAGACATTCACAAGCCTCATCCCAAGGGCCATATGCTCTTCCAGTTCCTGTGTGCCTCCTATATAACTTAAGGCAGCTGTGTCCTCTTTACCTCACCAAGAGCATGGTGGAGGATGACACAGGACTCTGTGTTCATAGGACCTGCGTGCACTCCCCTTACTGCTCTGACCAACATACCACTAGCTGCAGGGGCCAGACTCTGTTAATGCTCAGTACTCCACAGTGGATCAATGAAGGGAGCTAGGAGGAGACAGATGCCTGACCTTTTCCTTTGATTTGATTGCCATTTTTTCCAAGAAATTGTTCAAAATACAAATAAAATGACGTTCCAAACGGATTTGGTTGCCAAAATGGGAGTGGGAGATGGAGAGGGAATAAAATGTCCTCTTCATATTTGCAAAACCTCAAACTTGTTCTTGTAAGTACTTTCAGAACAGTAAAGTTGTTAGAACAGATACTTTCCCACAAAGATCTCAAGACTAATTTTTCTAATAAAAACACTTTCATGGAAACATTTGTGGCCAGCTTGCATTTTGTTCTAGCCCTAGGACACCTACCTTAGGGACCCAGAAGCAATGTGGCAGCTGTAGGGAGGACAAGAAAATTGCTCACTTAAGTAAGCAACAGTTTTGCTTAAGGACCTTCCTCTCACCCGGCAACTGGAAATGCTCTAATTCACATTTAATTTTTGCCAGCAAAGACTTTCGTAATGTCATGGAAAAAGGCTGTGGGTGACCGTTGTCCCCAGGTGTAGAACTGAGCCTTGACACGAAAACGCAATTTCACCATTTCATCATTCAAACAAACCAAAAGCCAAGCCCAGTCTTGCCAGTATCTAGTCTCGAGCCACTAACCATTCCCTAGTGTGTTGGGGCACCTTTGCAAGGAAGACTGGTTAATAGCAGCTGCAGGTCTCTATCACTATTCTTCTACTCTTCCATACCCTAACTAGTGTCTTTGGTCCCCACTGGCACCTGAATGGAACCAGTACATGCACAGGCATCACAATCACGTCAGGACAGGAAGGACAAAGTCACAGATATGAAAGACACGATTATCTGTTTAGCTGCTGCTTGCTCTGAAAAAGAGGCAAAGTCCAAGACAGTAACATTTCCACTGAGTGTGCATTTTCTGTGATGTCACTCTTCTACAGCCTAAAAACTGTATGGCCACACTTTCTAGGAAACACATGTGAACTTTAAGCAGCAAGATCTCAGCGTGATCCAAACTGCAAACACATGAGATCCATCCATAAGGTTGAGCTAGTCTAGAGGTTTTTGCCAGGGCTGTAACTGTTGTGGAGTTTTGCAGACACATGTTTGATTTAAGTACATCAGCAGGCTAAAGGTACAGAAACACCTTCTACAGCGGAGGGAGAAAGGAATCATTTGTCCAGGTAGTAACTGCTTTGTTCACTGATAAATGTTCCCAGAGCAAAAATTATGTTGTTTTTTCTCCTAAAGAGATGAAAGGGGTTGCTCCAGCTCCCACTGCACAGTGGGACCAAGCTTACCAAGAACTGAGATGCATGGAGCAGGCTCACAGAGAAATTGGAAGATTTTTCTCATTAAACTATTGGAAACCCTCCTGTCCATAGTAGCAGGAACACTCCAGCAGAAACACAGGCCACAACATCATTTCACCAGTGCTAGTCCCCTGGGTCCCTGCCATGTCCTCGCCAGCACACAGCCAACATTCCCGATGCCTGAAGCAATTTCAGAGCTCATAGAAAACATATCTTTCAAGCTGCTCAGCACAAAACACCCTAGGATATTCCCCAGACACAGGCTGAGCATGGCAGCAGGGTGACAGCGCTTTGGGAAGAGTGGGTTGGCATTAGGCTGGCACCAACCCAACTGCAAAGTCACCCAGGGCAGTTGCCTGCCAAACACAGCTTTAAGGATTAATTTCCTCGCCAATAATTTCTAAACTGATTGGGCTCTCCACTGTTTGCCTTAAACTCTAGCCATTTCTGATAATCCAGTGAAGGTGTGGAAGACTTTCATGATTATCAGTGTTGACCAGCATAAACTTTACCACAGTTTCTCTGCAATTCCCTGCCTGGCACAAGACTCCTGCTGTGTGGGGGCCTTTGGCAAACGAGGCATTGCTGGCTCTCTCTGGCTAGCCTTTGCTTCCACCACCTACCTCTCTGCTTATGTTTCTTTCCCAATTCACCTGCAAATATGATAAAGGTTAATCTGGTACAAAAGGTAAATAGGGTTACACAAAGCTGGATTTAGCAATTTAGTTTTATTGGCCACTAAGGAAGGCAATTCTTCGATGCAGGTAATGAAGAGATAGCCAAGCCAGATAACTGACCTGTGCAATATAAACATCCTCCCAAAAGCCTACTCCCCACTTGCATAAGCGCTCTAATCATGAAAGCAGTTCTTAATGGAGCCACTTGGCACAGGCCCTGGTACAGCAAGCTGTGAGCCTCTCCCTCCCCAATGGACTCGCTCCAAGAGCATGTCACTCCAGTGTTGCTACTGGAGAGGAGACAGAGCAGGAGTGGTAAAGAGACTGAAAACTCTAGTCTGCACAAAGTGGCACTGGAGGAGGGCCAGGTCTCCTCTAACACATCACCTGTGCAGTTTGGAGCAGGCCAGCTACCCCTCTGTGCTTAACTCTGCAGCTGTAAATTAAAATTGATGGTTTTCCTCACTGTGCCCCATCTTTTGTAGGTGAAATTTTACATCAAAAGCTGTTTCTTACATATAGGTCAGTGCTTTTACCTAAAAACATTGCTACCATTCAGAAACTTGAAGTAACTATCCTGCTACTAAGCAACTTTGTTTTTCCCGACCTTCCAATATTTGTGCTTTGCCTTAAAGGAGAAAACAAATCAAGATCTGAGTTTCCTGCACCAGCGTCCTACCCTATTTCATTCCTCTATACCAAACCCTGGGGCAATTCACACAGCTGAACAGAAAACCCTTAGCACTGTGTGTTTGTGCTGCTTAGTTTTCTCCTTTTCTGTCATGTTTAGGATGTCCCCAAGAAGCACACGAGTGCCGGTTCTGCCTTGCATCTCAGCAGAAAGATGGCCAGCGCTTCACACTTTCTCCCTGCATGGTGTCACATCAAGGTGATGGCTTTGCCATAACAAAGCAGGACAAACCTCTCAGCAGGCTTAGTCTGTGCATGGCTCTAGCTTGCCAGCAGATCCAGGACTGATACACTCAAGGCAGGGGGAAGTCTCAGGACAGTCTCTGCCCCTATATTTTCCATAAAGCTTTTCTTCACCCCAAAAGTCACTAGCTGCAAGACAGGTCTAGTAGTCACTTGCTCCTCTCAACGCAATTTCCTTAGCAGGCAAAAGGTGCCCCATTCCCATAGCAAACAGCACACATTCACCAGGTGCAGGACCAAATCAGAACCCTGGCATTCACTCAGATCTCCATTATGCTGATTTCTGCTGCAATACACTAAGAATTTCCTCTAGCCTGTACTCATTCAGCTTTCAGCAAGGACTGCCATCAGATTGACCTAGGAATTTCCCCAATCCTACACACCCAAAATCATAGCTGATAAAATATCAGACTGGGAGTAACAGCATAATCTACCAAGAAATATTAGGCTACAATAAGCAAGGACTATTGTCTAGCTCACTGCTTGCCACTGCTGAAATATACACAAGTAATCGCCTTCTCTAAAACATCTCTGCAAAGGGCTTGGAGACCCATGAATAAAAAGTGCTACAGGACAATTTGGGGTTATGCAGAGCAAGACTTAAACTGGGCTATAGAACTGGCCATTCACCAGCTGTATCAGAGGCCAGTAGCATTATACTGGCCAAGCAGACTTCTCTCCAGCTGGCAGGCAGAATACATCAGCAAGGAAAGTCTTGTTGAAGCAGGGAAGGTTGCAGGCAGCCTTGATTGCAGTGACCATGAGATGGTGGAGATCTCATGCAGCAGGAGGAGAATACGTAGCTGAATCACAACCCTGGACTTCAGCAGGACCTTTTTGAGCTTTGCAAAGAACTTTGGCCTTTTCAAGCAATTGCTAGGGGAAATCCCATGGGACGGGGTACTGGAAGGTAAAAGGGCCCAATATAGTTGGTTAACATTCAAAGACCACTTCTTTGAAGCCCAGGATCAGAGCATTCCAACAAGTAGGAAGTCAATGAAGGAAGCCAGAAGACCTGCGTGGTTAAACAGGGAGCTGCTGGGCAAACTGAAGAAGAAAGTGTTCCAAGCTTACGTCCCTGGACTTTAGGTGTGCAGACTTTGATTGCTTCAGGGATCTGCTGGCCAAAGTATCATGGGATGAAGCCCTTGAGGAAAGAGGGGCCCAGGACAGCTGGTTAGTATTCAAGGATCACCTCCTCTGTGTCCAGGAGCAATGTGCACCAACAGAGAGGAAAGCGGGGAAGAATGCTAGGAGGCCTGCCTGGCTGAGCAAGGAGCTCCTGGACAGCTGTCACACAGAAAGAAACTCTACAAGGAGTGGAAGAGAGGACAACTAGAATAGGGGAGTGTATAAGGAAGCTGCCCAGACAGCTAGAGATCTGGTTAGAAAGGCCAAGGCACAGTTTGAATTGGACCTGGCCAGGGAGGTCAAAGGGAACACCAAGAATTTCTACAAGTATATGAATGGTAAAAAGAAGTCTAGGGAAGGTGTGGGTCCCCTCAGAAAGGAAACAGGTGAGATGGTCACAAGTGACATGGAAAAGGCTGAGGTTCTCCATGACTTCTTTACCTCAGTCTTCACTGCAAAGGCCTCCAGCCACACTCCTGGGGACATCGAAAAATATGGCAGGGACTGCAAGGAAGAACTGCCCATCGTAAGTGAAGATCTGGTTCGTGATCACCTGAAGGACCTGAAAGTGTTCAAGTCCATGGGACCTGATGGGATACACCCAAGGGTCCTGAGAGAACTGGCAGACGAGGTGTTGGAACTGGATGATGGTTCCTTCCTACCCTGAGTAACTCTGATTCCATGGCTTCTCCAGTAAGATGAGCCTGCTGTGGCAGGGGGATTGGACTAGATGATCTTTCAAGGTCCCTTCCAATCCCTGATGATTCTATAAGAAGAAAGCCTATAGGTCATGGAAGGAGGGGATGGCCACTTGGGGTGATTATAAGGCTCTAGTGAGATGATGTAAGGATGCAACAAGGAAAGCCAAAGCCTCCTTGGAATTAAACCTGGCAAGAGAGGTCAAGAGCAACAAAAAGGGCTTCTTCAAATACACTGCAGGTAAAACTAAACCTAGGGGCAATGTAGGCCCCCTGCTGAGTGAGGTGGGTGCCCTGGAGACAGAGGAAACAGAGAAAGCAGAGAAACTCAACACACCTTCTTTACCTCAGTCTATACTTCTAGGGGCTGTCCTGATATCAAGCCCCAGACTGCTGAGACCCCAGAGGAAATTGGGACAAAAGAGGAGCCTGCCTTGGTTGATGAGGACTGGGTTAGGAATAAGTTGGGCAAACTGGATGCACATAAATCCATGGGCCCTGTTGGGATGCACCTGCACATACTGAGGGAGATGGCAGATATCATTGCTAGGCCACACTCCATCATCTTCTCTAAGCCATGGGGATAAGGAGAGGTGCCTGAAGACTGAAGGATAGCAAATGTCACTCCAATCTTCAAAAAGGATAAGAAGGAGGACCCAGGTAACTACAGACCAGTCAGCCTCACCTCCATCCCAAGAAAGGTGATGGAACAATTTGTCCTTGAAACTGTCTCTAGGCACAGCAAGAACAAGAGGGTTATTAGAGACAGTCAGCATGGCTTCACCAAAGGGAAGTCATGCTTGACCAACCTCAGAGCCTTTTATGAGGGCCTAACCAGGTGGCTAGATGATGGCAAGCAGTGGATGTGGACTACCTTGACTTGTGTAAGGCATTTGACACAGTCTCCCACAGCATCCTCGCAGCCAAACTGAGGCAGTGTACTCTGGATAATCAGGTAGTGAGGTGGATCGTGAAATGACTGCAGGATAGAAGCCAAAGAGTGGTGGTCAATGGGACAGAGTGTAGTTGGAGGCCTGTATCTAGTGGAGCCCCCCAAGGGTCGGTACCAATAGTACCGGGACCACTTCTATTCAATCTATTCATTAATGACTTGGAAGAGGGATTAGAGTGCACTATCAGCAAGTTTGCTGATGGCACAAAGCTGGTGGTGTTGCCAACACTCCAGCAGGCTGTGCTGCTATTCAGCAGGACCTGGACAGGCTGGAGAGATAGGCAGGGAGAGGTTTGATGAAATTTAACAAGGGCAAATGTAGAGTCTTGCATCTGGGTAAGAACAACCCCAGGTACCAGTATAGGTTGGGGACTGAGCTGTTGGAGAGCAGTGTAGGAGAAAGAGACCTGGGGTCCTGGTGAACAGTGGGATGACCATGAGCCAGGAATGTGCCCTTGTGGCCAAGAAGGCCAACCACATCCTGGGGTGGATCAGAAATGACATGATTAGCAGATCAAGAGAGGTTCTCCTCCCCCTCTACTCTACCCCGGTTACACCACATCTGGAGTATCGCGTCCAGTTCTGGGCCTCTCAGTTCAAGAAGACACAGAACCACTGGAGAAAGTCCAGCACAGAGCCACAAAGTTGACAAAGGGAGTAGAACACCACCCTTATGAGGAGAGGCTGAAGGAGCTGGGTCTCCTGAGGTTGGAAAAAAGGAGATTAATGTTTATAAATATGTGAAGGGTGGCTGTCAGGAGGATGGAGCCAATCTCTGCTCAGTGTCATCTAACAAGAAGACAAGGGACAATGGGTATAAGCTAGATCACAGGAGGTTCCACATCAATATGAGAAAGAACTTCTTCACAGTGAGGGTGACGGCACACTGAAACAGGCTGCCCAGGGGTTTGTGGAGTCTCCTTCTCTGGAGACATTTAAAACGCGCTTAGATAAGTTCCTGTGTGACTTGGCCTAGGTGATCCTGCTGTGGCAGGGAGATTGGGCTAGATGATCTTTCCAGGTCCCTTCCAATCCCTATTGTTCTGTGATTCTGTATGCAAAGGGAGACATGAATGAATTTCACAGAACAAGCAAGGAAAGAACATGACTTGTCAGACAGCCACAGAAATTATTTAAGTAGTCCTTTCAGAGGCACAGTTGAAGTGCAGATGATCTTTCAAGATCCCTTCCAATCTGTAATGTTCTGTGATTCTCTGATCCTTTGGCCAGGAGGAGGTTGCTCTCTTCTCTCAGGCAGCCAGCACCAGAACAAGAGGACACAGCCTCAAGCTGCGCCAGGGGAAATTTAGGCTTGAGGTGAGGAGAAAGTTCTTCACTGAGAGAGTCATTGGCCACTGGAATGGCCTGCCCAGGGAGGTGGTGGAGTCGCCATCCCTGGAGCTGTTCAAGGCAGGATTGGACGTGGCACTTGGTGCCATGGTCTAGCCTTGAGCTCTGTGGTAACAGGTTGGACTTGATGATCTATGAGGTCTCTTCCAACCTTGGTAATACTGTGATACTGTGAATACACTCACACTGACTATGCTTCTGGACTAGGAGATTTTGTTAATAGGTCAGTTAAAACTGACCTTCTGCAGAAGGGTGAATTGTTTCTGCCAGGACTGTAGGTCTTTGAAGGGTGAATTGTATTGCTAAGGATTGTGGGCCTTTGTTTTCAATTGAGAGCTTCACCTTAAACCTTCTGAATCTACCACCACCATCTGCATCAGCATCACTGAAGTATCCAAGAAGAATCTGCTCAACTAGGCAGCCCACTGATACAATAAAGACAATAGTCTCCTTTATAGGGCTGGGACCTATAGGAAGGCCACGACTTTATTTTCCATTCCTTCCAAAAAAAAATCCCAATACCTTTACCAGTACCCATGTTCAAGCTAGGACACTGGGCTAAGGCAGTTGCTTTCATTTCTATACTGCAAGGATTTACAAGCAGTACATATCCTCATGGTGCAAAATCTGCTCAAATGTCTTTGAGTTCCACATTCACCCCTTTGCAAACCACTTTCAAATGACTGACTACCTGCCACAGGGTGTGAACACATAGTTATTTCTTCACCGAAAAGAAGAGGAAGGCTGACAGCACTGAGGATTTTGGTTTGGGGTTTTTTTGCAGTCACACGTTCAGAATAAGTACCTTGACAGACCCCAATGCGGCATTACTAAACACAGACTATTTTTAGGAGATGGGGGTTGTTGAGTTCTTTCGAGAGCTATGACTCTTCTATAACTTACTATCTTCACAGTATTGCTAGTCTGCCTTCTTTCCCTTTCCTTATTCCTGGAAAGTCTCTGCCTTATGAGCCTGTCTTATTTATCTTTCAGTTTCAAACCTTATTGCTTCCCACCTTTAACTACATAAAAAGCCAGGGTTGCTGAAGTTAGCAATTTTCCACACTCTGGAGCAGAGGTGGTTTAAACTGCCTGACCACTGCTGTAATTTAGGAAGTTATTTTTTTAACCATTCTTGTAGGTGGTAAAAATAATAGCTGGCATAAGAAATACCTTTTCACATGTGTTACTCAACTGAGCTAGCGAAGTCGCAGCCTGGGTATTCTTCTGAGAGATCAAACAGCAAGTGTTCTGCTGCTGATAATAACAGCTAACTTAAGTCACCACAACTAATTCATCGTGCAAGGCTGACACTTGTTTATCTGGACAAACAATTATGAAATGTCCTTTTGTCCCCGTGAGCACTGCGTAGGCAAGAGTCATGACTTTCTGAGTTGCTTTAAAGGGCCACTGTATGGGCACCCATTCACTGCTCAGAAAACAAGGGATTACTCAGTTAGGCTCTGACCCAGCTTGAGGACCCTAGTTTCTTTCTGGCTCCTTCATGGGACAACTCCAAACTGCCCTAACTAGAGAAATTCCAAAGAATTGGCAGGGTAAAGCAATAAAATGACATCTTCCTGAGGCACTTAGTTTCCCAATGGCAAGCCATAATCAGACATATCTGAGCCCTAAGTAGTTGTTGAAAGCAGAACATGGTAGTCTAAGCAATTTCAGTGCTTCTGTAATTTGTGTGCATATTTCCGAGCTGGGGCTTCAAAGCAATCTGTGATTTTTCTCACAGAGAAATTATTACAATAATAATAGACTGTGTTGTGTTCTAGACCAGCTACACACAGATACAACTGTCACCTCTGAGACTTTTGCCTGGTAAAGGTTATTGCATCCCCTTTTTCCCGAAAGGGGAAACGACCTGCATGTAGGCCCCCACTCGAGGGATCAGGCTGAACTGCACACCCCAGTCACAAGACCAGGGCAAAGACTCCCAGGCTGTTAAAAATCAACACATTTTCCTGCTGTTTCACATTGAAAGTGCCCTATTGTTTGACTGCATGGCCCAGGGTGGCTCAGTTCTGGTCACCATCTCTGCAGAGCTTCTGAAAAGTTTCCAGGATAATGCCTTAATAGGGAAAAGGAAAGAAAATTCCAAAGCTGGCACAAAACATCATCTTAATGGGCTATTCTAGGGGAAGGCAGCACAGAGCAGGGCCAGCCACGCTGTTACTTCCCTCATGATGTGGTCACAGGAATGCCCTTGCTTACACTCCATTTCTATTTCAGTGCAAAAGCCCTCTCATAGAAACATTGGTGGGATAAGGAGGCCTCTGAAATGTATTTTGTATATGAGAAATTGAATATTTCAGTAAAATAGCTCATCAAACACAGCAGTTACCTATACAAGCCCTGCATGGAAACTGCATTCACCTAAGCATGGAAAAACATTCTCTGTTTTCCCACGTGCTGTTAACTCACAGCCCTGCTTCCACACACATTGTTCTCTCTGCTGACACTGTGAACTTCACCTCTTCGTAAACACAAAAGGAGAAGGAGAAAGACCTGCTTGTAAGGAGGTGCAGGAGCACAGGCTTGGTCAGCAAACAAGGTTAAAGCTTTCAGAACAGGATCTAGCACCAGGAAAAGGAAGGATCACAGATGGTTTCAACCATAAACTATACAACTGCTAATTGCCAGCAGCTGCCAGGGATGTCAGGATCTTACCACAGGTTCAGAAACCAATTTCACAAATTCCCAGAGAAACCAATCAGAAGCATAGGACACATCTCCACTGGAGAGCGGGAGAGCAAACCCCAGAAGGAAGTATCACCTCACACTTGGTTCACTGAACCATAACCACTATCAAGATCCAATACAGGATTAGATCAGTCTCTCACCTGGCTCAGTATAGCCATGCTTCAATTTTCAGGAAGGGAACCAGAGGGAACAAAACCTGGAGTACAGCTTGCAAGAGTACCATACATTGCACACACTACCCAGTAAGAGGGTAAGAGGGCTCCTTTGGAAGCCTCAGACATGGATGAAGGGAGTAAGGAGAAATAAGCTTCACACTGTGCCATCACAGACACAGTCAGCCTGTCAGTATTGCCATCTTTCTGCATCCCCGATAAAACAGTTAATGGTACTGACAGTCACAGCACTTCTTACCTGGTCAACAGCACACAAAGAGCCACAGCCCTGAAACAAGAGGACAGGAAGGCTCCCAAACTCAATGTTATCCACACCCTTGCCACAGAGCTGCATCTTTCCAGGCAAATTATCTAGCTAATCTATTCCTTAAGAACCTCCAGTGACACCAACATTACCCCTTGCCAGGTCATCTGTTCCATTGCTGAAAACCTCAAATCCACAGCAAAGAGAGTACAGCAGCTGACTAACCTCTCTGTGCCAGGTTAACATAGTCTCAAATAAATTGCTATGGGCCAAACTATGAACCACAATCAACACACTGTCTTCTTAATTTCTGATAGTTCACACCATCTGAGAAATTAACTTTCTACTTTTTCCCCCCTTCCTGTTATTTGTCTCAGCCTTACCCAAGCCATTTTGCAGGTAGGAAAAATTTAAAGATACAACATCAAGTTAAGTCAGGGTTAACAGCATCCTCCAGACCAAGTCAAGAATCTATGGAGATACAACATTTCTCCAAAGGCAGACCATTTATCACAGCAGGGCTTTTCACTAGCCAAGTAGAAGATAATTAAGAAACGCCCTTCAACTTAGATACACATCTCCCCATAAATAGACTGCCTAATTAAACAACTTGGTTTTAAAGGTGAACATGAGATTTGACTTGTTCATAAACATTACCCAAGTACAAATACAAGTTCTGAGGCTTTGCTATTGTCCAAGCAACACACCAACTCTTCCCACTGAGCTCAGCCCCTTACATAGCAGAGTGACAGCAGGGCTGCCTCAGCAGCTTGGTTTCAACCACCACTGAGATGTCAGGGCCAATGGATTTAGCCAGGCAATGTCCTCCTCTTTACTGCTGAGCAGTGCAGCTGTATAACCATGGTGATTCACTAAAATAATAAACTTCATATCATAAAACCACTAAATACCCATTAAATATGCTGGTGGAAGTACAATAGCTTCTTTCCATGCTGACATCCTGATGAAGATTTATGCCACGTACATTGCTGTCAGGAGTACAACACACTCCAAGGTGACTGCCCTGCAGGTTTTTGATCACTGTAATCTTATTTTTTCAGCGAGAAGTTCCGGTACAGATTGAGAAATAAGCAATAAGGCTTTATCACATAAGTTACCTCTCTTTAAGGCAGTGCTAAAGCTGATAAGATGAATGGTGATATCGTGTCATGCAGAGGGACAAGAAAAGCAAGTGACTACATGGAACTGAGTGTTATAGGGGGCAGGGCCCAGCTCCAGGAGCTGTGCTGTACCTGGGAACTCTTGGCAAAGCTTTTATCTGGGGAAACAAGCAGTGAAGGCATTGTCCAGGCTGGCTGTTTCATCTTTTCAGCTGAAAGGATATCTTCCATCAGGGAGATGAAACAGGAACCATAAAGAAGAGAAGGCAAGAACAACTCCACTGGAGATAGGACCTCTAACTGCAACAGGAGCATCCACCCAACAGCCAGATCCAAGCAGTTATGTCACTTTACCAAGCTTGTTTTGCTGCTCTTTCACATTTACAGCTCAGCCTTATCCTGCTGAATCCACAAAAATCAAGGTTAAGTTTCTCATTTACTTTCCCTGGCTGTTTTCAGCAAAAGAGCATATGACTGCTGCTGCACAGCTATGTCAGCTCCAAAACTGCAAGGTAGAGGCACCAGATAAGCAGCAGGCACCTTGGCAGCTACAATCCAGAATACCTAGTACAGGAGTAGAGGCCAAAGTGTGTCCAAAGGAAGGGCTGAAGATGTACAGAAATAGCCCTGTCATCACACCCAGCATCAGTGCTCATCTACTGCCCTCTCTTACCAGAGAGCAGGCTGTGGGTGTGTTTGGTAGCCCAGGCCACCACTGAAAACCAAAGAGCACAGGCTAGGATTACAGCTGTGACAGGCATGCACACACATTCAGACCCACTGCCCACATGTCCTAGTGTGGGCGTGTGTGGGACATGGCTCAAGCTTGCAGATGTGCCTCTATTGGGTGGCCTCCACTGGAGCAGCAGGGAGTGGGACACACTTGCCTGAAACAGGACCTATGGCCACTTATCTATCACCCTTCTATGCTTTCTCTCATCTGTCCTCTGCCCCGAGTTGCTGGCAGTGCGATGCTATGTAACAAGATGAGCCACCTCTTTCGCAATAGGATTGGCTCACCCTCCTCTCAGCTGAGGGTCATCGGGCACTGTGCTTATTGCATTATCAACATGACACACTTTTTTTTGCTTCCTGCTGTTTATGATTGGAAATTGGTTTGATCAGCACTAGTGAATCATGAAGCCAGCAATAAAAAAAAAACCTCATGAAGCCAAGGAGCTTGAATCTCATAGTACTTAAAGCTTTCTTGCACAAGGGGAGTGGATCCCTTGAGATGAAATTGCTTTTAACAGCCCACGCCAGAGGGGAGTGATCTGCATATTCAAGTGAAAGAGTAAACTACACCTGGAAATCCAAGGTGCAGAAGCCTACAGCACTGCCACACATCCTAACCAAGGTGGCAAGCAAACTGTTTAGGGGACAGAAAAAGGAATGGCTATTTTGTACATATTTTCTGGAACTGAGGTAGTGTTTGACCCTTAACCTCTGTTCGAAACCCTCACTGTGCTGTTTATAAAGCACACACACTACTCCACACACCTGGAGGGGAAAAACCACCCCAAAAGCCCAACAAGAGCACAGAGTAAACCAGCAGTAAACATGATAACAAATCCATTTCCCTCCAGCCTCCCAGCCCAATAAGATAGCTTGGTGCTACTCAACGTTTCATTTCCGAGTGTTTCTACAGCTCCTAATGTTTACTGGAGATCAGGTAGGGCTGCCCCACCACGCTGAACGGCTGTTCTTGCAACATGCCTGAAAAGCTTTGCCTTCGGCATTACAGCTGACATCAGATTTACTGCCACAGCACTGCAAATAAACCTGCTCTTCAGTGGTGTAGGCTCTGCCCAGATGCCCTGAGATCACAGGAAGTCTTACACTGGCCTGACAATTTGTTTCAGCAGTCATTTCTCCAGGGTATGGTATTAATTACCAATTAATGGTATCTCCATTGTTAGTCAGTACCACACCAGCTGGAGCTTGCTGGCAGGAAAATCCTCTTCCATTAAACCACAAGCCTGAGTCAAAGATGGAAAAGGCTTGTGTGCCCATAGCAATGTCCCTTTTGGGATGCCTAATCCATCTCAAGAGGCTTTAGCAATGTTGAAGCACTAAGAGTATAAAGCTCTGAAGAACAGATTGCACTCTGTAACCTGCTGCTCTCGGCCATCCACAAGACAAAATGCTTGCAAGAAATAAACGAACTGAGCAATGCATTTCATTTCATTATTAATGCTGAATGAAACTTATCTTGCCTAGTAGCTTGACAGACGAATCAATGACAAAGCCTGGCTGCCCACCAATCCCACTGGCAAGCAGTGGGGAGCTTTCGTAACCCCTGCAGATATCATTCTAGAACCTGAGGCATATGATTTGATTGCCCTTATCTGAACTTTCATGTTGTTTATTTCAATAGAGTTGCCTGGATGCAGAAATCACCTCAATGACTTCCCAGAATGTAAGCTTGAACCTCTCTGAAGCAGCATTTCAGACTCTTGGCTCCAAGATTGTTAGCAATGTGAAGAAACATTTGTCAGCCTAAATCATAACATGATGCAACACAATCACTTTTCCACACAAACTTTTCTGAATGAGACAATTTCTGATGCTCAGGACCCTGGCAACACTAACTTTTTCTCAGAGCTGTAGTTAAGGGAGCCATGAGGTCACATAAAAACAGCAGCCACCACTGCAACACAGAAGATCATTCAGAAAGGTCTACAGTCTCAAACACCAGAAGACAGACAGTTTGTGTTCATTTATTCAAACAATTATTTTTACAAAAAGGTATTTTGAGAAGTGCTGAACTGTGGTTTGCCCGATCCCTAAAAGAGGCAGCATGCAAAGGGTCTGTCTAACAGGGAAAGCAGCTAAAATCCAAGAGCTCTAGCAGCCAATAGAATGAGGCCTGACACCACAAAGATAGCCAGAAAACTCAGATGCAAATTAAAGTAGAAATTAATGGGCAATCAGGTTCCCTTAATACAGAGGCTGACACCCAGGAAGGGTACAACAGTTAACATTTCAACTGCCACAGCAAATTAGTTATCTAATCACATAATACAG
Organism: Rhinopomastus cyanomelas; assembly: GCA_013400115.1. NCBI lineage: Eukaryota > Metazoa > Chordata > Aves > Bucerotiformes > Rhinopomastidae > Rhinopomastus > Rhinopomastus cyanomelas. Next base: position 384,203 of record VXBP01002931.1, on the reverse strand, counting down.
CAGGAGGAAAACCTTGAAGAACAGAGGTTAGCAACTGCAGCATCAAGCTTCTCAGCCTTCCCAGATAGACACAGCACAATGCATAGGGATGCCCTGTTAGTTGTCTTAGTTTCAGCAGCACAACAGCACAGTGGTAGACTAAAACAAACCCAAAGCCACCAAGTTTGTGTTCACATCACCTACTGCATTTCTCCATCTCCAAATGGTCTCTTGTGGGCCAGAAAGAGATCGCATGCTAGACCCACAACTTTTAGCAGTGTTTCTATAACCCTCTTCTTGAAAACAATCCACTATATATTGCTGTTATAAATTCAACCTAGTAACAGCTGGGACAGATTTACAGGGATCCGGGGGTTTTATGACCATTATTCATGGTGTGTTAGTCCTTACTATGTGTTTATCCAAGGGGAAAAAAGATAAGATATCCTCTGGTTGATTATTGACAGATACTTGGCAGCTTGTGTCTCTGACAGTGCCTTGTCACAAGTAAAATGAATCCAGCCTCTGAAAGCACTGATTTGATAACTTGACCATGTCAGACTGGAAAATTATATGGACTGAAAAGAACAGGGGCAATCGTTTGTAACACACTGTATTTTTGTCTCTTAAACCTCAGGCAGAAGTTTGTCAGAGTTGCTAAGCTGCCAGCCCAGGGAGTGTGCGGTGAACACCCTCCTTAGAAACAGCCACAGCAAGATCTGCTGACACAGAAGTTTTACCAGGGACAGCAATGTGTGCTCTGGAGGCACTACAACCATGGGCAAGGGGGTTTTGGGTGGCGAGTGTGTATCCCAGGAAACTACATCAAGCATCAGTCACACATGTCCTTATAGGACAGTCTCACCTCAGCCAAAGGACCCCTGCTAACGCACACTGCNAGACCCTGGGGGGCCGTATCTGGCCCACAGGCCAGGGTTTGAGGACCCCTGGCCCAAGCTGTGCAAAGAGCTATACAGCTATGTTTAGCTAAGCTACAGACAACACAGCTCAGCACCTAGCTGGTGTGATTTACACTATGCCAGGCTTCAAGAGATGCGGATATCTACTGCAAAGCTACTAGAGAAAATAAAAATCAGGAATCAGCCTCAAGCAGCTCAACATGCTGCTGCCGCCAAAGACACTGGTTTCATTCCTCTGCAAAGCAGATTACCCCAGGACACATCACTAAACTGTGTTCACTTCAGCAACTGAAGCCTGGTTTCTCCTCAAGTTGTGCCTTTCCTATTTTTGAGTAGGAGGCAGCTTCCAAGGGGCAGGGAGAATTACCAGCAGCACTGCTGACACCAGATTATCTTGGTAAGCTTAGCCCATCCTTTAAAAAGGGCTAAGAGGGATGTTACAACTAAAGTACTAACTACACTTGAACTTGCCTTTATCCTACAGAGTTCAGATGCTGCTTGGGAATGACACCCTTACTGCACTTCAAGATTTTGTAAGGCCCAGTCCTAAAGCTATGGCATGCAGGGACCACCTTTCAGAGGCTGAACTTCCCAGAAGAGGAAAGCTAAGGGAGAGCCCTGCAGAAATGTGGTCCTGTTCAGCAGAGGTACCAATACATACAGGAGATTGCCGCTAACCCCTTTGAATGCACTGTGATTAGAACACCTGGATTCTCTCCAAGTACAGGTTCACCCTCACAATGAATCACATCCCAACAGCTCACCACAACTCTCTTGCTGGAATGTGACCGTCCAGACTGTTTGTCTCTGCACCACTTGCTACTCCCCTCCAGGCACCTCTGCTCCTATAGGTCTGCAAGCACCAAGCAAAGCTTTACAGCAGTAATTGCCTTCAAACTTGGTACTCATATTGTGCTCTGAGCTGAGGAGCTCTGCCAGCCACCCAAATAGATAGGTTTGGTCAGCCAGGCAGCCTTCTTCTTCTGGAAATTACAAGTGTTGATTTCAACCCTGGGCTTATTTTAATCTTGGTCAAGTCATTTCATCCCCCCCAGCACTTGTCTTTCCAGACCCACTAGTCTGCTGTTGACTATGAAATAGAGATGAATGCAGGCCAATTAAATAACAGTTCTTTAATTAGCTTTTCCTTCTCAGCAGTCATGTGAAATATTATTTGCTTGCTCAGCAAAAGTAGCATGATCCAAAGTAAATGTGAATTATTATTGATCTTGCATAGCCCACTTCGCTGACAATTCTGTCACTTAGAAACAGCAAAACAGCCAAAGACTGGAGATACCTTGAAGGGAAACTCTTCTGCAAAGCTGCAACCTGAAGCATTGCTTCAGCACTCATTCATCCTCTGTTTGCTTTGCCTGTTGGCTAAGTATCTCACCCCTTCATATGACTTCTTTTGGTTAACTCCATGCATGACTTGACTTCTAAACTGCAGCAGACCACCTGACACACAGCACTGTCAAACATTAACTCTGTGAGCACCCTGCTTCCACCAGGACACCTGTCACCCATACATCCTGGCTCACCAGCTGCCAGGCTAGGTCACCCCAGCTAACACATTCATGTACTACCCCACTAACTGCTCTCACTACTCCATTGGCAACAACTTCTCTTCTTATAGACAAGATAAATTATCAGCTGTGTGCTTGTCGCTCCTGTACACAGGTTCTAAACAGTTTCGTGCCAATGGTAGAGACACTAGGACTCCCCCTCCCCAAACTTCTAAAGATACCCCGAGAGCCCAAACTGGTTTCTGTTTGTGCATCTTCACCAGCATTAGTGACAAAGGCCTGAGCAATAAGCACCTTCCTACAGCCAACACTACTGCTGTAATGGGGGCAGTGTGGCCTCCAGAGACATAATTGAACAGCATGCCCTGACCCTGCAGTGTTCAGTGGCTCAGCCCATGCTTCCCACTGTGGGCAAGAAGCTGAGGCCACCCCAGCCACAGAATGCAAAGCCTGGCAACCAGATCACAGCAGATCTGTGACCATCAGTGAGTTGGTCACATGAAATAAAGCTCAGTTTGTGCATGGGAGGGAAAGACCCATCTTCATACCTCCTGAGGGCACTAATTGCTCTCTCTAGGAAACTGCATTCCCCAAACTCCAGTTATTTTCAAGACACAGGAGTCAGCTGTTTCATCTTTAATTGTGATACCAGGTGGGTGAAACTGCAGCAGGGAAAGGATAAAACAGAGAAAGTCTTGTGTTGTGTGACGAAGCCAGTGACATATATCAAACACAAGACTTCAAAAGCTCTTATCCAGTGCAGGGCTGTGTGATGATGTATCTCCTCAGCAAAAGCAGATAGCTTGGCGAAACAAAGGGCCCTCAGAGAGGGAAGGAATGCACTGCGCCTCTTCGCCTGCCATTAAAGCTTAGGGCCCATTCTCAACATGCCATGTCTCAGTGCTGAGGATGCTGCCGGAGAGCTAGATAAGAGCACAGAATAAAGAGCTGCCTCTGCAAACCCTTTCCCCTCCTCTCTCCTGCCCTGTGCCTGCACACTGACTTTCCTTACTTCCCACCTTTTTTTTTTTCCCCTTCTCGTGTATTTTTTGCCACCACTGCAGCCCTAGGTGCCAACACACAGCAGCTTCCAGGCCTTGGAACCCACTCAGAAGTCACTGCTGTGCTGGTCTTAGCCTTGTTTTCACCCAGGACTGGCAAACCTAATGCCCACAGCTTGCGGGGAATGCACAGGCATCCCAGGGGGAGATAGCCAACTTCAGGCAGAGGCCTGTGAAACAATACAGGAGTCATGCTACAAATTCAGATAGGAAGGAGGGAGCTGTACTGGACCGCAGTAGAGCCCTGAGGAGGGCTTGAGCAGGTAAGCTGCTGTTACTCATGCCATAACTCATTTGGGAGAGAACATCCTCTTGTTTTCCACTGCACAGTCATCACTGCCACATTTCCAAGCACCTTATCCCATGCCTCAGAAAGCCTTCCCTTTTAAAAGCACCAGGATTTTAAAGAATGTTTGATCAATACCATGACCAAAAGGTTCTTAAATGTGTGATATGTCCTGGAATGGGGACAAGACAGCAAAGAAACAGTGTGGAAAGAGATGAGAAAGTAAATGACATCTTTATGTCTCACAGCCTTTACTGAGGAAACCCACCATTTTCTACCACTGGACCTTTATCAGCTCAGGTTACAAAGGACACAGATGAGCAAAATCCTAGGTGATCAGTTCTGGACTCAAGCTTGCATCAGCACAGGGCAGATTACAAAGGAGACACAATGCGATGTCTGTGCCAGGTCATCTCTTCCTAATCATCCTCTCACCAGGGTGCACTTTTCTCAAGCCCATACAGAGGTGTCATAGAAATCTTCAGCACTGCTGGCAGACAACACACAGGCACAACCTCAAAGCCCCATGCAGATATGGTGCATTCCTGCCCCAGTTCCCAGTCTGACACCCAGCTGACATCTCACTTCAGCAAGCTCAGGCTCTGTTCTCATCTGTAGCTGGCAAGCTCCTTTGCTTGCAGGCAGCAGCTTTGCAAACACAAGTTAAACCATGTGACAGGGACTGTCAATGCTCTTATGCCTCATGGAACCATGTTGCTTGTGATCTCCGCTTTCCAACCCAAGCCAGAGCTGCTGGCACACTTGGGGCAGCTCCCCACTCAGAGGTGCAGACAGGGGCAGGTAAACTTTAAGGCCAGCAGGCAGACCTGTCCAGAACTGGTGATGCTCGTTTTTAGATAGTGAAAAGCATGCTTGCCACACAGCACCAGGACTTTTGTCAGACTGAAACATCAGCTCTCCTTAACCAGCAAAGCCCACCCTGACAGAGAGGCTCAAGTAGCCAGAAAACAATGTTACTTTGACACTCAGGAAAAACAAGAGATCTTTGAGACTCACCAGTGTTTGTTCATAACCTACTTCTGCTGTTGAGGCAATGAAGCTGTAGCTCACCCTGTCTTGAAATACTCAGAGATCAACCACCACATCACTGTTCCACACAAACACGTGGGAGTACCCAAAAATCAAGTTCCAAACATGTAGAGGAGCTGTTTGAAGTCCATGGTCCTAGACAGTTCTCACATCTCACCAATTGTCAGAATGAATCTTTCTCAAGCACCCCTGAAAGCCCACACGCTGCAGGGCAGGAATCAGGAGGATGTCCGAGCACAGCTATGGTAATCAGCTTTCTTTTCCTGAATTTCAGAGAGAGTATTTCATACAGTCATTCAACATTTAATTGCTGCTTAAAGCAACTAAACTACCAAGCTCCCATCGTGAAAAGGGACTTGCCACTCAAACAGATGCTGGTGAGCACCACTTGCAGCACTGCCAGAACTAGCCTAGTGGCAATTAGTAACATCATTAGACAGGTCACACTCTCTATGCACTTAAAACAATGGGCAGAGAAGGATAACTGCCCAAAGCCTGTGGACTTTGGGACTGCAAAACAGGCACCTCAGAAGGCAGCTGCATAAGGTAACTCAGTGCTGAGTTTTACATTAAAAGGACACCGACTATTCTCTGTGGGGATACAGACAAGCCCTTTCCTTTAATTGCTTTGTTAAGGCCTTGCAGGGAGAGTTCTGGGCACTAGAGCAGCAAATCCTAAGAAATGCACCCTGCTGTCTGGTGAAATAGCTGGCCATAATCTGCTTGCTTTGTGCTTGCTTCCAAACTTGAAGCTTCGCCCTAAAGAAACCACAAAGCAATCATTCTTAAAAGCAAACTTTGACAGGGTTAAAAGGATTGGTTTAGCTTTCCTTGTTGCTTTCCAAAGCCCCCAAAAAAGAGAGAACATTATTTGTCTATGCAGAGTTCCCCTTTTTTCCTTCTCATGTGTGTCATTCACCACCACTGCCTCCCCCAAGTACAGAGGCTGCACCAATGCACAGCAGCCGCCAGGTGTTGGAACCCACTCAGGAATCACCACTGTGCTGGTCTTAGACTATTATTAGGGAAATTACTAGGAAAAACTAGGGTTTTAAGTTTTTGGTACAAGCCTTACACCCTATTCATTGAAGGATCTCCTCAGAGGAACACTAGCTACTCATACCGTAGAGTTTCACTATTTCAGCTCAAGGCAATTTTGAAGCAGAAGACAATCGCACCAGAGGAACGCAGCATCACCTAGGTTCTGCTTCAAGGAGCAAATATTCAGCAAGTGGAGCATTCCAATGGAGTGAATGGCTGCCAAGGCACAAGTTACATGGGTCACCAAAACAAGGATATCTGCAAGATGCACTGCCATAAGCAGATCTGGTACTGAGAGGCACGTTAAGACAGAAGAAGGTTTTCCGATAGTAGCAGTTTACCAGAGTGAAATGTTAGGCAAATTAAAAGAAAGTGGCTTCACAATCAATTATCACAATTATTGCATTGAATGTAGTTTCTATATAGTACACAGAATTTAGCTCTGTATCTCTTCTAGAAATTGTCTTCTGTTTTTCCATCCCAGATGCTCTTTATTTCATACCCATTCATTCTCTCAGCATAACTGCACCCATCTGAATGAGGCAAAGCATCTCAAAAATCCTTCAGACTTGCCTGTGGGGGTTTTGCTGCTGATGCTGTTTGCAATTGTTTTGTTTTTAAATATCCTGCTTACAACCGTTTGCTTACTCCACAACCTTCCCATATTTGGTGTCTCTGATGACATCAACAGGGAAGCGAAGAAGAGGCTTTGCTATTCAAGAAGGATGCAGGTTCGATTGCTGACTATCCTCTAGGAACCCTTTTTAGGGCAAATTAGCTTGACAGGGACTTTCAGAAAGCTCCACATTTCAGAAATATATTTAACCAAGATAAAACTACTATTGGCAGCAACCCCACATCAATATGTGTTCTTTATATGAACATTACACTTCACCATACATCCACCCCTAAAGTCTGCTTGCAGACTCCATCTCATGCACATTGCCTTCTTGTGGGACCCTCTAGGAGCACCCTGGGCACAAAAAAATTATTTTGCCATTACTATACACCAATTTGCAGCAATTTACCTGAAGTTTATTACTTTGAAACTTGTAAATCCATTGCACTTACTGCTACTAGAGTCTTTCTCCAAGCTTAGATGGACTTGTAGAGGATACACTTCTACATTTTCACTTTACCAACACTGCTAGAAGGCAAAGCTGAACTCTAGCACCTTGCTCAAAGCCAAAGCCTGAACTCGCACCTGCACGGTATGAAGACCGTTGATATGAAAATTCTTGTTTCTACTGAGGAGGTTCCAAGAGGAGCAAGGAAACTGTCCCAGATCACCTCAAAAGGAGAAACAATATGCCACAACAAAGAACAGCAACACATGGAAATCTCAAATCACCAACTGCCTACAGTGATGTGACTCTACCTGAAGGACCAGGCAAAGAGAAGCAATGAATGCTCTTTGCAGCAGTCAGAAACAGGGCAACAGGCTTGAGATGCCAGGGAGACAGCACAGCCTGCTTCCCATCCCACACTGCACAGCAGGTCTTGTATTAATCCTTCCCATTTAAGAAAGGAGATGAGGATGTACATGTTCACTCCACTGTAGAGTTGCAGAGGATGAAGTTTGCAGCTTCAGGCCCTCCTGCTCCCTCCAGACCACTTCCCTCACCTGACTGTAAGACAGCTGGTAAAAGCAAACACCACATATTCACAGGCTTTTTCTCCAGCCACTTTATCCAGATGACACTCCTGCTGTCTGGAGTTCTGGACCAGTTTGCTTGGTGAGGCTTTTAAGACATCCCTGCTGCAAAGTCCTACTTACCCTATATTCCATATGTTTAGATGCGAGCCCAGGCTTCCAACTTGTAGAGCTGTGGACTGGCTCCTTTTAGCCATGGTCCATTTACAGTCATCATTTCATGCTTCCCCAGTGTGTTAGTTTAGCAAACACATTGTGTTTGTCACTTAGCCACAGCATAAATCACAGCACACTGCTTGCACTCGTTCCTCTCCGACGGGGAGATATAAAACCCAGTAGACAGCGCTGGGCAGATGACAGCTGCCGGAACAGGCTGCACCCCAATCCCTCTGCAAAGCTGGAGTCTGCCTTTGGGATGTCTGACAAGCGCTTGCAGATTCATCAAAAAATAGAAATCACTTCAATACAAGCAACAAGTCTGATGACGAGAGGCTGAGGGAGCTGAGGGTGTTTAGCGTGGAGAGGAGACTCAATGGGGACCTTCTCCCTCTCTACAACTACCTGAAGGCTCTTCTCCCAGGCAACCAGCACCAGGAGGAGATGGCAAGGCATGAAGCTGCCAGAAGAGGGTTAGGTTGGATCTTAAGAAGCCTTTGCTCATGGAAAGGCCAATCAGACCCTGGAATGGACTGCCCAGGGCAGTGATGGAATCTCCATCCCTGGAGGTGTTTAAGGACAGCCTGGCTGTGGCACTTAGTGCCCTGGTCTGCCCACTGTGGTGATGTTAGGTCATGGGCTGGGCCGGATGAGCTCAGAGGGTTTTTCCAGCCTCAATCATTCTGTGATTCTGTGAACTGCATTGGAGAATGTGGATAGCAGGCTGCATGGGATGCCCTCCCACAACAATTTGTGAGGTTTTAAATATCCCAGTTCAGAGAAATTAAGAAGTCAAAGAAATCTCTCCATTTCCCCATAAATAAGCACATTGGGAGAGGAAAAGAGGAAGAGAACATTTTGTTTCTGTTCATTTTCAGGAATTTCATTTCAGTTCCAACTTTTTTTTTTACCTCCAATTAATGCCAACTATCAAAACGAAGCAGCATTTGAACCTATAAACATTGAAACTTTGCCATTTAGAAAAGGTCAAACAGTTTTCAAAACATTTTCATCCAGTATTTTTCAGCAACTGAAATTCATAAAAATCAACATTTTCCCATAAAATTGTTCTGTCTCAGACAACTGGCACTTCCCAGGGAATGGTGCTTCTCGGGGATCTCCTTGCCAGCCCAAGGGGCTGCTCCTTCTTTTTTGTCACTGGCTACCCTTTTTGTATGCAGCCCATGCTGTCTTTGCTTTGGGTCCTTAGTAAGTCACCCAGTCCCCAGTTTAGAACATCAAGCCAATCGACATTAGATACCAGGCCAGGGTTACACACTTGTACAGGGTTCATCACACACACCCCATCCCAGTGTGTTTTGTATCTCAGTTTCCTCACCAAACACCAGTTACAGGGCAGAGGGCCAAGGAAAGGTATCTCCTTCCCTTTGAGATACTCTTGATGGCAATACAGTATAAGCTTTGTTTTCCCTTTAGCTAGGATCCAAATCTCTCCCCATGCAGACAAAGTCGATGCCTGCACTAACAGACCCTCTGCAGAATTACCTGTCTGGAAGAGACAGACTTATAACTACAACTGGCTTTTCCACGTTCTCTGCAAGGTCTTAAACCCAAAGGCTGTCTTCTCCCCTAAAAAAGGTTAGCCCTCTTGAGATGTCACAGTTTACTGTGAAGTAAGGATCCACTTCAAGATAGTGTTTTCATTTTGCACCCGATTCCTGAAAGGTATCCTGAGGAGCATAGCCCATGTAGCACCTGATCCTGCTGCCTCTGAACATGCCATGAGCTCACGAACCTGCAAATCTCAGCACCTGCTTACTCTTGGATGGGATTTAATCACAAGTGGCTGTACACAGAGTAGCTGTACAGCAAAAGCTTCCCAAGGAGTAAGTAGACTGGGTGTGCAACCACCTTCTCAGCAGCAGAAGGTACCTGGATGCATTGTTAGCAGAGCTGTACAGAGCCTGGCAGGCACTGGTCTTTGCTCCAGCTCCATTCTAAGAGGTATTTGGCTCACACTCAGCTTCACCTTTGAATAGACAGGGAAGCTATGGTTTGTCTCTGCTCATCTGTGTAGACATGAGTTACATGCTGGGGCCAAAGTCACAATCTTGTTGCAAACACAGTGTCCAGCAGAGCAAACCACATCAATTAAAAGAGGCTAAAGCCTTTACTGGGAGCTTAGAGGGGGCTGAGTCAATAAGAATGCTGCAGTGGTGACTGAAGCAGGAAGCAGAAATACCACCATACAACAGCCACAAACTTCACCAAGATTACACAGGGTTGTTAAAAACAAACTCCATATGCTCTTCTCTATACACTCTGTCACTTCCCAACCCTTCTCATTTGGGAAACCAAAGGAGTACAGAAGGAACACTTCCATACTTCCATGGAAACTAAAGGCCACCCCTCAGAAACAATCAAGATCTCGGGCCTGCAAATTCAGGTCTCCCAAAAATACTCTTACAAACACAGCCCAAAGGAGCTATTACAAATGTGCAGGACTGGGAACTTGCAGGGTCATCACCTACTCATTGACACACAGATCCACAGCACTGTCCCTAGTTAAAACAGCATTGAGCTAAGTCTTGCTCTCCAGGTCTGGAGACATCTTGCCAGACATGCACAAAGGAGCTGGCCGAGGGAGGCTTTTGGACTGTGCCAGTCACCATTGCCTCTAAGTGGGAAGGGTTTTGAGCAAGGAAGATTTTCATCAGCGACCTCTTTCCAGTAAATCCAGCTCTCACGCAGAATGCCAGAGGTATTTCTCTCACAAACAAAACACTGCTGGACCCCTCACAGCATTCTTGCCTGTGAGCTGAAAAGAGTGGTGGCACAGTGCCCTCCCTTACAGTACCAGCACTGTGGCCTCAGCTCCAAACACATCTTCAAAGGTTGAAAGTAAAGCCAGTGGTGTTGCAGGAACCCAGGATGATGGGGGCCAGAGAATCTGGATGACCCTAAGGTCACATCTACTTCCTTCAACAAAACACGAACAAGCCCCTCAAGCTCCCCAAAAACCACGGGCAGAATGGAGTGCACAGGTTATACCATCACTGCTCTGTGCTTCGGCTAGATGGCTCACATTACTGAACAAAGAGATACTGCATCTCGCAGGGGGTGTTTCATGCAGTTGCAGGAAAAATCATCATTCTTCTGTAACTTGAAAAATCCATCTACAGCTTTTTCAGCTTTCCAAGTCATAGAATCATTATGGATCGGAAGGGACCTCGAAAGATCATCTAGTCCAATCTGCCTGCAACAGCAGGATCACCTAAACCAAGTCACACAGGAACCTATCCAGTCGGGTCTTGAACATCTCCAGTGAGGGAGACTCCACAACCCCCCTGGACTCTGCACTTACTCTTGTAAGGAGGACTTTTCCTCACACCTGGGTCCAAACAGTACATCAAACCATAACCTCGCTTCAGAGACTGGGGTTTTCCTGCTCGCATACTCCCTGCACAGACAGCAGACAGTACTTCCCATCTTCCTACCTGACTACTCGGGAAGCTCCTGGAAATCAAGAGCAAAGAGTAAAGGCCTTCTATGCTGCTTTCACTTGACACATAGCAGAAGCAATCAAATAACTCCATGGGTTTTCTTTTGCGTTTTTCAACTCAAACCACACATCAAATATTTACCCATAGCCTTGTTTCAGTTCTGAAGTCTAGGTTTTAAGCAGCACAGAACAATGCCCCAAATCTAAACTGTAGATTGGTTTTAGAACAAAAAAAAAAAAAAAAGCTGTGTTTTCCAAAATCCATTTCTACCAGTAACAACCAGTATTGTCTGACCCTCCAGTGCACCTCATCTGGCAATTGCTTATGTTCCACCACTCCTGAGCCTTTACTTGCCACCTTGAAGAGAGGCACAAGAGTTACCCAGTCCCAATTTCTCCCTACATACTTATTTCACTGAGTTCTGTGGAGCACAGGTAGGAGCAAGAGCTGGTTACTTCACACCTCTCTTCCCCTATGACCTAGGCAGTTCTCTTGGATCATGTTTACACTTCCACGAGAGTAACAGCAACTCTTTTCACAAGTTGAGCAAGTCCATAAGGAGGCAAGAGTCACAGAATGTTAGAGGTTGGAAGGGACCTCGCAAGATCATCTAAGTGCAACCCCCACTGCTGGAGCAGGGATGGGTAGGGGTCTACAGCACAAGGATGCTGGCAGCACAGTGGGCAGAACTGGGTCATCCTGACACTTCTTGGGTCTAAGCAAGGCTAGGTGCCTTGGTTTGCCCACAAACCACACGTGGAAAGGAGAAGCAGTAAAAGAAGAAGGGAAAGAATTCCTTTGGAAGAGCTCCTGAATCCTGCATCTGCACCTTATGCTTGACAGGATGGGGCTGGACATGCAACACACAAGTACCCGGCACCCAGAGACCTCCTAGGCTGGGCTGACTCTCAGCTGCACTTACATCAGATGGACACCAGTGATTATACAGGTGCTACTGGCCAGTTGCCTGACACATAGTAACTGCAGATGGAGAGGATTTCTGTCTCTTCAGACTTAGACCCTTTTGCTGCTACTGTGCCCATGTTGGTCAGGTAGGGAAACAAAAACTGAATATGAGAAAATATTTGAATATGTGGCAAAATGATTTTTTATCAATTTTACAAGGGAACTATCCAGAGTTCCCCTCTCTCCCCAGCCAAGCTTCTGAGAGGAATTGTGTGCAAGTTGTTGGGTTGGTTGCTTTTTTCTCCAAATCCACACCTGAAGCCTCCTACAAAGGAAAAAAGGAAAAAGGCAAACGCACAGTTCTGAGATGCAAACCAGCATTGAAGCACTTTGTTTGGACCCTCATACACACAAGGACCACCAGAACACCACATAACCAACATCACAAGTTTTCCAATACAAAACCAATACAGATTTCCTGGAAGAAAACCTACAGCTCAAGAACTAGGACGTGCAGAACAGCCTCCACATAAGCCCCTACACACATAGTGAGCACTGCAGGCAGCAAAGACCCCTACCCAGCACAGAGCTGCAATCCTGAATGTGTCCAGCTCTGCTCCTTGCAAGGGGAGCAACTCTCTCAAGTCTGCTCTCTGTTTCTTCACCAGTTAAAAGCTGTTCTGGACTGAGCCAAAGCCAAATCAGATTTGGGATGTGGAATTGCTACATCTGGTCTTGGCAGTAGCCAAGACAGAAGTCAAAGTCTTCTGGCCCCATGGCTGGGTTTTATTAGAGCACTAAAATGGTGCTCTAATAAACAGGACAAGATAACTCTAAATAGAGAAAAGGCAGATATGCCACATAAGGAAAATGTAAGCAAAAGCTCCTAACTAAATCTTTCTCTTACTAATCCCTTTGGGGTGAAAGCTGCTCTCCAGCTTATTCCAGCAGTTTTCAGTGACCTCCTGAGCTACACAAACCACATAGTCTTTTCTAGGAAAGGCTCTTAATCCGCGCTCTCTGGAGCTTTGTGGCTAGTATGTACGCCACAGCCAGAGGCTCTCCAGTGTTCAGAAGGCTGTAACTTGGGCTCTTACACTCACAGTGGCCTGAACTCTTGGGTGGCCCAGCACTAATCAACACTCCCAGGAAAGCAGCAGCCTAGGACTCACTGCCATGAGGAGCACGTAAACAAGTGTGCTCATCTCTCACCCACTGCCTACATCAGTACCAGGGCATTTTAGTACAACACCACAGGGCAGAACCATGCAGGTCTAGACTTAAGTGCACCAGCATGACCCCCATACCTTTTATTCTTTACCACTGCTGAGCTCCTGAGCTCTCCCAGTGCTGTGCTCCAGTCACCACTGCACCAAGCATCAGAGGGATCAGCTTGTTCTTTTTCTGGGGAATTTTGAGGGTGAAAGGGATTTAGGATAGAACATAGCTTTTGTCCGTCCTCAGAGCTGCGATCCACAGCATGATTCCAAGACTGCAGCACTAAGGTCTGACCTACAGCCCTGTGCAGCCGCACTGCTTAAGATGTTCCCAACTTAGCACGTGATGCCAGGGTACAGCCTGGCAGGAATTTCTCTAGGAGATTTCTCACAGTGCTGATTCATTGAGGTCTAATCCAGCCATGGGAACAGACTAGCTTCAGCAATATTCAGTTTAATATTTTGGGACATGGAGACATTTTGGGATGGGCCAGAAACACTCTTGTTTCAGAAAGCCTGGGCACCTTCTGTGCCTTTGCTGCTGGAGTCAACCAGATTGGGAATTTTTTGTTGATTAGCAGGAAACACAAAACTCCAGTAAAACACACTCCATTTTGGGAAGAGAGGACTGAAAACAAACAACCTTGAAAAATCTTACAGCATGAGAAAAATTCCTCTTCCCTTCAAGTGATCCAACAATGAAGACAAGACTGCATGAACCTTTGTAATTCCCAAAGAGACTGACTCCCCAGCAAACCCGTAAGTTTAGTGAGTACATAACAGTCGTGTGCTGAAACTTGAAATGGCGGAGGAGACAAACAGAAGAGATGAGGATCTGAATTTCCTAGCAGTTACTAAACTTGCTAAATTATCTTGGCTGCTCCCAGATCAAGTACTTGCATTTTGGGTTGGAGCTGAGACACTGGGTCAGAGTCCAAAGGAGAGATCTCTCACTATCTGCTGGTGGCATGTGATAGAAGGAGGAAACAGCCTCAGGCTGCTCTAATGTGTTGTGGTTGCTGTGGACTTCACTGAGGGATTAGGGCAACGCAAAGCCAAGCTTTGGCCCAACACAAGCAACAACTGAAGAAGAGCAATTCCAGTCTGTGTCAGCAGCAGAAGGAACAATGGACCAATGGCCACTCCCCTGCACTTCTGTCGGGCAGATAAAGCCATCTTTTAATCACAGAATGCTTTGGATTGGAAGGGACCTCAGAGATCATCTATTTCCAACCCCCTTGCCACAGGCAGGGACACGTCTCGCTGGACCTCATCCATCCTGGTCTTGAACACTTCTAGTGATGAAGACTACCCAGCTTCCCTGGCCAACCTGTGAGAGCCAATACAGATGGAAGAAAAGATGCTTCTGCCATTTAGAGAACAGTCCTGTTTCTCTGCCACAGAATCCCTGTATGTCCTGGGCAAGCTGTTATTACTTTCACTGCTGCCTCCTCTGCAAATAACCTAGTGACACCCTTGTGTTGATAGACTGAGACTGCTTGATCTCCATCCCAGAGCAAACCAGAGAGGCTGTGGTATTGCATGGCAGGGGGTACCAACATACATAGGATACTCTGCAACTAGTGTCACCCTGTAGCAACCACTTGATAGTGATTTCTGACCCACTGCACATTTTTCCCCACCCAGAAAAGTTTCCGATTAGAAAAATGAGCTTGGATAGGCTGGCTGGTGACACCACAGCAGGTTGTTTCACAGGCACAGGCAATTCACTGTCTCAACAGAAGGTACAAGAGGAACACTTCAGTGTGATGGTTTGTATGATGGTTTATGCAGCTACCTCCACTAGGTAGGACCTTCAAGGGAAACTGCACGCGTTCTGGCCCAATGCCTCCTTCACCCCTGTTTGCAGGGGTGTTTCAGACACCCAAAGGCTTGCAGATTTGTGCCTGCCCATGAGAACCAATTATTTCTACTGCTAAGGACACACAGAAAAAACAAGAGGAGTTCTTTTCTCAGACCTTTTCTCAGAGCCACTGATGGTAGTACTTCAATTTATTCTTATATAATTACCCCAAATCATTCAAAGGAAAGTAGTACTAGAGAGATCTGCTTTTAAGAAGAAATAACATATTCAGAGTTCTGCACTCAAAGCAATGAGTGCACCTGAGCCTTGTCACTCCCCTAAAACAAAAACTTTGCTTATTGCTAGCAGTTTTTCCCCTTTTTATAGGAACAACAAAAGTTACTAAAACCCAGAAGTCCCCAGGTGGGAAAGGTCAAGGGGAGGCTTTTCTCAGCAGGGATGTCAAAACAGCTTGAGTTTCTATTTGTTTGCTTCTTTGAAACAGGTTAGAGCTGCCTAAGGTCTGCAAGTAAAAAAAACCCACCTACTTCCACCATTGAATAAATTGCAATCAGCTAATTAGGTCCTAATAGTTGTAATTCAAAAACATATGAAGAAAGGCTGAGGGAGCTGGGTCTCTTGAGCTTGGAGAAAAGGAGACTGAGGAGTGACCTCATGAATGTTGATAAAGATGTGAAGGGTGGGTGTCAGGAGGATGGACTCTAGCACTGTTCAGCATCATCTAATGATAGGATGAGAGGCAATGGCTGCAAGCTGGAACATAGGAGGTTCCACATCAACCTGAGAAGGAACTTCTTCACAGTGAGGGTGGCAGAGCACTGGAACAGGCTGCCCGGGGGGTTGTGGAGTCTCCTTCTCTGGAGACATTTAAAACCCACCTGGACGTGTTCCTGTGTGACTTGGCCTAGGTGATCCTGCTGTGGCAGAAAAATTGGGCTAGATGATCTTTCCAGGTCCTTTGCAATCCCTAATGTTCTGTGATTCTGTATGCAAAGGGAGACATGAATGAATTTCACAGAACAAGCAAGGAAAGAACATGACTTGTCAGACAGCCACAGAAATTATTTAAGTAGTCCTTTCAGAGGCACAGTTGAAGTGCAGAGCACTAAAGTGATAAAGTCTACTAAAAAGCCTGTTTAATTAAGCACATATTTGTTGGCACATCTGACACTTGTATCAAGATGTTTGTGCTAAGCCAAATAAAGTTTTCCTTTTGCAGCACAGTCAAGGAGACCACAGTCAAATGTATTCTTCAAGTACAAAGAGAACTGTATGACTAAGCAGCCTAATACCATGCTGTGGAAAATCTAGACGAGCACTCAGAGAATTACCATCTTTTCTATAAAGGCTCAAACAAGATTTGCATGTGCTCTGAAGACAGCTGACTGACAGGGTTTGACTCACAGTCATGCCAGAGTTATCTACAACAACGCAGAGGAGGATGAAAACAGTTCACACTGGGCTGCTTGTGTCCAAAATGCTGCTCCTGAGGAACTGTAAAACACCAGCAAACCCTTTGAGGGTTCTGCACCATGCAGAAGTGGCTGAGAAGCGGGGAGATCTTGTGTCTCCCAGGGGCATTGCTGTAACCCTGGTCTGAACCTTTGTTTTCATCTCCCTGTCTTTGCTGCATGAACTGCAAAGCAGTGAGACCTTGTTCATTGTTCCTAAAACAATAAATCTCACACACCTGCACATGTTGAGAGCAAGTTGTGCATGTATCTGTATGCAGAGATGGCTGTGAGGAACAAGCTGCCTAGCAGCAGAGCACACCCATTGCTCACTCCCTCAGCCATGATGGGGACAAAACTCTGAAGTACATTGTAGTCCAACCACCCACATTCTCCACATGCTCTGTAAAACACAAAATACCATTTTACATTCTTCACGAGAAAAAAGCATCTTCCTGTCCCATCCTTCTCTGGCTGCTTCTTTTTGATGTCAAATCATGACTTGCAGCAGAATTATCTTAGCTATATTACAAGATACTGCTTAATCATCACCTTAGTGGTACTTTGGGGGATGTTTTATCACACCTGAACCCAACAAAATTCAAGCCTATGCAATATTAACAGAACACTGTAATTTATCATTGAAACAGAACCAGAAAATTCAATTAAAAGCAGTCTGATCCCACCTCATGCCCATGGGCACAAAGAGCCAGTCTGCTGTCAGCTGAATCAACTTGTGCTGGAGATAGCTTCAAAACAAGCAAATAAGGGGACTACCAATGCCTCTCATGCTGCTGAGCTTCCTGATCAGCACCTTCTTTGGCTGCAGGGTTTTCACACCAATTTAACAGCTCTCAGTCCTATAAGCAGTACCCAGGAGCACCTGTCCTTCTCTCCTACTTGGCCCTATACTAGTGCTCCTGGATTATAGCACAGTGAGACTGGGACTCCGGAGTTTGCAATTGCCCTGTTGACCTGGACAGCCACACCTTAGCATTTAGGTAGCACTCTAACAAGGGGAGAGGAGCATAAACTACCTGCAGAAATAACTAATCTCCTTTCTCGAATCTTCCCCAGAGGGCAATGCAATTCCAGCATTTTTGAAGACTCCAGCTTATTCAGCTGTCCACACATCTCCAGGGTTTTTCACCATCCTACAGATTCATGCATCCTATGAGCAAACAACTAGTCAAATTACTCAAAGGTTAGGATCCAGCCACCAGTGATGCATTTGGACAGAGGCTTGCACTACACTCCCTGCTACCATGTGGCCTGCCTCTCCAGCACTTACATGCAACACTGCCCTTATCAAACAGCTTCAGCTCATGAGCTGAAATTTCAGAATTGGCAGAAGCACTGCAAACAAAACCATAGTCAAAAAAGCTCTAATCTTCCAGTAGCCTGAGCTACTGAAAGCACTCAGCAACAGAGAGCCAGGAACAACAGACATATTACTTGACCAACCAGGGCAAGAAGTCCCTAGGGAAGCACTGAAGAGATGGGACTGCACATAAAGAAGGGCTGAGAACTGAGTTGGAAGGCAGAGCTGTTTCCCTACGTACACATAATATAACTAGTCAATAAAACCCAGATCACTTGTTTACTTAGTCACTTTTAGCTCAGGAGCTCCCTGGGTGATGCTGCATCCAAACAGCACCCAAGACAGCATCACATGCCGATGCGATCCAAACTCATTACTCATGAAGTTCTCAATAAAAATATTCTTCCTTGAAAGACACTTTCACAGCTTGGCCCCAGCCTTTGAACACACAGACCCAGAGGTGCACACTATTTAGGATCTGTCAGTCTCAGACTAAAGAAAAATAAAAATAGTTGAAACCTATGACAAAGTACTCTATGATTCTATGAGAAGTCAGACAGGTTCTCCCTTCTCTGCTCTTCTCACATTGGTTAAGTGACCACGATTCTCAAAAGAAAGATACTTCAAACCTGTCCAGCCAGCACAGCTCTAATTTAACTTCAGAGCCCTTCTTCGCCAATCTGACTGGGATCTAAGTTCTTCCCCTACACTGCAAGCTGAAGGTAAAGATTACCACCCTACCACCACAATCAGTGAATCCCACTGCTGGTACAGTGAGTAAACTCATCATGACCCTGTTTTACACCAAGCAGCTGAGGCCACAGCATTATCTCACTGGTATGCCAGCTTTCCTTCAAGCACAGCCTTATAGCTACTTCTGTGTTGTTCTGCCACAGAGCAAAAACGTAAGTCAACAAAGAAAAGGGTGAACACAGCAGCACTGCATTTCAAAAGTTTTCATAAATACTTACTTACAAAGCTAAAGACTCCAAGTATTCTGTTCACATGCATTTTAGACAGCCCTACTTCATGTACCTGAGTCCAGTGGTCGTCACTCAGGAGAGCAGGGGAAGCCTGACCCTCCCTACCTTTACCAAAAACACACAAACTTCTCCTGGCTCTCACAAGCAAGATCAAAAGCTAAGACCTCGGTAGGCAATGCCTGGCAGCACAAGAGGTGCAGATGTCTGCTCAAGCTCTTGCAAAGCAGCTTGGCTTACTCACCCACAGCTGGGCTCATCTTATTCTCTTCTTGGCTGCTGGGCTGGCAAAAGTAGGCACAGTCGTTGCTTGGGCTTATAACTTCTAAGCCATGCACTGTTGCTGCTTCTCCCCAGCTACGGTTCCAAAAGAACAGCAGTATTCTGTGCCATGACTTTGCAAACAATGGTGCAGGTACAGCCTATAAGGAACCCTGGGTTAACCACACTCAGCTGGGCAGGAAAATGCTTTCTGAGAGTAACAATCCTTAGCAAGAGAAAACTGAGATTAGATTAACCTAAAAGTTAGGAAAACCTCTTTTGCAAGCAGTAGCTGCCATCTTCCTTGAACCCAGCACCTGAAGGGCTCCTACAACTCTGGTCCTCATTTCAGTACTGTTATCAGGCAAGTCATCCAGAAGTCCTGAGGGTTCCCTTGTTCACTGCATTATCAAAACTCTCAATCTTCTCATCACTCACACTGATGCAACATTAATTGAATAATTAAAGCAATGGCCCACAGCTTGTTACTATCTCTGCTTTCAGCTTCCTCCTTCAAGGGCTGATTGAGTAATGTCTCACCTGTCTCTTGGTGGCAAACACCAGGTCAAGAAGGGCTTTTCCCTAGAAGATACCATCCAGGACAGTGGCACCACAGCCTTTCCTCTGCAGTGTGCACGTGCTGGGCTTGGCAGGTCAGTGGAAGGATTTTTCCTCCATCAGGCCACTGGTCCTCTGCATTTCTCCTGTGCTCTTCTGTTTTGCAGATTGCCCTTTCCAGCTTTCTGATTTAAAGGTTTTAAGGTAACCGAAGTGCTCTGTGAAGTACAGCTCAAAATACAGTGTTTTTCCCCCTTCCCCCTACAACACAAGCACCAGCTCATTACAAGCCTATCAAAATGTCATGATGCTGCAAGCCCCTGCTCAGCAGAGCTGCCAAAATCCATCCTGGAAACCAAGATTTACAAGTTCGGATGACATGCTCTACTTGAATTTTGGGAGGGTGGGGGTGGGGAATCATTCACCTCTGATGATCCAGAGACTCCAGATGGTGCATGTTTTCCAGAGCCACTGTCCCTAGCTCACTGGAAATGTAGCTTTTTCTGACTCTTCCCTAAAAGTCTGTTAACATAATTCAATGGTATAACATAGCTCTGATGGATGCTCTTAAGGAAGCTTTTGGGTTATTTGGGGCTTATTAATAACTTTCAACCTCTTGTACAGTTTTAGGGCTAGGCAGCCTTCTTTTGACAAACTAAAATTTGGCAACTAGCTTCTCTGGATTTGGAGCTAGAGGTAGGGTGACATGCCATGCAGCAACACCTGATGTATTTAACACCTCCCACCATGTAGAAGCCCAGCTCTGGCACAAATGTAATGGTAATTTTCAATTCGAATGGTCAGCATGACAATACAAGTTATTTTCTAGTGCATTTATTGAACAAGAAGCAGCAAAAAGTGACTCCAGAACATGTGCACTTCAGTGTTTCTCAAATTCTAACAGAGCTGCTTGGCCCTCAAAGGTAAACACACACTTGGTTCTCAGAGCAAGTATCTCTTTGGCACAGACATTCTGCTATGTCCTGGGTCAGTAAAGACAGTTTCACTGGGTACATAGTCCTAGGCTGGTTCACCTCGGGATCAGGTGGAGAAACAGCACCTGCAGGTATTTCTGAGGCCATGATGGCAACGGAATCTCTCAGAATGGAGGGAAAAGGAAAATTAAAAAGTGATGGACAAAATTAATGCCATCCAAACAAAAGCTACAAGGAAAAACCCTGACCTGAACAATTTGCAGTGAAACCATCCTTTCTAGAGGGGAGGCTCCAAGTTCTTCAGGAGTTTGGAAGGGGGAGAAGATCCCTCTGGTTGTCTTCAGAGGCAGGTTCTACACTACAACTTACTACATGACGACGTGTAAGAGACATCAGTTTTTCTGCTCACCCCAAGCACTGGGGGCAGTTCTGGGCCCCTCTCTTCAAGAAGGTGACTGAGGTGCTGGAGCCGGTCCAGAGGAGCAACAAGGCTGGGCAAATGACTGGAGGAGAAGTCTGATGAGGAAAGGCTTAGGGAGCTGGGGCTATTCAGCCTGGAGAAAAGGAGACTCAGGGGGGACCTTATCACCCTCTATAACTACCCTAAGTGAAACTGTAGACAGGTGGGGTCAGGCTCTTCTCCCAGGCAACTAGCAACAGGACAAGAGGGTTAGGTTGGATGTTAGGAAGCCCTTCCGCACACAAAGGATCATCAGACCCTGGAATGGACTGCCCAGTGGTGGAGGCCCCATCCATGGAGGTGTTGAAGGACAGCCTGGCTGTGGCCCTTAGTGGCCTGGTGTGGCCAATACCAGTGTCCTGGTCTGGGTGAGCTCAGAGGGCTTTTCCAGCCTCAATCATTCTGAGATTCTGTGCCTTTAATCCACGTGAGGCATACACCCATACAGGCAGTACAGCTTTAAGAGACTAAAACATAACATCTTTCTTTCCAAAACTCTTATGTAGAGAAAACAACTGCACTGGAAAAGAATGGGGGTGGATTTTGACAGAGCATCATTTTTTTCAAAGGCTGGTACATAGATAAGTCTGCTCTGCTCTTTCACAATGATCAGATGACTCTCTATCCCCATAAACTCTCAGAAAAATTGATCTTGCCGAGGATAAATCTCATCCGTATTTCTTTTCGCTGACCTGTTTTCCATTCCCCTACAATGTTGTTTCATTGGGAAGATACTCTGTGGACTGTAAGAGAACAGAGGGTGGCTCTCCATGACCAAAAGCACAATTTGCCCTATTTCCCCTGCACCCTTCAGCACATTTCTCTCCTTTTCTAATGACAAAACAACCAGTCAAGATCTCCATCTTAATCCTGTGGGTAATGGTTTGGTTTCCATTTCCTCAGCTCTGTGGACTTACCACAGTGCCAAAAGGGGTCATTTCAACAGTCAACTCAGCACTTCTGCAGGTAGAAATTTCTTGTGCGATGAGAAATAAAGAGTTATTAGCTCTATTAGTGCATCTTATCCAGTATCACAGGATGCTGTAATTCCTCCCCACCCAGAAGGAACCTGAGAAATCAATTACTATGAAACAGTTTCTATTTTATAAAAGATCAAATTTCTTAGGGAAAAAAGGAATTTTGCAGATTCAAGTTCTTCCCTGCAGAAGTCAAAGGTTTTAAAAAAATCCTGCAACACAATACAACACCGGGATCATCATATTCATGGTATGTTACTGTCTCTCTATTCATAATCTCCTACCAATCAGTACATCTGGAGGAATCAACTGAACATTTTACTCAGCTTCCAACTGCACAAAAATACTAAAACCTCTTGATGTTATTGAAACCATCCCACACAGGAGGAGACCCTGGCTGGGAAGTGATTTCTGACAAAGCTCAGCTCTGAAGGACTGACTATCTGCTCAGATATGACCCTTTTACAAGAGAAAAGCAGCAGCAGCAAAGCACACAGGCCTTAGCTCTGGGACTATACGTTCAGAACATTCAAGAGGATCAATCCAACATCGTTATTTTTAATTAAATGGTTGTTGAGGAAGAAGGAACAAACATAATTTTCTAATCACATCTGGTTCTGGTTGAAGATGAGCATCTCAAAGCAGCAGACTCTAGCCAATATTTGCCTTCCTCTAGATAAAAAGTCACAGCTCCTTCTCTCCAGCAATCACCTGTGCTGTTCAGCTGTTGCATTCACTGTGTATTGAATCATAGNTCATAGGAGAGGTGCTCCAGCCCTCTGATCATCCTCGTGGCCCTCCTCTGCATGCACTCCATCACATCCACATCCTTCTTGTAATGAGGGCTCCAGAACTGGACGCAGTCCTCCAGGTGGGGCCTCACCAGAGCAGAGTAGAGGGGGAGAATCATCTCCCTTGAGCTGCTGGCCACAGAATCACAGAATCATTAGGGATTTGAAGGGACCTCGAAAGATCATCTAGTCCAATCTGCCTGCAACAGCAGGATCACCTAGACCAAGTCACACAGGAACACATCCAGGCGGGTCTTGAATGTCTCCAGTGAAGGAGACTCCACAACCACCCTGGGCAGCCTGTTCCAGTGCTCCATTACCCTCACTGCAAAGAAGTTCCTTCTCAGATTGATGTGGAACCTCCTATGTTCCAGCTTGCAACCACTGGCCCTCGTTATTAATTAATGAAACAGGTGGATATACTGAAGGGTACACTACTCAAGGGATGCATAATAGAACAGCAGCAGTCTTTCAACATCAGACTCACTGAGAATACAAGCTTTGGCTCAAAACCTTTCTGCATCTGAATCCTGCCTTTTGCACAAGCCAGAATCCATGCTTGAGGGAAAGCATTCAGACCCCACAGATCTTCAGAGAAGTTTATGTGGGAAACCCTCCTAGGTGAAGGGCAGCTTGAGGTTACCATTAGTCTAGATCAACGCACTGTGAAAACGCACTCTTCTCTAGAGTGTCCCCCTCTATGTGTCTTCTCTATGTGTCCCACTGTGAGATTCTAGTATAAGAGAGTTCAGGAGCTGATACTCACTTAGGTCAATCTGAGAGCAAACGGTCTCTGTCTTAGATGGAAAGGTGTGTGAACTGGTGCCCAGGTAAGGCTGGCAAATGAGCATCATCTAAGAAAATGTATCCTTACAGACATTTTTAAATCATGACAATATATGCAGCTTCTGGGTGGTAACCTAGAAAATATAGAAGAAAACAAATGAAGGGAAACCAGAGATCATCAATAGAGTCAGCTCTGCCCACAGAAGCCTTGTGTATCTTTAGCTGGATGAAGATTTTCAGAGAGAACTACGTCCCCACTCATAGGGTAAAGAGGAACAGAGGGAAAGAGGTTCACTTTAAGCAACAGTCCGCTTCAGATTAGAGCTTCCTCAAAAGGTGAGCACCTGCTATAGAGGCTCAGGACAGCCTTGAAAAGGAGAGTGGCTGTTAACTCACAAGAAATTAATATTGTTTTAGTTAACAGGTGACGTCTCTTACAGTCAAGAGCTCTACATATCAGGACATCAATTTCAAGGTGACAGGGAACCTGGGATCCACCTTGACCTGGCAGTGTACAGGCAAGCTAATAAACACAGATTAAGAACCCATCTTTTCCCCCCTTCATGACACTGTGTACAGTCTCAGCTGTAGCAACAAGCCTCTGCAGTGCTTGAACAGCTGGAAATACCTTCCCAACACCAGCTCTGCTCCAAAGCAATCCCCATATCAGAAGCCCAAAGTTAGGGATAATTTTCAGATTGTGTTTAAATCAGAGCAAGGTTGCCTTTAGATTTTACTTGGCCAGAACAGTGACAGTAATAGTATAGACAAGCTGTAAGACCTCCAAAGGAAGAAACTGCTTAATAAGGTGCAAGAGAAGAAGAAGACAAACTAAGTGTAAGAGCAGAAACACATCCTGGCTTTACAATAATTACAACTCATGCAGCGCTTATTAGCTGGGTAAGTGAACTATGTTTCACAACAGATCACACACAAATTTTCTTCAGCTTTGATTCCATTTTTTCCCATCTCTCCAGTTACAGAATTCTAGTTCAATCCAGTCCCAAATCAAGCAACACAACAGCTCTCTTCTGTAATTTGGTGTGAGAAAAACACAATTGTCTCTATTTTCTGCAACAATAAGATTCTTCAGCCTTCATTTGTTGCTGCAATAGTCAGAAAAGCTCCAGAGGAACATGGTGTGAGTTATTACTTTGACAAGGACCTGTGCTGTGGGAGCTGCATGTACTCCATCCAATAAAGCTCCTCTGGGGCTACCGCACACAAACACATCAGGGGCTCTGGGTCACCCAGAACCCTTCATTTGGGAAGAAACAAGGGAGCAGATGCCCCCAATGACACTGAGCCCATCTTACTTTGCAGTGACATCTCCCAGCCATCTTCAGAACACCCCTTATACTTGGCCCTCAGAGGCCCCTGCTGCTCTTGGAGGAGTCATATTCTCTTGTCTACTGTTGATTGTTTCTCTATAAATACATCTGTCACGATCTCTGCTTCCAAGAAGAAAGCAATCAGAAGTTTCCCATATTTTTCAGGGAACCTTTTCAGCAAGGATTCGGCACAAGAGTGGATTCTCTTCTCGTCCTGGGAGGTTGCAAGCCCCACACCACAGGACGGATTGCTGATCCCAGCAGAAAATACCAGAAGTATTAACAGCTTAAAAGTAAACAAGAAACAAACTCCTAAATCCCTACTCCTTTCCTGAGGCTGGAAAGATCTTGCCTGGCCAGCCTGCTGGGTTAAGAGCTCAGCCAGCAGGGCAGGGCTCACTACCGAGGGCCCCATCCCATAGGACATAAGTGAGAGCAGCAGCCAAGGCTGGGGATGGTAGCCAAGGTCAACCCAGTTCAGATTGTTCGTGGTGATAGGGCAGGTCAAGCTATGAAGTCAAACTGCAGGTCAGAGTTAGTTCCAGTGACAGTAACCAGGGTTAGACTCAGTCCAGTGGTCACCAGGCAGGTCTGATGTCAGATGGGGACGTCAGTCCATAGGTCAGGGTCCCAGTCTGAGGAATGTGGCCAGGCACAGGCGTGCTGGTGTGGAATAGGAGACAGGTACACTTACACCACAGCTCAAGGAGCAATTGAAAATCATGGAATGAGCATAAATGGAGCCCAAGTTCATGGAGAGGGCAATGTATACCCTATGGCAGGCTAGTCAGAGCAATTACGTCCTGTTAGATATACCCAGGGTCCTGATACCTCATCTCTGCAGCCTTAGACCGTATCACAGCCAGCCACCAAGACAGATGCCCACAGTTCCTATGCCATCTAAGCACAAGTGCTCATACCAGGCAAGTGAGGATCAGCCCCCTCTGACTCAGACCTTTCTCCAGAAAGAAGAGGTTAGTGATTGTGCCACTGTCTCTACAAGCTGCAAACTCCACAGTCTCCTCAAAACACAGGAAGGCTCCTTGTCATTCTGCCATCAGAAGAGGAAGGCTATTCCAGGTTACAGAATGGCCTATATTTAAGGCATTGAAAGAGGATGCAGCAATAACCAGGAAGTACTTTTCCTCCTACTCATGCTGATGTGCCTCAAGGCAGAGAAAAGCAGCTGTAGGAGCAGCACAGTACCTCTCAGGCCATCAGGACAGCAGCACAGGGAGACGAAGACAAAGATGCAGTAAGTTATCATACCTTTAGATAAGAGATGTGCAAAGCTAAGTAAGCAATTGGTCATTCTAGTTCAGTACTACACTTGAGGCTTTCCTTAGAGACAAACAACCTAACCAAACACTGCAACAGTAGCAAGGGACGTTAAATAACCTTGTCCAATGGATCCTCCAAAAGCAGAACATGAGGGACAGCAGCATCAGATAGGCTGGAAATTAGCCAAGACACAACTCCTGCTCCACACGGTCTCCCTTCATACTCCATGAGGAGATGTTCCATATTTCAGCAGCATCATGGAATATGCCTTTCTACATGATATTTAACTCAGTCTTCAAGCCCCTGCCAAGAAAGCGCTCCACAAGAACGGACGATGTCCAGTAATCAAACCAGAAAGTGCTTTCCATTCTGCTGTTGAGTTTTCTCCCTGCCATGGTATTCTTTGACCCCATGTCAGAACACACAGGCTTATAGTCACAAAAATTTAATGAAAAGCATGCAACATCCAGAGATCCTGCTGCCAGGGGAGGAGGAGACAAGAAAGAGAGGAAAAATATCTTAAATGGCTTATAAAGAAAAAAGCATGCACACTTCCCAACAGAAGATACAACCTTTGAAGCCATCTCGCTTGGGCGAGGTTCCCCTAACTATGACATTTCCTTGAAAGCAAAAGATAAACAAATGATGGAGCTGGAATAAGGGCTGTGCAGCTGGACAAGTCTCTCAGAAGGTCTCTTTTCTATTGTCTTGGCTTGTTGGTCAAGCTCAGAGGGAATATTAAGCTGAGTCACCTGCTCCCTGAGTCCCTGTGTGTGCAGAACTAGCAGCAAAAACACACTAGGCACTGCAAAGGGAGAGGTAAGTTCTGCCAGGTACAAAGTTAAGTGAAAAATAAAGGAAAAATTCCTGCTGTTTTGCTTTTCAAAAAACAGTGCTGAGAATACACATTTCCCTGACAAGGGCCATACAGACAGGACATTGAATTGCACCTCAGAATCCCCCAACTTGTCAGACCTGCTGATACCAGCACTTCAAAAGGAGAGAGCCTGGCTTCCCATTCTGAGAAAATCAACAACCACTATCACTCCTTTGGGTTGGCTGCAAACAGAGCAATGAGGCATGCCCACTCCTTCCAACTCAGAGTTTCTTTTTCACCACCAGTTCCTCCCATAACAGCCCAGTCCAGCTTGTGTAGACTCTTACCCAGCTCTCCCAATCATCTACCAGTTTGTAGACAAGTGAAACTTTCCAAGAAAATGCATCTTGTCAAGTGTTATGTTTCCAAAGCCCCACTAGCACCTTCACCTAGACCTCTCCTTTGTCTTGTGTCCCCTCTTGTGCATGGTAGCCATACTCCTCCTCAGAACCTTGGGGAATACTTCCCTGTGCAAAGCTGAATCCTTCTCATTTACTGCTTGTGTGGTCAGCGGGGCCATTAAAGAAATAATCACTGTGGCTGCAGACAGTTTAGAAATAGCTTGGAAACCCTTTCTAAGAAGATCAGCCATCCATGGGATGCTCTCAACAGTTTTAGTTGTGCTGATGCTTCCTTTGGGGGACTATAAAACCTAACAATATTGTCTCCAGGCTTAACTGTCTCCAAATGTCTACGTCAGCCAGGAGTCCAACTAGGCTACAACTGTCCTGCAAAGGCTTGGCACCTAGAAAAGAGTAAAAACAGGTGAAACCTACTTCCCTGTTTGTCAGACGTTCTCCAGGTCTGTCACCAGGTATCTCCAGAATCATTTCCCTTCATCTGTTTGAAATCTGACCCCATCACTCACATTTGTTGGCCTCCGGTTCTTGCAGAGAAAAGGTAGAAACAGTCAGTTCACACCCACTCTCTTCACACGACTCCAGATTCTGTAGGTCTCCTTCATAAACCTCCCATATTCATCCCTTTTCCAGGCTGAAGTATCTCACTGCTCCCTTGCTCCTTGTAAAGAAGCTTCCAGAGCTGGAACATCATCCACAGCAGGATGTGAGAGAGAGGTCACTTGCCAATATGAGGTCAAAACTCACTGTTGGCACGGAAAAGCACTGCAGTCCCCCAGCTCTGACTTAGCCTTGTTTCTCCAGAAGTGAATTTGACTTGTGTTTTCACAAGGTTTTTACAGAAAGGAGAGAAAGAAAACACAAGCATTCCTCTTTTACAATCACTTTTCCACCCTTTGAAATCAATAGGGACAAAGTAAAACTAATGCCCTTCTAAAAGCACAAAACCCCTTCTCAGAAGATCATGACTCAGACATAGAGCTGTAATTTCCTGATCATATTCCTCAAACCTTTGACCTCCAATATTTCCCCATTTCTCCATAAGGGTGTCATAGGCCTAGGCTTGGAGATCCTTTTCAAATACCATTTGGTCAACAGCATGTGTAAGCAGCACCTAGGAATTCGGAAACTCAACCTTGCAATTGTGACTTTCTTTTACCCGGATTTGGAAGAGTGGGGAGGAGATAGCAGGGCAATGACTGGGTGGAGAAAAAAGAGCTGTATTTACAGAATACAGCTTAACAGAAGTGTCCATCACAACCTCGCTGGCAAGCGAAAGACTTCAGGGACCCCACCCCTACAGGGCAGAGAGGTGTTCTGGTTAATATCATATCTGGGAAGACACTTCTCCTACATGGCTGCGTGCAGGTAAGTGGAGACAGGCTTTATCACCCCTTGGTTAGCCTACAGCAGTTGTTAAGACCTGGTTGTTAAGACCACAGGTCCATAGTGCTGTGATGCTTTTGTATTAGATTACAATTGGCATCACTCTTAAGTTCAGCAAGGCAAAGAAATAGTTGGAGGCTGTTTTATTAGGACTGAAGACACACTTTTTTTTTTAAACAGTAAATGAGCATTTAAGGTAAGTTGGAAAGTTTCTCACACTTAGCAAATAATCATCAAACAAGAACTCAATTAGGAAACTAGTTTTAATGCAGCCCTTCACAGTAAGGCTGTGTTTGTGGCACAGGGTGTTTCAGGAGGCCCAGATTTCCTTTCATACCCTGAAGCCATTCAAGGGTCACAGGAATTCAAAACCACTAAGTTGCCTAATCTCAGGAGAAATGAAGAAACAGTTTGGACCTTCCAGTCACTAGACCACTCTGTCCTCTCTCCTTCAGAAACCCCTGCATCTGCCCCTCACACAGTTATCCCTAACCTAGGCAGTGAGTGCAGGGACACCACCACCGCCCATGGCCTTGGCTGAGGTCCTAAAGTAATCCCTGGCCGTGACCATTCTCCTGCACCTTGTAAAGCAACTCCCAGTAAGTGCCTCTTCCAGCAGCAGCTAGTTTATCCTCTAGATCTTACACTCCCAGATCGGTCCAGAGACACAATTTATATTATCTTAAAACAACAGTCAAGGCTGAAGGCAGTGAGAAGGCTGTCAAGACAAAAGCCTTTGCAGCTGGAACAAAATCACATCCTAACATATGATGGTGCTGGGAGATTTATTTTAAAATTAATTTAAAAAAAAAAAAAAAGATGCAAAGGAATAGGAGTGGAAGGAGAAACTTCTGGCCATACCACCACCAAAAGAAGTATGGTTTCATACTTCTGAGCCTTGGCCTCAGCATGAAACCTATTCATAGCCCAACCTCTGTTTCATATCTTGGTATAAACTACTGCTCCACATTACATAGACACACCAAGGCATTTCATGAGCACAGCTTACAACCAGTTTTGATTGCCATCCAATCAAAGCTCAGAGTGACATGTTAGAAAAACAGCAATAAGGATAGAAAAAGAGTGATTGATGCAGAATTGCACTATCTGTTCTACACAGTACAGAGTGCCTTTAAGATCATTATTTTTAAATTAAAATTTAAAAATGGCAGAAGGAATGTCCACAATTGTCTCCTACATAAAAAAATTCTTGAGCATCATCTTATGACCCAGATTTCTTCTGACTGAGATAGAATGACACGGTTTCTTCAGGGTCTTAAAGTATCAGAAGAACCACTGTACTACTTGGTAACTGATGCCAACAGTTAAACAGTCATGGATAAAACCATGTACCTTCTTTCTAGCTTACATGTATCTAACTGTAATTCCTAGCTGCTGGTTCATCTTATACTTTCATCTGTTCTTCATGCAAGGGCATCACTTTACCCAGTGAAATTCACCTCTGCATTCAAGCTAACACAACAAATGATAATCAGCACTTTTGGCCAGGGAGAAAAGTTTACTGCATCCTGCTGCATGTGTAAGGGTGTCCCTGAATTCAGACAAACAAGTTGACAAGTAACATTTGCTTTATAATTAAGGCTTCCCTATAGCAACGTCGTCTCAGTTCAGGACAAGCAATATCCCCCCTGAATCTTGTTCCTGGAGCTTTTTGAAATAGTGGTCTGAAGCAGGCAGACAGCAGGGTCGGTACCAGTTGCTACTTTTAACTTTGTTCTTGAATTACTGCCATCATGAAGCAACATTATAAATATAAGGGAGTTTAATAAAAGACAGCAAGTGCCATCGACATTGCAGAGAGACAATTCTCCAAGGGGAGACATGTGGCCAGGGGTGAGGATGGATAAACCCCCAGGAGCTCAGCACAACATGGCTGTGCTGCCATCCTTGAACCTGAACTAGCTACTGCTGTGTTTCAGAAACAAAGGCTGACTTACCCCTTATCCAAGGATCTGGGCCAAGTCTGAACAGTGATTCACTTCTTCAGCCAAAAGGTCTCTTGTGCCTTGATATAGGTTTTCTGGAGGCTGATAAAGGGCACAACAGAGCCAGCTGGACCAAGCTGTAAACTGAGAGCTTCAAGAATGTGAGAAACCCATGGGCCTTGAAAGGGCATAAAGAGGCAGAAAAGGAGAAACTAGATCTCTTTCATTATCTGCAGTCCCATGGTCTTTCTCCAGGACAGAAATGTTCAGAAGCAGTGAGAAATGGTACTTGCAACAGCATCATGAACATGCTTTCACCTCACACAGTAATGACACACTGGAGGAGGCAACCAGTGCAGCCAAGCAGAACCGATCATTACTGTTCTTAACACATGGGGCTGTAAACTATGTCAGAGCTGCTTTCTGTGTTGTTCAGTTACTCCTTCCATGAGGGCATGAGCACCTGGCACAGGAGAGGGCAGACAGCTCTGACCAGGAACTGCTCAGAAGGCCCCTGCAACTCCATAGTAGCACTGTGCAGCAGTGTACCCCTGGACAGCACCAAAGGATTGCTTAGAAAAATAGCTGCCAGGCCTTGCTCTCCAGTCGTAGCCTCTGCACAAGCCAAGCTGGCAAAATGAGGCTTGGCAAAGACAGAAAGTGCCTGAGTGTTGAGATTAGGAATTTCCCCACGCTGGGCCAGTGGGTAAATGAAGAGCAAAGGGGAACCAGCCCACTAATTTACAGTGTTGTTAAATCAACAAATCTGTTTTCCTTATGTCTGTTGTCAAGACCTGGATAAGAGAACTGATAGTAAGATCTGTATGTGAGATGCAGGGAGCAAGTGTCTCTCCTGTGCCAATCAGCCTCTCCCAAATGACACTTTCTCTTTTTTAACTCCAGAGACTCCAGTGCACAAGAGGGTCCAGGCAGGAATCATGATGAGGTGCTAAGAAATAATTCTGTTCCAAATTCTTTGGGCTGAAACAGCTGCTCTTGTAGACAAATGGGGTTTTCACTGTCAGTCAGCTCTCCCTACAAGTTGTCTCTACAAAACACTCCATTTACTTCCTGTTCCTTAGCAAGTCACAGCAGGAGAGCACAGAAACTGGGATTATACATATATGACAGAGCCCAGCCAAAACACACAATACAAATTCCCAGACAAAGTACAGAGGAACAAATATAATGTGGGCTTAAGTCTAGCATGAGCCCTCTGCAACTGGGATTTGAACAGTGAGCTGCACCTTCCAGCCTGGCAGATTCCATAAAAGCAAGGCCTCCAAGGAAGGAAATTAAGAAAACCTGCATGAACGGTCATCTTCCCAAGATAGGCACCAAATGACCCCTAACACCATCAAAACTCCGTGTCCAAGAGAGGCTATCATGTACCACCAGCTCTACTATCCACCCTACATGAGCCAATAGCAGATTAAAAAAGGAATAAAGGAGTGAAGCAATATGGCCCAGCCACAGCCAGATGACTGATGTTATAGTTTCCCAAATAAGTTCTCAGTTTTCCCAAATAAGTTCTCAGGGGTCCCAGCATAATCCTCCAAACACTCAATTTCTTTCATTAAATGGACAATTCTGAAGGCTGCTTCCACCTGTGGAGGATTTAAAATAATACCTACTAGTAAAGCCCTCCAGTGTGAAAACCTCAAGTATTTTAGTAGAACTTGGTTGTCACAGATTCCTTCCATGCTCTAGAGGAGTCTGAGACTTCAATTCCTGGGCAGCCACATATGTCTCCTCATCATAGGGGAAATCCCACCAAATCCAGCTGCACCGCCAGCCCAGCAGGAAACATTACTCTCACAGGAATGGTTATTCCAGTAATGTTTCCAGGACAGTTTTCCAGACCAGAGACATTCATGGATCAAAGCCAAAGCAGAGCTGGCCAGCATCCCCAAGGAGGTGGCTGGAGCGGAAAACTCCTCCAAGGTGGTAGAAAAAAACCTAAGACAGACACTTTTTCTCAGCTTCAGTTACTGATTAAATCAAAGGGTAGTTTTCATCTCTCCCTGAAATGCTGCGTTTCTTTTGGCAGTGGGGAAAAGAGAACTCTCTCTCCACCACAGATGTGTGTTTTCCCTACTACTGAAGTGATAGTGATTCCAAAAACTGAAAAGGAAAACAAAATGCTGCCACCAGCTAAGGATTTTTAAGATATATTTTTAGTACTCACCATAAATAAGGACTATCAAAGCAACCAACTCCCACTTCATCAGGGAACAACCACCAGTGCCACAACAATATTTTCTGTTGTGGTGAAGAGTGAACTGTAGACAGCAGCTCAGCAAACTCTTCAAATGCTTTGCTGAACTGGCATCTAAGCTAGGAAATGCTACAGGAATACAGGCGAGCCAGAGCATTCCTCATTAGACAGGGAATCAAGACCTTTCACTCTCCTGTGTCACTTTTACTGTGACTATGTCACAGGAGGCAAATTGCAGACGACTTCTGGCTGACTGAAGCTGCAGCCATGGCATTGTGAGCAGACTGACTCCTTCACATGCCTGCACAGAGATGGAACAGAAAGAAGCAGGACAGAAGACCTGCTGAGGAGGGCCCACGAGGCAGCTGCTTCTGTTTCAAATCCTGGCTAGCACCAGCCACGCAAAGATGTCAGCGCAGAAGCAGGCACCTCTGGCCTGTGCTTCATCCACAAAGATTAAAAGAGAACAAGAAACAAGAAATCATAAGACTCAGAGCAAAGAAAGAGCTAAGGGCTGGGAACAGAAACACATTCTGCATCACAAAGAGCAAGGAAAACAGATAAAAGATGCAATTACCTGCTGCAAAAAAGGTGGCAGGATCATCTCAATCCAGGCAACACACCAATCCCTTACTGAAAATCAGCCTTTCTGCCACTCCATCCTGTTTCAGAGGCTTTCTTTCATGCCTCTGGGTTTCCTTAACCTCGTGACTGCTTCTCTCCACCCAGGTCTCCCCTGTCCATGTCCAGAGAGGGGACACTACTGACAAACAAAGCATACTGTGTGCTTCTGAGAAGACTACATTCTTCTCTAGTCACTAAAACACCCAAAACAATGGGAAATGTTAGTTTCATTAACGACAACAGGGGAGGGGGGGGAGAAAGATGGGAAGATGGTTTCTGAAGCCAGCCCAATATTATAAACTCATATATAACACAAACCCTCTGGTTCAGCGTGACCACATCAGAGCCCACGAGGATTACTAACAGCTTCTGCTCCAGTTTGCTGCCCACACCTATTCAGCAAAGAGTACCCGCAGCTATGAGAACAAGTGTTGTTTCCTTGCTTACTTATTGAAGCTCTTTGGAAGCTCAAACCCAGAATACCAAGAACAGCTATTTCCAGACGTTTCTGCAGTGGTCACTCAAACACTAGCAATGTTCCACAAGTGTTTATCTTGGCAAGCACTGTTAGCAAAGCAGAGGTGAAAGAGTGATGCAAAGACAAGTTCATATCTCATCTTAAAACAGCCTGATGTGTATAGCCAGCTAATTCCTTAAAGGGACAGACACCACAGCCCCCCTAAGCAATCTACCCATCACTTCCTAATTCTTAACTACCTTACAAAGCTTTTCCTTTTCAAAGTTCCAAGCTGTAGCAGCCATTAACAACCTGCCTGAAAGCAGAGAGATGTGATGAAAGTCAGAAAGGAAAAAAAAAAGGAAGAATTGAAATTGCAAGGAACCCCTGCACTTTCAATCAGCTTCGTGCAGTTAACCTGAAGAACAGGAGGTGAAACCCTAGCTCTAGTGAGAGCAGCAGGAGTCTGGCAACCAGTTTAAGACCTGCCTCCAGTACTGTGGTGAGAAGGTGCTGCAATCACAACCCCAGGAAGGAGAGAGCACAAACAGGATTCAATCCAAACTAAAATCTATTTCTCGTCATGATGAAAAATAAATCCATTAAATTAACCATAAATCTTCATCAATTATCTCTGCTTCTGTGAACAGCCCTCCTAAACACACACCAGATACCCCTTGTTCTCCTCTTTTCACTTTGGGAGCCCCATTCCAGCTGTGAGCTATCCATCAGCTTGTGTGCTTTTAGTAGACAGTTTCAGCAGTGGCAAACAGTGCCTCAGGACTGTGTGGAAAGCATGGTCTCTGCTTCTTCACTCACCATGGAAGACTGCTGCAAATTGCAGGAGTTCAAGGATCCCAGGGACCCACCTGTGAATGGAAAAAGGGGCACAAGTGAGTAAATCAGAGTGGCTTGCTTAATCTAACAAGTCTCAGAAGGGCCAGTCCTGGATTCTGTTGCTCTGTACACTGATGCTTCTGGCACTGGAGATGTTCCCGTTAGCCAGTTCGGATCACTGAACTGGCAGAAAACTAACAGAACAAAAAGTGACTGCAGCAACAAAAAGTGACTCAGCCATCTTTTCTGGCTGCATCCACTGAGTGCATGTGAGACTACTGCCACGGCGTGCCAAATAGCTGGCTATTTCAAGCTGAAGGAGCGCTCGACAATCTTGAGAAATTAGCTTTGTGTGTACTGGACTAGCTTTACTGGGTCCACGTGTCACTAGCCCACCAAAAACACGAGACAACCAATGATCCTCTGCAGCTTTTCCCAGCTTTCCCCTCAGAATCACAGAATCACTCTTGTTGGAAAAGACCCCTGGGATCATCGAGTCCAACCATCTACCCTACCTTACAATTTCACCCCTAAATCATATCAGGTAGTTGTAGAAAGTGATGAGGTCTCCTCTCAGCCTCCTCTTCTTCAAACTAAAGAGCTCCAGCTCTTTCAGTCTTTTAAGATTTGTTTCCCAGTTCCTTCACCAGCCTAGTTGCCCTTTTCTGCACCTGCTCCAGCACCTCCACATCTCTCTTGTATTGAAGTGCCCAAAACTGGACACAATCTTCAAGATGTGGCCTCATCAGTGCTGAATATAGGGGTATGATAACCTCCTTACTCCTGCTTGCCACACGATTTCTAATACAAGCCAGGATGCCATTTGCCTTCTTGGACACCTGGGCACATTGCTGGCTCCTACAACCCCCAGATCCCTCTCTGCCAGACACCTCTCCAGCCACACCTCCCCAAGCCTGTAGCGCTGCATGGGGTTGCTGTGGCCCAAGTGCAGGACCTGGCGCTGGCCTTACTGCACATTCACACTGGCCCATTGCTCCAATCCAATCCAGGTCTCTCTGAAGAGCCTCTCTACCCTCTTGCAGGTGAACACTCCCACCTAACTTGGTGTCATCTGCAAACTTGCTAATGATACACTCTGTGTCATTATCGAGATCATCAATAAAGATGTTAAACAGAGATGGTCCCAACAGCGAGCCCTGAGGCACGCCTCTTGTCACAGGCCACCAGATGGATTAGGGTAGGGAAAAGGCTAAGAAGGTTGGGGGGCACACGGTTGGTTGGACAATTCAACCAATCTTAACCATTTCCATCTTGAGCAATTCAAACAATCTCCATCTTAAAGAGGCTCCAACAATCTGCAAGAACATTCATTTGTTTCACATCAAGGTTCAGGGGCAGAATCAGCAGAGGAAACAGGGGGGTCCAGAGGATTAGGGGCTTCTTGGTTATATCAAGAACGTACACAAGAACACCTGGTCAATCCCCGCTGTCACCTGTGTGTGATGGGGACACATTTCTCTTGTGCAGTGGAAAAGCTGCTGGACCGCGACCAGCTATGGCAGTTGGCCCTCCAGAGACTGAGGCAGCCCCACCAAGATGGGCATTAAGAAGAGGAACAGTGGTCATGTCTAAGAATCTTTTGGTAATTAATAAACTGGTTTGGTTTGTTCTTGAGCTCTGCCTCTGCTTCTGCTCTCTGCATGCACTTCCATCCCCCACTCCCTCAGGAAGGAGCCCAACACCTTCTGCAGCTCCAGGAGCTCCATGAGTGATGTTTCACCACAGCTTCACCCACTGCTTGTAGCAGCTGTGGCTGGGGGTAGGAGCAGCTACTCTCCAGTGGGTGCCAGCCCTGCTGCACAACCCAGCCCACCCCAGCCCAATCCAACGTGATTCCCACAGCAGCATCGTTCAAGGGAGATGGGGACCTAGGTCCTGGTCCCACACAACTTTTGCTCTCAGGAGCTCAGGGAGCAGCGGGGTGAGTGCTGGAGGCTCCTGGGAGCTGCAGGTAGCTCGCTGCTGCCTAAGGTAAAGCCAAGCTTACTGTTGTTCGGATGAGAGAAAGCCCACAGGGCTCTAAACTATGACTGTGTGGGGTTGGCTAAAGGGGACATTTCCCCTGCCTGCAGGCTTCTTCCCCCACCAAGTGCCCTCCAGGAGGAAAGGATGCACAGGGATAACCAAGTGACACCACTCAACAGCATGTTTTGGGGTGTCCTGGTGGGACAGGGAGGGATGGGGAGGCAGGGAGTTGCTCTGTGTGCAACCACACCTCCCTTAATGCTCCCTAGAAGGGACCCCACAGTGTTTGTCCCAAGCAGACTTTGGAGCCATTGGCTTCATTTTTGAGTGGACTAGTGGCACCTTGCACCTCTCCACTCTTCCCTGAGCACCCTGCAAACCCCACTGCACCCTCAGGGGAAGGTTCTGTAAAGGGGACACAAAAAGTCCAGATTCTCTGTCCCTCCCTCAGCCTCCAAGGCAGCCCTGAGGGCCAGGAGGCCCCAAAAGGACAGCTCCGACAGCTGGAGGGTGGCATACAGGCTCCTGCTGGAGTAGGCTGGCCACCAGGACCTCGACCAGTTCCTCGCCAGCGTCATCAACAGCACCACCTCGTACAACTTCTCCAAAGAACTGGATGGGATGTTGTGACTGAAAACAATCTATATGTGTGCATGCCTAGCACCAGAGGAACCCATCTGTGATGGGAGGGCTTTTGCTGCAAATGGCAGCAGCACAAGCCCTGCCCTCCACCGAAAGGCCCTATCTCTGTGCAGAAGTGGTCACTTGTACTTCACTGCTGGGTGAAGACAGTTTCTTCCTCCTGTACGAGATAAGCAGCAGGATCTGTGCAAATCACACTTCCTGCACGGCAAAGCAGTAGCAGGTAAAGGTAGGTTACATTCCTTACAAGGAAGCGCCTAACGCTTGCTCAATCACATCCTAGGAACAACCACGGGCACAGTAAAGGGTGGGGCTCTAGAGAGAGTTCTGTGAGACAGCACAAGGTGATCACAGGGAAAACGAAGAAATACATGGATTTATTATATCATTCAGGCTTGTTTTCCTAGAAAAGATGTATTTTTTCCCCCAGTCTGTAGCAGCATGACACATCCCTCAGATACCAGCAGCATTTCTAATACTCTACAGTCCTCCTGGCTTCCAGTCAATTGCTTCTGTGAAGCACCACTCATCCCTTGGCTGTGACACTGCTGGACCCATCTGACCATATGAGAGCTGGGCAATTCATCCCGCTCTGCAAAAAACAGGAAATTCACAGAAAAAAAAGTACGAACCTCTTCAGGCCTCCAAATCATTGTGGCAATAAAACGTCTGAGGGCTACAAACATCCAATTCTTTTCAAGCAGCCATTTTAAACTTAGTTCGATTTTAGTTGTTAAGGTTACTTGGAGAGAATATATTGCCATTTGACCAAACATAAAATTTGGGGATAAAGCTCTTCTTGTTTGCTCTTCCTTAAAGGGGGGAGTTCCTGCCCCTTCTGACTTGTTTTTTAGTTTGTCCATCAAAATGCACGGCTGTTCTCCCCATTTCAGCCAAGAGGTTCAGAAGCCCAGGAAACCCAGGCTTTCACAGGACTGGGCCCACTCTTGTTTTCATCAGCTCTACACCTTGGGGAAGGAGTCGTTATCTGCCTTCTAAGCTTCCTGAGGAGGCATCAAAGCCAACTGAACGCAGCAGATCTTCCAGTAACAAGCAAATTTTTTGTTCATCCCATGGTTACACCAGTTCACACCACCCATAGCTGATGATTTTGTAGATCACACCTACAGGTGCAGAGTGAGGCAGTTCATTACAGCCCCACTGCAAGAAGACAGGAGATAACAGAGTTAGAAAACCCATCTCGGTGTCCTGGGCAGGAACCGAGTGTCCTGGAGATTTCTGTATCAAGGCTCCCCACAGTCAAGCAGCTCTGCACTCCAACAGTAACAACCCCACCATGGTTACTCAAAACTTTGTCTCATCTGAGGGTGCCTGCAGGGGGTTTTTTAACAAGATCTGCATTTCTGCTGTAACTTGGCATGGAGCAGATTTTATTTCCTAGCTACTGCTTATTTCCACTAATGGAAAAATAATTTAAAAATTAAGGAGTTCAGGCTGGAACTTAGTACTTTTGAGTTCACTTCCACTTTGCCAAACCTGTCTGAGATCCCTATGTGGGCAGTGATGATGCAGGATGTATTTTTTCCACAAATCAGATGGAAAAGGACAGTGGGTAGGTATTTCCATGAATGCACCGGCCAAAGCAACTGAAAGAATTGATGAGACACCTGCTCCCAACAGACCTCCCAAAAACGTACACCAAGACATAGAAATGACATTACTTGGCTCCTAAACCAGTATCAATCCATTATGGCTGGACCTCTGGATGAAAGGCATTTCTGGGTAAAAACAAGGATACTGCTAGGGCTTCCTTGTAGTTCCATGTTAAAATAAGGAAGGCAGCCCAAGGCTCTTGACACCACTGTGAGTCACCACGAGCCAATGACAGACTAATATAAAAGCTAAATAAGGAGAGTGAATCAAACCTGTGACACTCCCAAAAAATATTCTGAAGCTTGATTAAAAAAAAGAAAAAGTGCTTATTCCTTTTTGTAGTTATTTTTAATCTAGGGCGGACTGTGTTATCCTGGAACTGAGTCAAATGAAAATGATCAGTCTAGAGCACTTCACTCTCCTCCTGCTGCCCCTCTGCTCTGCATCAGTCATCACTTCTTGGTTTGTAAATGTTCAGTGAGATTTGCACGGGGCCACACAAATCGGTCTCCTCCATTTACTGCTATACAACAACTGTATTCCGGTAACAGGCTAATCTCCTGCCAATGCCTTCTGTTTTCCAACTAATTTCATTTTCCTTAGTGACTTTCTTTCAGACAAGTAGACAACCAGAGCCTTGGGCTGACTCCAGGTGGATTCTGCCTCTCAGCAGTGCCAGTTATTTCTTTGTAGAAGTCCTGCTTGTGTAGGAAGCAGGTACAAAATCTCACCCCACCATGCTGGACCCAGTTTATTTCCTCCTGTTTCCATTCCCTTGTCACCACCAGTCATCCCACAAAGTTTTGACCGCTTCTCTGCTCAGGGCTCTCCCCAGCTGCTTTGTCTGCTTTTCCTGCAGGGTTCTCCCAAGTGCACAGCCAAGGAAACCTGTCCACGCCTACAGGGGCTGGGGCTGTACCTTTGTTTTGGGCAGTGATGTGTGCTTGGGGTGGAGGCCACCATTGTTTCAGCTCTCTGATTCCACAAAGGAGTGTTAATAATTTCTTACCACTGAAGTAAATGAAGGGCAGAAGATACACCCACCATTATAACATTGTACAACACTGGTTTGTCCCATTACCTGTCTAAAAGGGGTTTTTTCTTTCTGCTGTGGGGATGTGTATGAAGCTACAATGTCACCTGGCAGAAGCCACTAACTTCCACAGGATTTTTAACATGATTTCTGCCAAACATGAGGACCATACTAACACACAGACAGAACAGCCCTACCCTGAGCATAAGAGCTCCTGGGACTGTGTGGATCAGAAATGAGAGCTGGGCTCCCGCTCTCATATACCATGATGTCTTCCCTCGTGAGGAAGAGATGTGGTGAAGTCTCACCTTTAGTACAGGGGGCAGAGCTGGGCCACTCACTTCAAAAAAGGCCTTGAGGGGCTGAAGCAGTTCCAGAGGAGCAATAAGGCTGGGGAAGGGACTGGAGGGAAAATTTGATGGGGAAAGCCTGAGGGAGCTGCAGATGTTTAGCCTGGAGGAGACTCAAAGGGGACCTTCTCCCTCTCTCCAACTCCCTGAAGGAAGGCTGTAGTCAGGTGGGGGTCTGGCTTTTCTCCCAGGCAACCAGCACCAGGAAGAGACGGCAGGGCCTGAAGTTGCCAGGAGAGGGTTAGGCTGGATGTTAGGAAGCCCTTCCTCATGGAAAGGGCGATCAGACCCTGGAATGGACTGCCCAGGGCAGTGATGAAGTCTCCATCCCTGGAGGTGTTTAACAGGACAGCCTGACTGTGGCCCTTAGTGCCCTGGTGTCACTGATGAGGTCATGTTGGATCCTGGGCTGGGTGAGTCTTTTCCAGCCTCAATAGTTCTGAGTTCAAACAAAGCAGTTTGACACCATTAACAGAAAATGCAACCATGCTGTGGAAAGCAGACGCTTTTTCACAAAAACAAAGTGACTTTCATTTAGCTCAAGAAAGGTATTTCTTGCCAAGAAGTTGTAAAACAATCAGTTTGAAATCCTCTAATTTGTCTCAAGAGGTCCCAGCACTTCAGGTGCTCTCTGACTTAAAGTACAATCATACACCAACCCTTGGCTTCTTTCAGCATCATATAAATAATGGAGAACAATAAAAGACATCCCTCAGCCTTCCCCCAGCTCCTTGTGAAGTTAATGTACAAGAAATAAACTATTACAGCCAGCAGTCTCATTTTGCAGCAGATAATCTCATGTTTCATATTCAGTGCAACATCAGACTCATCCTCTCAAAACCACTCAGCTGTGTCAAGGTTTCTGAGCTTTATCTCAAACAGAAAAGTTTCACTGCCCCAGCAAATGACAAGCAGTAGTGGAAAACACAAACAGAATGACACAGGTGGTGAAAAGTAAAAGGAGGTGGTTTAAGCACATCCCGTCTTGACATGCAATGTTACAGTAACCAGAGTGAGGAAATGGATTTTTCCTTTTAAGCAAGGGTGGACCAAATCCTTGGCTGGAATAAATCAGTGCTGCCCTGCTGAAATCAATGGATTGCTGCTGATTTGCAGCAGCTGAGAGTCTGGCATGTGGTTTTCTCCTGACAGTATCATAGTAATTGAACCCTAAATCAAAATCATGTGGAAATGCTGGTTTGATAAAATATCATTCAGTACCAAATATACCCAAACTGAACTGAACTAAACTAAAATTAACATAAAACAAGAGTACAGGGAATGCCTCTTTCTACCCAGAGGCTAGAAAGGACAGGGGGATAATTTGATTAAATCCTTGAAGCATTCTCACTAATTACTGTATTTATTCTGGAACAAGGCCATTGATGGTGTAAAGGTTTTGGGGTTTAACACATTTCTTGATGTCAACTAAAAGCCTGGTGTAATTCCTGAAGCCAAAAGCACTGAGAATGCAAAGAGCAGCTAAACAAACTGGGATGAAAGGCAAATATAACTGTGATTCTCTCTCACTATCCCCCAATAGCACAGGTGTCTTCCCCACAGCAGACACAACAGGCTTGAAGTCAGTCCTGCACAGCACCCCAACTAAACTGCTGTGACCAGTGGAGAGAAACTTCAGTGGTAGATGTGGTAGCAGCACCCTGGGAAACTCCTGAGCATCACAGCAAGCAGGACAAAGGCATGTCCCATTGCAGCTGCTTGTGCAACACAGTCTCATTTAGTCATACAGTGGATATGAACAGGACTGTTGCAGCCATGCACTGAGCAGGGAGTGATGGCCTTCACGCAGAGCTCGCTCAGGCACTCTCCTCCCAGCTGACATTCTCCCTCCTACTAGATCTGTCCTCCCCACCTAAAAGCAGTGACCTAGCTTTGCCCTGTCTGGCCAAACCCCAGTTCCTCCAGATACCAAGCAAAGCAGCTTCCAATAAGCACAGGGCTTCTTTCAGGATCGGTAAGGATGATGCTAATTCTCTGCTGAAGTGGGTGTCAGTCTTTATTATGTTTCAGGCCTGAGAAATCTTACCAGTGCACCAAGAACCACAGGGCTCTTTCCTAATTACACAGCAGAACACCACATGATTCATGTCAGCAGCTCCTTAGCCCCCTCACCTCAGTCCTCGCTGCTGTGACACAACAAATCTGAGTGGAAGTGATTACCAGGTTGCAACCACAGCCGCCTGCTCCCCAGCACTATTACCAAATCAGGCGCCATGAATGAGGCATCAGGTAGTCAGGGGCCTGTTGAATCACGCTCTTCTGCATTGCAACATCGGAAGTTGCACTTTAAAACCTATCGCCTGGGTTGCTTTTTTATTTCCCAGAAAAGGCTGGAGGAGGATGGAGAAGCTGGGCTGAGAACATTACATATACATTTTCAAATTCCATGGGGAGGTTTGAAAATTAGACTAGCTCTGGGGCCTTTGGGTTTTGTTGTTCCCTTCCTGCCTCTCTTTCCTTTTGGTCTGATTAACTCTGGTGACTGGCTTGCACAATTTTATCAGGTTGGGCTTGATGAATCATTCGTCTTCAGCAAGCAATCGTCAGAGATTGCAGGCCAGGCAGGGGCTGCATTTCCATAAACACAACCAGGAAAAAAACCACCAAAACAACAAAAAAACCCCAAACAAGCCAAAAACAAGCAAGAGAGGGAATGGGAGCAGGGAAAATCAGACAGTGGGCAAACAGCACTCATGGACAGCTTTCTGATGTCTAGTCTCAAACAACTAGCTGCACATTCATTTGTAAGGCTGCCAGACCTCCTAGGAAACCTAAAAAGCTGCTGTTATTTGTAAAGCTAGATGTAGCTATTCTCCATGAAAGACCAGCTCATTATATTTATAGGTACCTGTCCCATTCACCCACTTCAGGGCCCTCATTCCCATAAATCTATGAGGCTCACAGGATCTGCCCTCAAACAGTAAGAAACCTCTTAGTTCTGAGCAAGGCTCAGGAACACTTACACATAAATAGACACCTGAAAGCCTCACAGTTCTGTTGAGGCACAGGAAACCAGATTCAAGAATTTGTCATCCACATGGGGAGCAAAAGATTTCACATTCATTTGTAAAATGCTTCCAGTTAATCTTAATCACAAAAGTTTGATTTGGAGTTGGTTTTAAAACCGTCTTCAGGAGAGAAGATACATAAGTCAGTTCAATCAATTCTGGCAGCCTGGGCTCCCAGCCCCCTTTAAAAAGAAAAAAACAAAATCAACCCTTGTAGGTTTTACAACAGAACTTGAAATAATCTGTGTATAAATCCAACCCATTGCTCAGCTGGTCAGACATGGAAAAGCCTTGCAGAGCCCTTCAGTGCAGGTGCAGATGTGGGCAACAAGGGCAGCTCCCCATGATGGCACTGGGACACAAAAGCAAGAGATTGGGCCTTCCCAGTTTGTGGGAGTTCACATACACAAACACCACAGAGTTTTCTGGTTTTGAGGCAAAAGACTTATTCCTCAACAGAAGAAGTGAAAATGGTACCTACAGTTCCTACCTCCTACAGATAAAACAGGCCAGATTTTACTCTTCAGACCAGCTGGGCTACCTTCTGACAACCAGAAGCCTTGTCCAAATGTATATACAAGAACTGAGGCAAACTGCTGCTTTTAGTTGTCCATATGTTAGCAAACTTTCTTGTTAGCACCATGCTCTACTAGTCCAAATCCCAAATCTTTTAGGTTCTTCGATTCATGCCATGATTTTGGGCAACTGGCTACCAACTGCTACAAATGAAAAACCTCATGCAGTTGTCCAGGCCTGGCTCTCTCCAGCAGATCCCAAATCAGGGTGAGAAGCCTTTTGGCTCACTGCAAGCTATAACAGTGGGCAGGTCTGGAGAAGAGTCTCAGAGATCACCCTCAGAGGCAGAAACTCCCACACCCCAAAGGCAGATACTATTTTTCCTCCTTAACCTCTTGGAAGGATTCTTTCTCTTTGCCACGAATTAAAAGTCATCCAGAGAAAAATATTTGCACTTTTGCAACTTATTTCAGGGACTGATTATTTAACATTTGATGTGGCATAATTTCAAACCTTTCTTAAAAAGAGAAGGGGCTGCCACAGCATAGAGCATACACAACCCTAAATGTCTATCTATCCACAAAGAGCCAACAATCCAAAGCTGAGAGGTAAACCAGCTGAGATCTGTGGGGCTGGATTTGAAGGTAGGAACTTCCACATCTTCATCCGAGTGGCTGATGCCGGACTGTACTAAAGCAAGC
The DNA here is from genome assembly GCA_013400115.1 of Rhinopomastus cyanomelas. Taxonomy (NCBI): domain Eukaryota; kingdom Metazoa; phylum Chordata; class Aves; order Bucerotiformes; family Rhinopomastidae; genus Rhinopomastus; species Rhinopomastus cyanomelas. Next base: position 339,411 of record VXBP01002931.1, on the reverse strand, counting down.
AGGTGTCTCTGTATATAAAAGGCAGCCACAAAAAAATTTAACCAAAATTTACATTTCTCTATTAAAAGTCATCATCTGCATAACACAGCATTTACTAACAAATCATGACTTCAAAAGATTCCCAACCAGTCCTACTAGGAACCTAAACAATACAGCTTTGGGTTAAGGGTGTGAGAGATGAAGCAGAGCTGACTCAGGCTGCTTCCAGTGGCTAATTCAGTGAAATGTGACTAACACAGAGCAAACCTGATCTTTCCCTCACTGTTGCACACAATATTTGCAAGCTATTGCAGTGGCTGCAGCAGTTTAACATGCTGGAGAACATTCAGGATACTTTGTGCATTATTTACACACTCAGTTAAGAAAGTTCAGGCCATAAACCAAAGAGAAAGCTCAATTTTTAAAACAACTTTGTTCCTTAAGACAGCCAATTCAGAGACAAATGGAAAACAGATACAGTTCGGCCCTTTGCTTTATGATCTTCCGTCTCACAGGGTCATTTCTCCTACGCTTGGATTAGCAGCTGCTCACAGCTCCCTCCTGTATGATGCATTACGGATCTTACTCGATCATTTCTGCCTTATAATCCATAACCATGGATGAATCATTGCATGTTTTTCAAAAACACTCCGGTCTCACTGCAAAGCTGTAAGGGATTCATGTTTACTGGTAGGTTAAGGCCACAATCAGTGGACCTCAGAGTAATGAAATGCCACTGTGTGTCCTAGGAGAATGGAAAGGCAACAGCTCCTCCAGAAAGGATGAACTAATAAATCCATGTAGAGGTTATTTCGTTAGCCTAACCTGACCGTCTGCCACAGAGGATACCTGAGGGCTTCTCTAGCAAAACGAGTCACGCTGTACCAGTGGGTACTATGCACACACAGTCCAGAGTTCAGCTTAATTGAGGTAAATAGTGACTGACCAGTCAGTTACTGCTCAGTGATCAGCCAGCCATGATTCAGCTCCTAGAAGACAGCCAAAACTTCCCCATTTTAGAAGCAAATCAAGCCTGGAAGCTAAGCTACCCCTTCCATCTAAGAGGTACTTCTCCTCAATACAGACTTATGTGGTCCAGTTCTGGACTTCCAAGTTCAAGAAGGACAAGTAGCTACTGGCATCTAGAGCAGAGCTACTAAGATGCTTAGGGGGCTGGAGAATCTTACTTATGAAAAGAAGCTGAGAGAGCAGGGGCTGTTTGGCCTGGAGAGAAGACTGAGAACAGATCTCGTAAATGCTTAAAAGCATGTGTCAGGATGATGGGACCAGGCTTATCTCAGTGCTGCCCAGCGATAGGACAAGGGACAATGGGCAGAAATTTGAACATAAGAGATTCAGTTTGAACATAAGGAAAAACTTCTTCATGGTGAGGGTAACAGAGCGCTGGCAGAGGCTGTCCAGAGCAGTTGCGGAGTCTCGAACTCTGGAGATCTTGTGTGTGACCTACTCTAGAAGAACCTGCTCTAAGAAGGGGGTGTGACTATGTGATCTCCTGAGGTCCTTCCAACCCCTATCATTCTATGATCCACATTGATGCAACACGTGGATGGCTTCACTGTATCTGTACTAAGGGGACAGAGGATCCTTCACATCATGGTAACCTGGACCTCTAGGTATTCTCCTGACTTTCTATTCACATGCTTTTAGGGAGCTGGAGACCAGGATACAGCAAACACCAGATGTTTAGTGTCTCTGTAGGCCACCTCCACATCTCCCGATCTTCTCTGGTGTTCCCAAAAGATCATCTCCTTGTCTTCAAAGCAAACACGGACTTTCCAAGTATCCTGCTCAAGAGGAAACCTTCTTTCTCTGCTACCTCCATCCTTTAAGCAATACTAAACAGCCTCTAGGACTCTACTAATGCAAGTCACTTTTCAGGAGGGCTTTTAATATTGTCACAAGAACACTTTAGTTTCCAGGTCTGAAGTACCACAAGAAGAAACATGTTAAAAAAAAAGAGAGACCTTGAAAAAGGAGATAGCCCCTTTGCTCTCTCCTTATGCCACCTATTCATTTTTCTCTGTCAGGGTTCCAGCAATGGATGGCAGAGACAGTAGCTCTCCAAGCCATTTTGAGAACAACCCAGAGTCTGAAAGCAGCATTTACAGTCCTGTTTTGCAATGGGGAGAAGAATGACAGTATGATGCAGTAATCAAGGAAAGCAGTCTGATTCACAGAATATTTTTAAACCCATAATAAATAATAGTTTCCTAAACTTTATTGTGGTTGAAACGGCAGAACAAAATTCTATTATAAAGAAATACAATTCTTGTGCATAGAAAATTTTGAAAAATGTCACTAAATCCTCAGGGGACAAAGAAGTGCCTTTTTAATGAAAACCAAGCTCACAGATTGCTGGTTTCTGAAAACAGTATGGTAAATGGTTTTGTTTTCCAATAAGCAAAATAAATACTGGAATGTACCCATTGTCCTTTTCCTTCCATCACTCCAAACCTCCCCATTTTTCAAACCTGAATAAAGGATGCCTGTCCCTCAGTTTTAAAACCAGTAAATGCTTCTGGCATGTACTGTGAACCAGAGGTGGGTAGGGCAGCAGAGGAAGCCCAGGAGACCCTGGTGTACACTGGGAGATTACAACAAACAGATAAGATGAAGCAGAACCTGCTCCTGACAAATTAGATTGGGAAAGTGTCTGAAGACAGACCTTATCATGCCACAACTTGAACCTCCCTGAGCAATTCACACGCCCATGTCTCTACATGAAAGAAAGGAGATGGGAAGGAAGCACAGTTAGGGTTTGGGCTGCTCAAGCTCCATGCAATTACAGGCAAGAGTAAACATCTTATTCAAGGATGAGCAGTTGTCCCTCAAGGGAAAAGCCTGGGGCTTCCAGCCCTCCCAAGAAGGTCATGAATGGGTACAGGAAACAAGAGGAGACTTGCACAAAGGGAAGGAGCTAAACCTTATTGCCCATGAGCAAGGAACTGAACAAATAGGTCCATGTGCTCCAGCACTGGGCAGATTCCAGAACAAATGTGTGGGAAACTGTGCTGTCATTGAATCTTTTGTTTCTAAAGCTCCAAAGGCATTATTTATTTCTTCCCAATACAGCAATTGCCATAAATTCTCCAGCTTGGCAGAAGTATTTAATTTAGTGCTCCTGACAGACTGTTTCCTCTGTGGTAGGAAAAGTCAGCATCACTAAGTTGGCAGCAGAGCTCTTCCTTATGGAGGCAAGAAATCCTCAAACTGCACCCCAGCTCTGGTCATTTGTTCCTTAGCACACCTACATGCCCATAAGACAAGCATCAGTATCTCCAAATTAAGCTGTGGCTATAAAAAGAGACTTTAAATTCATATTCTTCAGTGCTGTCTGCTTAGTACAGCTGAGTTTACAGCCTTTCCAGATGCCATTTCCCGTTCATTAAGGCTCAACAAGGCATAAGCTGTAGTGTCTGGCCCAAGGTGTTCATACTCTAGAGACTTACTTACTGGAACGTATTTGGAGTTCTGCAGAGCTGTGGGGGCTCCCAGGAGACTAGTGGGTGCAGTATGCTCTGTAGTCACACCACTGTGATCATCTCACATGACTAGGAAACTCTTGTGGACTGAGAAGTCACTCGCCTGTTGAGGAATAGAAGCTCAAGTTGGCAGCAGAACTGTCCTCACAGATGCAGGGAAGCCTAAAAACATACCCAAGCTCTGGTGAATCCTCACTACACCCACATGCCCATCAAACAAGCTTCAACAGACACCTCAAGAACTGAGACAGGTAATGTGTCAGCACACAACATTTAGGTACAAGGTGCCCTAGGAAAAGTTCATTAACTACTTCAGCAGGCTCAGAAAGGAACAGCTGATAGTTCAGTTGTGTCCCTAAGTACTTGGTTCTCAAATGCTGGGGCTAGGCCAATCAATGGTAACTAATGAATCCCCCTGCAAAACACACTAACTGCTCTTCCTGCCTGAGCTCAGAAGCCCACAAGGGTCATCATAAAGAAATCATATCAAACAAACAAGTAAAGTAATGACACATCTATGCTGCTGTCATACAGCCTAAGTGGCCACCCAACCTGTAGACATTTCCTTCCTTTGCTCAATGTCCTGCTGCATGGTGAGATCCTCCCTCACCCAAACATGCAGCTGGCCCCAAGAGGTCTCACAGCCATGGCGAACTGAGCTAGAGCAGGGACTCTGGCAAGGAGGCCAGAGCAAGCTCTTTCCAGCTACAGCCTCAGGACTGGCGAGCTTACAGAGCTCTGGTCAAAAAAGCAGAGCTGATGGCACTGAGGTGAACAGGGGCAGCCCAGCTGCCTCACAGCCTAGCTACTCATGCTGATCCTTGATTGTGAACACTGACTTCTTTTCCTATGCCAGCTTCCTGGCCTCTTCAGGAGGAGGAAGTGGGAGGTTCCTGCTCTGCAGAGCCACAGTTCCACAGCAGCATTTGCTGGTTGGGAGAGCCATCACAAATCCATGGCTCTACCCCTACGCAGCCAAAATCATGCACAATTCCCAAGGCAAGGTGTAGATCTTGGATCAGGCTCACAAGAATGGCAGTAATCACTCCAGCTTCACCCTGCTCTCCCACCACTGCTCTGGGCAGAGGCAGGAAAAACAGTGGAGGAAACAAGTCCTTTCTCTAGCTAAATTGAATCAAACTGAGGTTTGGAGGATGTGGCCACTGAGAGGCCTTCAGAAACACTACCACCTTCTTTCTGTTGTTGGATATACCCACACAAAGACTTTACATATTGGAGCAGGGTCAATGGGTACAGGTCTCTGTCCAGCAGAACAAATGCAGTTGGAGCAAATGTGCTACTTTAAGAGGTCCAACACCTACAGTGCACTTCCAGAATAGATATGAGGCTCTGTGGGAGGAACAGGTCATCAGCAAGGAGAAGGATTCAAAGAGCCTGGTAACTGCACCAAAGGCAGGTTGCCTCAGATCAGCCATTGAGACTAATCCTGTAAAGAAACCTAGAAGGGTTATTGTTATTGGAGATTCCCTTCCGAAGGAAACAGAGGGCCTAATACTGACCCATTCCATAGAGAGGTCTGCTGCACCCTGGTGCCCAGGTAGGAAGCATTTTAGGTAAAGTCCCCAACCTTGTGAGTCCTTCAGACTACTACGCATTGTGGGTAGTGATGATGCAACAATGAGAGGATCACGATCACTTAAGAAGGATTTCAGGACCTTAGGGGAACTGCTGAAGGGATCAGGGGCTCAAGTTGTGTTCTCCTCTATCCCTCTAACGTCAGTGATGGACGAGGGAACATTTAGGAAGAGCCAGCAGCTCAATTCATGGCTCTGGAACTGGTGTCATCAACAGTGGTTTGGATTCTACAATCACGGCCCTGTTTACAGGGCAGCAGAGCTCCAAGCAACCAATGGGATGCACTTTTCGCAGTGGAGGAAGAGAATCCTGGGGCAGGAATTGGCAGGGCTCATTAATAGGGCTTTAAACTGGGTTTGAAGAGGGAAGGGGTAAATAGTCTCCTGCTGGCTGATGACAAACACTGGGGCAGTATACAGGCTGAGGAAGCTGGGGCTGTTTAGTCTGGAAAAGAGAAGACTGAGACGAGACCTTATTGCCCTCTACAACTACCTAAAAGGAGGTTGTAGCAAGGCTGGTGTTGGTCTCTTCTCTCAATTAGTGATGATAGGATGAGGTGACCTTATTGTGACCTTCCAGTATCTGAAGGGGGCCTACAAAAAGGCTGGGGAGGGACTATTTTGGATGGCGGGTAGCGACAGGACTAGGGGCAATAGAGCAAAGCTGGAGATGGGTAGATTTAGACTGGATGTGAGAAGGAAGTTCTTTACCGTGAGAATGGTGAGGGCCTGGAATGGGTTGCCCAGGGAAGTGGTTAGGGCCCCATCCTTGGAGATGTTTAAGGCCAGGCTGAATGGGGCTCTGGTCAGCCTGGTGTAGGGTGGGGTGTCCCTGCCTGGTGTGGGGGTTGGAACTGGATGATCCTGTGGTCCCTTCCAACCCTGAGTGATTCTGATTCCATAACTTCTCCAGTGAAGTGATCCTGCTGTGGCAGAGGGATTGGACTAGATGATCATTTGGGGTCCCTTCCAATCCCTAATGATTCTATGATTCTATGATATAAACAATATTTCAGGGCAGTAATGAGGCCATCAAACCAAAGGTTCATTAATAACATAGCATTCACTGTGAGCTTTTCCCTCACTAACCAAAGCACAGCCCAAATTACCAAAGCAGGTTCAGAGGTCTAATTAGTTGTTCTATTTTTTCATTACCAATGATGACAAAATCAAAGTGAGGGTACTAAGAAACCAACATATGTAAACTACAAAAATTCCCTGAAGGAACAACCAATCATGCTCCACCAAAATCTGACAGGATAAATGGAATCCTATTTCAGGGCCCATATGCTTTCCCTAGCAGCACCATGTGGTCAGCATCATCATGTGTGGCCAGTAAAAGTCTTATCCAGAAAAAAGGATTTGGACAGAGCTCATGTCATGGTCAAACTGAGAAAGGAGAGGCAAAGAGCCTTCCACCCACTCCATCCTATTGCTCCTCCTCTTCAAGGGAGCTGGGTCTTTCCCTTTGGCATTTACCACAGGTCGAATTCAGCTCAAGGTAGGTAGAGGCAGGGAGAGCTTTCTTTCAAACAGACCTCAGTTGCTCATAGCACTACGTTGCAAGATCTGGGAGGAAGTAAAAAATAAAAGGCTTTGTGGTTAATGATGAGTATGCTAACATAGTAGGAAATAATTCAGTGAGGACAACAGAGATAATTACTCTATGGGCTGTATAATGAGACATCTTTTGCCATGCAGAAGAGTCTCCTAGCAGAGCAAAGGCTGTTAAAAGTTAAGCAAGTTGTAGCTGCAGAAACCCACCACTCCCTTTCCACTGCTGGCCAACAAGGCTGAGCTTTCCTAGCAGTGGGAAAGCACAAAATAAAATGACCCAGCTCCACAGAAAGTCATGTCTCCTTCTCCTTAGGCACTACCTGGACACTCCTCGTGATCCGTGACTTGCACTGCCGCCCCAGGTTTCCACAGATGTCACAAATGTGTCCTGCTTGGCAGGGCTCTGGGCACAGAGTGAGACACAGAGGGGACAAATGTACTGTGATGAAGTTTTTGAAGCTTTGGCAGGCAAAGATGAACTGCTTATGCTGGGAATCCCCAGCATACTCCAGGGAAGTGCACAGATTTACACAAAGCTGTTTTGAAAAACACAGCAAAGCAGTCTGCAGTCCAGCACAAATTGTGATAAATGTCTTGGCTTCAGTGAGCCAGGCCCTGCTCCACACCTGTCTGCTCCAAAGAGGGCTGCCCTGCAGTACTCAGGCCACAGGAGCACCTATCAGTGCTGCAGCTTTGTGAGGTCTGTTGAGTATTCAGCTGCCCATGGAAAAGGCTCAGTGTAGGGACACTAAAATACACCCCAAAACCATCACTAGGTACAGTTACCATAACTAGCGAGGATGGAGCAGCCTCCTTTTGCAGAAAAAGAAAGGACAATTGCTGGTGCATTGCCTTGCAGTTCTGAAATAGTCCTGGAGCTGACTGGGCAGTGGGATGGAGTTTGCTCTTCTTCGTTTACACAGATTCTATCCCAGAACCTCTTCCTCAAGAGCTCCTTTTCTGATCAAGCATATTTGAAGCTAATTGCATGATTTTTAGCACCAATTGCTAGAAGCTGAACCCTTCCAACAAAGCCTCCTCACCACTCCAACAAGTACACTATTGCCAAGAGAATGGGAGAGAGAAAAGGCAAAATGGCAATGACCATGAAAAGCTAAGTGAACAGGCAGTCCTGAGAAATTTATAGATATGAAAGAAATCACCTTAATAGGACATAAGAGCTGCGTAAGTTGTTATAAAAAAGGCATTAGAGCTCTGTAATCAGGGTGATTAGACACAGCTATACCAGGCAGGTTTTTCCCTTTTTGGGTGCACATCACTGCAATGGATGACACACTCAATGGTGATAATAACAGTAAAACATCCATGTTAAAGTACAGTACATTAACTTTTATATTGGTGTCATTTACTGCGTTATGAGTTCCCACCATTTAGGAGCTACAGACAAAATGTTCTTCCTTACGATGTCGATAACCATGCATGCACTATACAGGAAGAAGTGTTCTTTTAGATGTCTATTATAACTTAAATAATTATTTGAAAAGGAAAAGAAGAAAGGGGTAAGTTCTCCATACTGCTAACATATGGAGCAACGGCAATTCTGCTGCAAAACTGTGTGGAAGAGGACTTGATATGACAGTGATTTCAAAAATGGGGTTGAACTACAGCAAGTTTTAATAATATCTATAACCCACAAAAGAAGGAAGCATTCCATCTTCCTCCAAGTCAGAGCTTATATGCAAAATGATGCAAGCATGTTTAGGTGAGCTCCTGCTTTCACACAGCCCACCATAACATCTCTTAGCCTAGAGTCCATGTACGTAATGGTGACAAAACCTCACAGCTCCCTCCAGCTGCTATATTTTTCAGGGATCTGGGTGAGCAGAACTTGAAGACAGAAAGCATGGTTTTGCTTGTGACATCAATCAATTCACTTGCCTCCAAAAGGCAGACCTTCCCACCAACTCTCACAGCATGAACACAAAAACCCAAATGGGGTTGTGTGTAGGATAAGGAACAGGCACTGAGAAATGCATTCAGCTCCCCCAAGCTGCACTTTCAAATTGCTAGTTATATAATAGCTTCAATGTTAAGAAAGGATTAAATGACTCTGGTTTGTTTTCAAAACAAAACACTGCAGTGTGGCATTATTGAGCACAATCCTACCCAAATGAAACTCGAAACTTCATTCAAGCCCAAACATTTTTCTTCCATGCATTCAGCTGATTGAGGATTCAACTGTTTATGCCCTACTGGTTTGGGGTTGGGTTTTTTTTTTTAACAGTAACTGTGTTTGACCGGAGTCTCTTGCCTTCACACATAAAAAGGCTGGTACTTCAGATGGGAGACACGACAAACAAGAATTTTTGTTGTAGTTGCTAAAATAGCTGCTCTTAAGATGGCAGCGATGGTGTCAGGGCCTGTGCAGGCCCTTTGGCTCCGCATGTCCAGCAGGAGCTGTTTTATGGTCCCCTTGGCTCCACAGGTCCAGAAGGTGCGGTTTTAGGGACCTTTCGGCTCCCGGGGACCTGCAGGAGTCATCCTTGAAGATAAGGAGAAGAACAAAACAAGACCAAATATGGAGAAGAACGGTGCATTCCACGAGCCCATTGGACAGAGAGAGATAACTGCAGTGAAGATTGGTAGTGGTGCGATAAGGGAAAACTATATTAAGTGTGTGTTACTTGTAATAAACGCCATTTGCTGCTAACCATATTGGTGTCCAAATAGTATGCGGATGGTCCAGGTAAGGCGCAGGACCGTAAGAGTCAGGCGTAGAGAAACCTGAAGGCCGTCAAGCCAATTCACAGGATACGGGCGGCAACTTAGGCTATCCGAGCCACTGCAACAAATTTTCTCCTTCCTTCACCTAGACGAACTCACACCTACTGAAGACCCTTACATTTCTTTCCCTGTTCCCCACTTTGTGAGCCACTCTGCTCTTCCCACCTCTGCACATTCTGCACTGTTGCCTCTCTGAAAGGTGGAGAAGTCTCTTCCTGAAGGCTTCCATTCTAGCTCTGCAGTACTGGACCTATCATAGAATCCCTAGCAATTGGAAGGGACCTCGAAAGTCCATCTAGTCCAATCCTCCTGCCACAGTATGATCACCTAGATGATTCATGTCTGTAAAAATATGTAGTTGAAATGCAGGTGAAGAGAAATTTTCTAGCTCTGCAGTACTGGACCTAAGATGTCTAAAGATACCTGCCATCTCCCTACCTTCTACTGGTTCTTTAACAATGGATAGTCTGCTGAGATGTTTACTTTGCCTTTGAGAAACGGTCACTGGCTGTTGATACAAACCACTCTCTCCTAAGACAACTAGAATGAGATTCAAATCCTGAAAATCAGCCTAGAATTATTTTGCTCCTTCCACATCCCATTCAGATGGCATAAAAAGGCTGTCAATGGCTCGAAGCCCAAAGTAAAGGACATATTTCACATCACACATGAAATCTACCTCCATCAGTCCCTTGTTCAGCTCTCAGCAGGAAGCCAGTCTCACCCTAAATAGAATGGAGGTGGGTTACAAAACAGGAAGATTCATTTCCTGTAGCACCACAGAGCTGGCAGGAGCAGCTCCCTGTCCTCCTCACGCTTTCTGAGGACAGTTCTCCAAGGTGACACAAGCAAACACATAAGCTGGAGCAGAAGCCATCTGCACTTGACTGGCCTTGCCTTTGAAATACACTGCTGGTGTGCTCCTCATCCCCAGCTGTTGAAGCAATGACAAGACAGCAGCACATCAGCTGCAGCAAAGTGCTGAAGCACAGCAGGGGACAGTCAGGATATCAACAAGTTTGGCAGCAGACTGCTTACCTAAAGGACTCAACACATTTTCCTGTGCACATCACAGTGCTCTGGGTCAATTGCAAGTTTGCTTTCTACCAGCAGTTTGGCAGTTCCTATGTGGTTTCACATCCACAAAGAACAAAAGGGCATAAACATAATTTCAATGAAAAAAAACTCCCACTCAAATGCAAGGAACAATAAACTATGTAATTACCATCCCAGAGTATACATCTGCCTGCACAAAATACCCAGCAGAATAGTGTACAGCTGTACAGAGAACCTATATCCTCCTAAGGCAACTGCCCATGTAACATCAAGCCTAATTCAAAAGCCAATAAACAGAACATGAGTCTGGCTGCTGCTTTCAGTAGCTTTGGACCAAGTCACTTCAGCACGCAAACAGTGTCATCATTTCTGTCCTTGCATTAGAATATACCTGTCCATTCAGCACAGGAACAGCTCCTCAACAGGGAAGGGTGGCTGTAAAGAGCAACCAGGGAGAAGGGTGACTAAAATAATGTAATCTTGGGGAACGGAATAGAGGAACAAAAGAGGAATTTTAACAAGGGTGAAAGTCACTGGTGTACAGGTCCCTGTCTTGTCCACCTGAGCACATTGCTGGATCATATTCAACTAATCATCAGTTTGTCTATAAACAACTTAGCTCCATACTGGAACACTAGAGCATCAGCCTGTGCAACTCTTTCTACCTCAGGTCCTAAAGATGAAGTTTCACAAGATGGTTGATTCAAACTAAGACCTGATTTTATCTCATCTCCCATCCTGTTCACAGACTCACTCATCCATGGGCCAGCTGCAACCCCAGACTGGACCTTTGGGGAACTGCTTACTTTCAAAAAGACAGGAGCAAATATGTTATTAGGGAAATAAACAGTTGTAGGTTTCAGATGAGTGTGAGCAAAGCCAATTCACAGCCAGGTGGGTGAACAAGCAAGTTGCTTGCTGTTTGTGAGGTGAGGCAGAGTCCTGCAGAAAGCACCAAACTCCACTCATTCACGTCCAGAGCCATCCATCCTGCTGCTCAGCAAGGGTTTTGCCCACATACACTTAAGGGAGGGATACTACAGATAACAACCTGCTGTGGAAAACATCAAGTACTGACTTCAAACATGAACAAAATATTAATTGTGGCAGGGCCAAGACTTCCAATGAGTTTGATGCCTTCACGGTCACCAAATGTATTTCAGGCAGGTCATAGTCACTCCTCAGTGATATCTCTCCTCAAGAAGCTCACAGTCACTAATGGTTATTCTTTTCTCCAGAGCACTTACAAGTAACTTAGGAAGGTTGCACCATTGCGCCTCATGTCTCCACCACTGTCCCACGTTTTGCTTGCTGTGAGCTCTGTGGTACATGAAAAGGATGCAAAAGTGGACTGGCTCCTTGCACAGTACTTTCTCCAGTGACCTGCAAGACAAAAATGTCAGGGAGTGAGAGGGAAGGAGAGCTAGGGAAGTCAGAAGACCTAAGAGATTAAGGAAACTGAGTTGCTACTAGAATTATCAGCTGCCAGGTAGAGCCTCTACAGAGAGCTGCCTCTGCACAGTAAGAGCACATGGAATACAGGATGGCAAGTACTTGGCCCTTGCTTGGCTTTAGTTCCTAATCCAGTGCAAATGCATTTGGGGATTTATAGGATTTTGGAAGCTTTCAGCAAAGCTCAGGGCCTGTTTCTTGGGTTATTGTTTTCCCATCTGTTTCTCTTCATTTTATTCCATCACAGAGGCCCCATCGTGGGACACAAGAATGTGACTGGAACAATAGGCAGAACTCATTGCCTCTAGGACTGTAGCAAGGGCAGAGCTGCCACTGCAGGATGGGAGACAGCGGCTTCTATATTTAGCCCTTTCTTGCTTATTCCAGATCACATTCGCACCCCACACTCAAGGAGTCAGGAAGCTTTCACCACACCACTGTCCCCAAGCCCTGCACATCCAGCAGGGCTCCTCAACATAAAACATTCATTTCCTTTCTAGTAAATGACAACAGGAAGACTTCCTGCTCCCCCCTCCCCTTTCCAAATCCCTATTTTCACAGTTTTTTCTTCAAGTAAGCAAATAAAACAGTCTTCTCTGCAAGGCTGGCAGCCTTGGAATAGCACCAGAACTCCAGAGCTTGGACAGCGCAGCACTGCCTGTTCCAACAGGAACAGGGCACTGTGAGGAGGCAGAAATGGGTGAGCTCATTTCACCTCACTCCCCACCCCCGTGTTTGAACCTGAGCTAAACTCACCAACCCACAGAGCCTTGCCCCAAATCCACACCCCAGCACCTGAGGGCAGGACAAGTGAAGGAGAACTAGGTCTGAGCCTCAGTCACCTCTACACCACATGCATATGCCTCCCAAACACAGCAGGCAGGAGAGGGCTGAGGAGAAGCTCTAGTCTTGCTGCTGAGCCCTCCCCAACATGTCCCAAGGCAGCTCTTTATCACTTTGAAGGTCCAGGGGGCTTTTGCCCTGCAGGAAGCCAAGCTGGCTGTGGCACTGAGAACTGTGCTTTTTAACACCTAATTAATTTACACCATCATGGAGAAGGGATTCTGCTGGTCCAGAGGAACACCCGTTGTGTTTCCAGAAACACTTGCCCAGGAGTTTTGGAGCTCAAAAATAGTTCAGTGATGGTCAAGTCCTTTTTCTGCAGCTTCCACAAATTGTTGATTAGGACCATTCTGCGTTTTGTTTCTCCAGTTCTAACAGAGTCCCAATGAGAGGTCTGAGCACACAGGTGCCCTCCTTGCTGCCATCTATGTTCCTATGTACCAACACACATCCCCACTTTGCTTTGTCTCCTGTAGGCATTCCCACTACTGCCAACTCCCCAATCTTTCTGAAAGCCCTACCACTGTAAGAGGTTGTACTGTGGA